>JAKCPB010000400.1:0-68159 GCA_021442155.1 Cymbidium sinense
GTCAATCATATTTTCAATCATCTTCATAAATTTAAATGAAATATACATTTTAAATCATCAAAACTAAATCAAACCAAATCAAAATCCAAACCTAACATGACCCAACTCCATGGACTTAGCCAAATTCCTTCATTCCAAAACCCAAATTCAATTGATTTTCTCATGAATCAATCATACCTTCAATCATATTCACAAATATAAATGAAATCTACAATCATCAAGCCAAACCAAAATCAACCCAAGTCAAACCCAACTTAACCCTTTTGACTTGAAATGTTCAAATGAACCAAAACCCATTTTACCCAAGCCAATTTGTAATTGAATTTATATATCAATCCTAAATCCATATATAAACTCAACTAAATCAAACTGTGCCCAAAATCAAGCAAACGAAACCCAATTGGTCCACCTGACCCAAAGTGGCCAATTTGACCTATTTGAGCCAAGTTCCAACCAAATTGGATTGAACCAAGCCCATCAAAACCTCCCATCATGATTGTTGATCACCCTAGGTTGATCAATTTTCACAAATTAGGTCAAACCAAGTCAACTTGGACCAAGTCAACCCCTTAACCCATATGAACCCAAATTAGCCAAATCCCTTCAAACCAATGATTCATACCAAATCAAAATCAATATTTGAATATGACTTGACCTTCAATTGAGTCAAACCAAACCCAATTGGCCCTCTTGACCCAAGTTGACCCAAATTGACCTAAAAGACCAAATTGTGTCAAATCAAAATATAAATAAATTGATTTCAACCAATGGCTCAAGTTCATTCCAAATTGATTGTTGAACTTGACCAAAGCCATGATTGGACCCAATTGAACCCAATTGACCTACTTAGCCCAAATTGACCTAAAGGTTCAAGTTGGCCTAAATCAAAACTAAATCCAAATTAATTGAAACCAAAGCCTACAATCATCTTCAATTGGTCAACTAAACCCAAACCAACACTCAACCCAAGCCAATTTGGCCAATTTGGTCAAATTGGTCAACATTTTTGACCCAAATGAATTCAAATGAGCCAAAATCAAATCTAAGCCAAACTAAAACCAATTGAACCAAAACATCCCAAATGATCATATGAAACCCAACCCTTGGTTTGACCCAATTTGACCAATTGGTCAACTTGACCTAACCAATTTGACCTAAATGAGTCAAATTGAGCCAAACCTAAACAAATCAACTCCAATTGACTTAAAATTCGGGCAAACCCACTTTTGGCTCATTTCAAATCTGCCCAAATTAAATCTAATGCCAAATGATCATTATACCCTTAGTTCAAGGGCATCACATGGGTGATTTGTCTCATTATACCCTTAGATCATTATACCCTTAGTCCAATGGTCCACCTAGGCACCTAAGACACTGCCCAACCTAACCCAAGGGGTGGTTGGGTTGACCATGACCCATGCGAGGTGAAATCACCTCCCACCTCCCATTAGCATTTGAAACCCATAGATGACACCCATGATTCCTCCTTGGCGCCACCTCCACACTTCAACCAACCAAGCGAGCCAACTCACCTCCTCCTACCACCCACAACTCCACGAGATGGGGATGACCACTAGAAGCCAAATCCCCATGATCAAGATGAAGGGGGTATACACTCCCTCATTTCCACTCAATCACACACAAAAATCATTCCTCGGAGCCCTAGTTACCCAAGATGAGCTAGAGCCATTCCCAAAGCTCCCAGCTCATTCTCGATCAAAAATGCCATTCCCATCATCCCAAAATAGGACACTCCCATTTGACCTAACTTCCCCATTTCTCCATCAAACTCAAATTAACTTTGCACCTTCCTAGGCCTTGAGCAAGAGCAGATCATCTCCCAAGCTTCAAGCACAGGTGGGACTTCAATCAAAGTCGAGCTCCAAATCATCAGTTCATGGCCTTCCAAGTGAACATCAAGGAATTGATCCAATTGCTACTCAACAGGGCTTCATCTCCACTAGATGAAGCTTCCTCAATCATTTGAACTACCGGTCTTGAGCTCTAGCGAGGTATGCTTTCAAAACTAATCTTTAGGAAAAAATGGGTTGGAGATTTTTGAAGAAAACTTGCATCTCATGATCTTGACCGGATCCCCTCGATTGATGTTGAAGGTGTGGGATCTAGTTGATCAATAAGCTTCGGATCAAGTGAGCAATGGCAGATGGACTCCATTCTCCCTCACTCGCTTGACGTTAGATCACACACCATCTATTATGCATGATCAGAATAGACGGTCATGATTAGATCCAATAGATTGTTCTAATTTAATCCTATTAAGTTGTTGGATTAATCATAGCTGTCCAATCTTAGATTGGATGGCGGACAAGAAAGTGCATCTACCGCTGCTATGTAGGTGTTGAGTCGAATAAGTTTTAAGTAGCTAATCTCCACCATGTGAAATAGCATCGTACATGGTGCCAATAGGGTTAAGCTTTAATTAAACAATTATCATTTTAATGGCTTAAACTTCTAAAATCATAAAAATTCATAGATAAATAAAAAATGCAAATAAATACTCATTTTAAAGGTATTTCAGAGGAGAATTAATTAAATATGATCTTAATTAATTTTGAATAGTAATTAAGGTTTAATTATAAAGTTAATTAGCTTAATTACTCTAGAATTACTTGAGAAATTAATCCCAAATTTTTTTTTGGTTAATTTAATGGGATGACCTCTACCTCCCTTGATTTTCTTGGGATTTATTGCTCACTTAATTAGGAAAATTGATTAATTAAACCTTAACTACTCTTTTAAGTTAATTAATGATTAATTAATCCCATTAATAGTAATAAATTGGTTAATTAACTTTATTAATCATTATTAAATAGTAAGTGAACTAAGGAATATATTTTCCCAAAGTTCATTTCACCCTTTTTAAAATGAAATTAATGAAGCTTTAACTAATTAATTAAATCACTTAATCAAATTAAAATCATAATCACATCAGATCTTATTTAATTAAATCATGGGGTAGATCTTTAGGTGTTTAATAACCTAAAGGAATATAATGAAATTATGGTTAGTTTACATGTGTGGAAAAACCATAAGAGTAATTAATTAAGTCCCTTAATCTAATTAACTATTGAGCCAATTGTATTAGCCCCTTCTATTTCCTATGATTATTGCAACATTATTTTCCATACATATCATGTTGACTCATAATTATTTAGTTAATTACTTTAAGGTGACACATATAAGAGTAATTAATTCATCTAATTAAGGGTTCAACTTAATTAACCCATAAAATCAACTTAATTATGTTTCCTTAAATTAAATCAAATCACTAATGTGGGAATGAGTTTAAAATAGCAAGTGATGATTTCTCTTCTCCTCTTTAAATCAAATCAAATCCAAAACTTAATTAATAAAGAAGCTTTGGTTTGCTTTAAATAATCTTATTTGATTTGATTGTCCTTAAGAACTAGTTTGGTTGAATGAATCACATGCTTATATTTGATTTTCCTCTTTCCAATCATGTTAAATTTTGTATGTCATTTGAATTCATGCATCCATCTTTTCAAAATCAAGTAAAATAAAATGGATTTCCTTTATGTAAGCTAGCATGTGTTGATTTAATTTAATATATGCATGGCTATTATCACTATTAAATCCAAATGAATTTTTCAAAAGCTTATAGATGAATAATAATATGTGTTATGTGCTAGTTATATATACATAAAAAATGCATGTGCTTATAGCTTAAGTGTATGAATAATAAGTTCTCTTTCCTCTATTCATGTGTTTATTTATATAAGATTGAATTGTAATGGGTATATATACGGTGGCAAGGGCAATAACTAGGATCATTGCTCTTTCCCACTTCATCCGGCCTCTTTGGCTCTGGTAACTGAAAGTCATGTTTCCTTAAGAGATTCTTACAAATTTTTCTAACTACCTCCCTCTTGAATGATTATGGATTATTCAATCTATAGGCAAGAGTAGGTGGAAAGTAGATACCTGGCGATGGATATAAATACCGCTACTGGGTAGGCTGCTGAGGTGGTGGAAATAGTCGTTGTGGGGTCGTAAGATGGTGATTTGGTGGTAGAGTAGGTCTCAAAGGAGGTCTAAACTCAAGTCTCTCTTCGGTCACTTCCTTCTCCACTAACACAACTATCCCTGGCTTCTTCTCAAACACCTTCTACGGCTTGGGCAAAATGATTTGTGAGGAAAGGCAACTATTTGTCTTCCTTTTGTAAGCTAGCCTCCTTGTTGATTTATTTCTCAAATGTTTTGATGGTAAAACCCTTAAGCATGAAGGTGACTGGGCCACGGATATTCTTGAGAATAATTTCAATGGCATGCTATTCGGACAGTTGTTGGTTCGCATTTCATGCTCTGGTTGCCCCACCTGACAATGTAATCAACAATGAACCTGTTGAGTTTCTGTATCTCTATAATGAGGTCGCCTACAGTCACCCTCTACTGAGCTCCAGCAAACCTCTTGATGAAAAGGTGCTCAAACTCAGCAAAAGTTTTTACCAAACTATTGGGAAGTTTGGCATACCAATCAAATGCAACACCTGACAAACTACTAATGAAAAGGAAGAGGAGTGCGTTGCTGCCACTGGTGTTGCAATAATTGTCTCTAAAGTATGCAATGTGTTATCGTGGGTTCCCACTGCCATCAAAGATCTTAAAGGATGGTGGCACAAAACCCTAAATAAAATAAAAAATAAATAAAAAGCTAAACGTAAAAAATAAACCTAAAAATAAAACCTAAAAATAAATAAAAAATAAAACCTACACCCTAAACTAAATAAACCTGATCCTAAAATAAACAAAATAAAATAAACATAAACCTAACCCTAAACCCCAAACCCTTAACCAAAACCTAAAGTAACTAAATAAATTAAAAGATAAACCTAAACCTTAAAACCTAATAAACCTAAACTTAAACCTAAACCCTAAGAATGGGCAGAACCTTGACGACAGAACATCACCGTCAACTAGGCTCAGTCTAGATCTCGCAGTGGAGGCGATAGCAGAGGCGGCGTTTATCACAGTGGTGGAGGGGAATCTAGAGGTACTAGTGGATATGGAGGTGGTGGTCAGAGCAGTGGTGGTTATGGAGGCGGGAGGAGAGATGGAGGTTACAACCATGGTGGTGGTGGAGGGAGAGATCGGGGATATGATGATGGATCCCGCTACTCAAGAGGCCAGGGTGGTTCTGATGGGAATGGGAGAAACTGATAAACGACTGATCCGATCTACTGCTTATGGAACTGTGTCTTGGTAGTAGAGATGGTTCAAGTTTTCTAGGGTTTTTGATTTGTTCTATGCATGCTCATTTTTGATCTCTATCATCGCTTGTGTCTTAAAATACTTGGTGAGTTACTTGGTTGATGAAATCGAAAAGAAGAATTGTTGAATTTGAATTTGATCTCTGTTAAAAAAAAAAACCAAAAACCCTAAACCCTAAATTAAAACCTAAGCCCTAAACTTAAAACAAAAGCCTTAAACCATAAACCTTAAACCCTAAACCTTAAACCCTAAACCATAAAACCCTAAAACCCAAACTCTAAACCTTAAAACCTAAATCTTAAACCTTAAACCCTAAAAAGCTAAAAACTTAAACCTAAACTAAATAAAACATAAAAATAAAATAAAATAAAATCCTAAACCAAAATAAAATTATAAATAAAATAAATACATAATGTAAAATAAATAAACTAAACAAAATAAAAATTAAAAAATAAATGTAAATAAAAAATTTTAAATAAACTAAAATTAAAATATAAAATAAATAAACTAAATAAACCTAAAACTCTGGTTTGCTTTTTTAATAAACCTAAATCCTACCCTAAAATAAACCTTGATCATACCCAAGAAACCAATCCTGGCCCTATCCCCAGGCCACCAAAAAACCCACAACTGGCCCAGCCACCCACTGACCCATGGATCCTACTGAGCAGCCACTCTACCCTATCCTCTGACACTCCCTAAACCCTGACCTAACCACAGGCCAAACTCTTAAAGGCACCAGCCTAAACCCTCCAAACCCTGGGCCACTGAAACCTGAGCTGACTAAACTTGACCTCCCAACTTAAACAACCCTGGCCCCAAAATGATAAACCAAACATAAACAAACCTAAACTGACACTGAGCCATGAGCCAGTGCAAAACCCCAAACCCACTGAACCACTAGGCCCTGAACCCACAAACCTAAACCCACTCAGACCCACCTTAAAAACCAAGGCCCTATCAAATCAAACCACACTAGGCAACTAACCCTGAGGCTCCTAACCCTGACCTTCTAAACCTAAACCCACAAACTCCCTGGGCCAAACAACCTGGGCTCTGAGGCGTGAGCTGAGTATAGCTAAAAAATAAGATAAAATAAAGATAAATAAATAGGCTAAATAATAAAATGTGGATAAAATACAAGATAAAAGGCTCCTAAACCCTAAATCCACTACATTGGGCTCTAAACACAAAAACACTAAACCTGGGCTTATGACACTACTTGCACCCAGGCCAAACTTACAACTGGGCCACTGAGCCCTAAACACCTTGGGCCCACAGACCAGACCCAGGCTGACCCTAAACTTAAACCCTAAACTTTGGCTAAACTTGACCCTGACCTGGGCTTTTAAACCCTGGGCCCTAAAAGATATGGAAAACCCAGACCATACCCTAAACCTAAAGACCTGGGCCCTACAAACCTAAAACCCACTACACAGACCCACTCCCAAACCCCAAATAAACCCAAACTGAGCCACAGTTCTTACCACCCAATAACTGAGCCCAGGCTCCTAAACACTGGCTACTGACTATCCCTAAATCCAAACCAACCCTGGGCCACCCACCTTAAACTGGACTAAACTAAACAGTGAGCTGATATAAACCTAAAAATAAATTAAATACATACCTAATAAATAAATAAACTAAATAAAATAAAAATAAACTGGATAATAAATAAAAATAAACTAAACCAAACCACTAAACCCTAACTTTCTCTCCTAAACCCTAAACTAAACCTTAAATCAACCTTGGCCTAAACCTCCCTGACCCTACTTAAACCCTAAACTCCACAAAACTTTAAACCCTAAACTAACTATCTAAACCCAAACACTAAACCCTAAACCCAAAGCCCAAATCCTAAATTAAACTTAATGACTAAATAAATTTAAAAATAAACCTAAACACCAAAACCTAATAAACTAGACCTAATTGTTAAGAATGGGAGAACCACGAGAACATCAGTGAATGAGGGCCTGGTCAGTGGAGGAGGCGAAGGCCGAGGTGGAATTTATCATAGTGGTTGTTGGGGATCTGGAGGTGGTGGTCAGAGCAGTGGTGATTATGAAGGCGAGAGGAGTGATGGAGATTACAACCATGGTGGTGGCAGAGGGAGAGATCGGGGATATGGTGGTGGATCCGATACTGAGATGTCGAGGTGGTTATTGGGGCAAGAAACTAAAGAATGGCGATCTTATGGTATGTCTTTACATTAAAAACAGTTCTAGTTATTTAATGTTTTTGATTTGCTCTATGGTTGCTCATTTTTATCTATGTCACTTGTTTGTTAGAAAACTTGGTGTGTTACTTGGTTGATGAAATCAAAAATGTTGAATCTAAACTTTCTCTTTTAAAAAAAATCAAAACCTTAAACCTTAAAACCCTAAACCTCAACCTAATCCTAAAAAACCTAAACCCAAAACTAATAACCCTAAACCTTAAAACCTAAAACCCCAAATACAAACCAAAAACCAATACCTTAAATCACCATAATCCTAAACCCTAAAACTCAAACCACTACTAAACCAGGCTAAACCTAAACCCTACCCAAACCCTAAACCCTAAACTACCCAAACCAAACTCTCTTAAACTTAATTGACCTAAACTAAACCAAACTCTAAACCATAACCCTAACCATAAACTCCTAACCACTAAACCCCACCCACCCACCACACCCTCCATAAACTCTCTAAAACTTCCACTAACCACTAACCCTGACAACCATCCTAAAACCACATCCTAAACCACAAACTAACCACTCTAAACCACAAAGTATAATCCTAAAACCCAAACCCTAAACCCTAACCCTCCAACACCTCCCTACCACACCAACCTAAAGTAATTAAATAAATTAAAAAATTAACCCTAAAACTTAAACCTTGATGGGAAAATCATCAACCGTCTAGTCTAGATCTGGTGGAGGGAGGTAGTTATTGTCATGGTTGTGGGGGATCTGGAGATGCTAGTAGATATGGAGGTGCTAGCCGGAGAAGTGGTGGTTATAGAGGTAAGTGGAGCAATGGAGGTTACTGCAGGTGGTGTGGAGGAGAGATTGAGGATATGATGGTGGATCGCTACTCGAGAGGGGTGGTTCTGATAGGAACTAGAGAAACTAATGAACGAAAGATCTAATTTACTGCTTATGGAACTGTGTCTTTATAGTAGAGATGGTTCTAGTTATCTAGAGTTTTCAATTTTCTCTATACGAGCTAGTTTTTTATCTATGTCGTCACTTATGTCATAGAAAACTTGGAGTGCTACTTGGTTGAAGAAATCTAAAAGAAGGAATGTTGAATCTAAATTTCTTCTCAGTTAAAAAAAAACCAAAACCTTAAATCCTAAACTAAATCCAGACCTAGACCAAAATCCTAAAAAAATCCTAAAATCATAAACCCTAAACCCCAAACCCAAAACCCAAAATCTAACATGGAGTAAATAAACCCAAAACCCAAACCCACCTCAGTAACCACTAAAGCTATGAAATCTAAACTAAATAAACCTAAAAATAAATAAAAAAAAACCTAAACAAAAAATAATAAATAAATAAAATAAATAAAACCTATATCTAAAATCTAAACCTAAACCTAAACCAAATTTAAACTAAAACTAAAGAAACAAAAAAACTAAAATAAAATAAATAAAACCTAAACTAAAAAAAAAAAAATCTAAATAAAATAAAATTAAAACTAAAGAAAATAAAATAAACTTAAAATAAAATAAATAAATAAAACTTAAAATAAACTTAAAAATAAAACCAAAATGAATAAAAAATAACTTAAACCCTAAACTAAAAAACCTAAACCTAAAATAAATTAAAATAAACTGAAACCTAAACTAAAATAAACTAAATCTAAACCTATAAACATAAACACTAAATAAAATAAAATAAATTAAAAATAAATATAAACCTAAACTAAAAAAAAAATGCTTAAAAATAAACCTAAAATAAAAACCTAAAACTTAAACCTAAAAAAATAAAATAAAAACCTAAAAATAAAAAATAAAACCTAAACCTAAAGAATAAAATAAAAACAGAACTAAACTAAAACAAAAACTTAAACATAAACATAAATCTAAAAAAAAACTAAAACAAAATACCTAAGCTAAGATAAATAAACTTAAAATAAATAACCTAAACTAAATAAAAATATAAATAAACCTAAACAAAAATAAATAAAATAAAATAAACTAAAATAAAGAAAAAATAAATTAAATAAACCTAAATGTACCAGTTTACTTAAATTGTTTTTAAAAAATATAAATAAAAATCCACAGAACTCTAAAACCCTAAACCCAAAAAAAAATAAAATAAACTTAGAATAAATAAACTAAATTAAATAAAATATAAATGAACCTAAATAAAATAAAATTAAAATAAACTAAAATAAAATGAAAATAAATTAAATAAACCTAAACCTACTTTTGATTTAAAAACATAAACCCTAAACCCCTATATGGGCCCTAAACCCAAAACTAGACCCTTGACCCAGATCCCTAAACCCTGACCACTGACCTTGACCTGACCCCACCCTACCACCCAGGCCCACAGTGACCCAAACCAAAACTAAACCACTGCCTGGGCCCCAGGCCCTGGGCCCACAGGCCACACCACACCTAAACCCTCCTAAATCTAAAACCTACTGAAACTGAGCACTGACCCTAAAGCTGGGCTATGACCACATAACCAATAAACCCTGCCCACTGGGCCCTGAAACCTGGGCTCAGAATGGGCTGAGTATACTAAATATAAGAAAATGACTAAGATAAATAGGCTAAACTAAATAAAATAAGATGGCCTGGATGATGCAAAATAAAAGGCTCTGGCTAGATCCTAAAATGACATTAAAGGCTCTGGCCTAACAGACTGAAACATGACACTGGGCTAAACCAAACTTGCACCCTGGGCCCTAAACCCTAGGCCCTGGGCTTAAATACCCACAAAGGCCCTGGGCTGATGACCACCTACTAACTTACCACTAAACTGGGCCTAAAGCTTAACCCACAGGCCCTAAAGATGTAAAACCCAGACCATGGGCCCTCCTACCACTAAAACCCTGGGCCCTAACCACAAAATAAACTAAAGGGCTAAAGGCCCCACCAAGACCCTGGGCCTACATGATCAGCCAAACCCTAAACCCAAACCACAGGCTGAGCGCTGAGGCGTGGACCCTAAACGCTACTAAATCCTCCATAAAAACTAAACCTAAACTGTCATAACTAAACTGGTAGTGAGCCCTAAATATCCTAAAATTAAGATAAATTGTAAAGATAGATAAATAGGCTAAATAAAATAACTGGATAATCAAAATAAGAGAGACTCACCTACCACACAGGACTAAACTTATCTAAACTCTCCCTGGGCCCTACCCACAACCAAATCCTGGGCCTGACCTGGGCCTCCCACCCTACACCCACCCTAAACCCACAGACCCTAAACTTTAAACCCTCTTCTGCCCTAAATCCTAAACCCTAACCCTGAGCCTAAACAAATCCTAATTAAACTTAATGTAACTAAATAAATTTAAAATAAACCCTACCAAAACAAACCCTGAACTTTGTTAAGAATGAGAACAAGAACATCTGATGATGATAGGAGGCGAGGCAGGTGGAATATCATAGTGGTTGTTGGGGATCTGGAGGTGGTGGTCAGAGCAGTGGTGGTTATGAAGGCGAGAGGAGTGATGGAGATTACAACCATGGTGGTGGCAGAGGGAGAGATCGGGGATATGGTGGTGGATCCCGATACTCGAGATGTCGAGGTGGTTCTATTGGGAACTGAAGAAACTAAAGAATGGCCAATCTGATATGTTGCTTATGGAACTGTGTCTTTACATTAAAAATAGTTCTAGTTATTTAATGTTTTTGATTTGCTCTATGGTTGCTCATTTTTTATCTATGTCGTCACTTGTTTGTTAGAAAACTTGGTGTGTTACTTGGTTGATGAAATCAAAAAGAAAAAATGTTGAATCTAACCTTTTTCTCTTTTAAAAAAAAATCCAAAAACCTTAAACCTTAAAAACCCTAAGCCCTCAACCCTAATCCTAAAACCCTAAACCCTAAACCCAAAACTAATAACCCTAAACCTTAAACCTAAAACCCTAAACCCTAAACCAAAAACCCTAAAAAATATTAAACCTTAAATCCTAAACCATAATCCCTAAACCCTAAACCTTAAACCCTAACTCTAAACCAAACCTAAAGCTTAAACCCTAAACTAACCATAAACCCTAAACCCTTAAAACCCTAAACCCTAAAGACTAAACCTTAACCTTAAACCCTAAAACCTAAACTAAACCTAAACCCTTAGTTAACCCTAAAACCTAAACCCTAAACTCTAAACCATAAACCCTAAAAACCATAAACCCTAAAACCTAAAACCCTAAACCCTAAACCCTCAAAACCATAAACTCTAAAGCCTAAATACTAAACCCTAAACCCTAAACCCTAACCCTTAACCTTAAATCCTAAAACTCTAAACCATAAAATCCTAAACCCTAAAACCTAACCCTAAACTCTAAACCCTAAAAGTATAATCCCTAAAACCCTAAACCCTAAACCCTAAACCTAAACCCTAACCCTAAACCCTAAACCCTAAACCAAAACCTAAAGTAATTAAATAAATTAAAAAAATTAACTTAAACCCTAAAACTTAAACCTTGATGACAGGAAAATCATCAACCTCCCTAGATCTGATGGAGGCTAGGAGGCGAGTTATCATGGTTGTGGGGGATCTGGAGATGCTAGTAGATATGGAGGAGCTGAGAAGTGGTGGTTATAGAGGTAAGTGGAGCAATGGAGGTTACAGCCGTGGTGGTCGCGGAGGGAGAGATTGAGGATATGATGGTGGATCCCGCTACTCGAGAGGCCAGGGTGGTTCTGATAGGAACTAGAGAAACTAATGAACGAAAGATCTAATTTACTGCTTATGGAACTGTGTCTTTATAGTAGAGATGGTTCTAGTTATCTAGAGTTTTCAATTTTCTATAAGCTAGTTTTATCTATGTCGTCACTTATGTCATAGAAAACTTGGAGTGCTACTTGGTTGAAGAAATCTAAAAGAAGGAATGTTGAATCTAAATTTCTTCTCAGTTAAAAAAAAAACCAAAAACCTTAAATCCTAAACTAAATCCTGAACCCTAGACCAAAATCCTAAACCCTAAATCCTAAAAATCATAAACCCTAAACCCCAAACCCAAAACCCTAAAATCTAAACCGTAAACCGTAAATCATAAATCGTAAACCCAAAACCCAAAATCCTAAACCCTCAACTAACCCTAAAAAGCTAAAATTGAAATCTAAACTAAACAAAACCTAAAAATAAATAAAAAAACCTAAAACAAAATAAAATAAATAAATAAAAAATAAATTAAAACCTATACTAAAACCTAAACCTAAACCTAAACCAAAACTTAAACCTAAAACTAAAAAGAAACAAAAACAAAACTAAAATAAAATAAATAAAAACCTAAACTAAACTAAAAAATAAAAAATCTAAATAAAATAAAAATTAAAACTAAAAGAAAAATAAAATAAACTTAAATAAAATAAATAAAAACTAAATAAAAATTGAAACTTAAAAAATAAACTTAAAAATAAAACCAAAAAATGAATAAAAAATATAACTTAAACCCTAAACTAAAAAAAACCTAAACCTAAAATAAATTAAAATAAACTAAACCTAAACTAAAATAAACTAAATCTAAACCTCAACCTAAACATAAACACTAAATAAAATAAAATAAATTAAAAATAAATATAAACCTAAACTAAAAAATAATGCTTAAAAATAAACCTAAAATAAAAACCTAAAACTTAAACCTAAAAAAATAAAATAAAAACCTAAACCTAAACCTATAAAAAAAACCTAAACCTAAAAAATAAAATAAAAACAGAACTAAACTAAAACAAAAACTTAAACATAAACATAAATCTAAAAAAAACTAAAACAAAATACCTAAGCTAAGATAAATAAATTTAAAATAAATATCCTAAACTAAATAAAAATATAAATAAACCTAAACAAAAATAAATAAAATAAAATAAACTAAAATAAAGAAAAAATAAATTAAATAAACCTAAATGTAAACTAAATTGTTTTAAAAATATAAACCTAAAATCCTGAAACTCTAAACCCTAAACCCAAAAAAAAAACCTAAGCTAAGCTAAATAAACTTAAATAAATAAACTAAATTAAATAAAAATATAAATGAACCTAAATAAAAATAAAAAATTAAAATAAACTAAAATAAATAGAAAATAAATTAAATAAACCTAAACCTACCTGTTTACTTAAATTTAAAAAAAAGAACATAAACCCTAAACCCTAAACCCTATACCCTAAACCCTAAAAAATTTATAAACCCTAAACCCTAAACCCTAAACTAACCCTTAACCCAAAATGCTACACCTTAAACCCTAAACTCTAACCCTAACCTTAAACCCTAAACCCTAAACCCTAAACCCTAAACCCTAAAAGTAACCCAAAACCAAAAACCCTGATCCCTAAACCTACATCCCTAAACCCTAAACCCTAAACCTTAAAACACTAAACCCTAAACCCTAAATTCTAAACCTTAAAACCTACAACTCCAAACTAAATAAACCTAAAAAATAAACCATAAACATAAACCTAAACCTATAAAAAAAACAAAAAAAAGCTAACCCTAAACTCAAAATCATAAAACTAACCTAAAACCCTTAACCTACATCCCTAAATCCTAAACCCTAAATCTTAAAACCCTAAACCCTAAACCGTAAACCCGAAATCCTAGATCCTAAAACTTACAACCCTAAACTAAATAAACCTAAAAAAAATAAACCATAAACCTAAACCTATAAAAAAAACCTAAATAAATCTACACCTACGAGTTTACTTAATTAAAAAAATAATAAAAAAATAAAAAAATGCTAACCCAAAACCCTAAATCCTAAAACTAACCCTAAACCCTAAACAATGAACGCTAAACCTACAACCATAAACCCTAAACCTTAAACCTTAAAACCCTAAACCCTAAACCCTAAACCCTAAATCCTAAACTTTAAACCCTAAACCCTAAACTAAAATCCTCTAAATCCTAAAACCAACCTAAACCCTAAACCCTAAACCTAAAAAAACCAAAAAGAAATAAAACCTAAAAAATAAAATAAATCAAAACCTAAACCTAAATAACATAAAAATAACAAAAAAAAGTTAAACTAAAACCTAAACCTAAACCTAAACATAAAAATAAAATAAAATCCAAACTAAAAGATAACAACAATAGTAACAAGCCTTAATCCCACTAGTGGGTCGGCTACATGAATCCTTCTGTCTATCAGTGTCCTATTATGTGTCAAATTCTCATTTAATTCAAGTATACTAAGATCATTTTTATACATTTTAACCAAGTCTTTTAGGTCTACCTCTAGCTTTCTTAACATAAGGCAAATCTAATGCATCTACTCTCCTAATCGTCATCGGACCCGACGCTTTATGTGGCCAAACCATCTAAGGCAACTCTCCCTAATCTTATCTACCACTGAGCTACTCCAACTTTTTCCAACATACTCATTTTGCATTCTATCTCTAAGAGTAAAGCCACTCATCCACCAGCATCCTCATCTCAGTAACACTTAACTTAGTCTTATGCTTCTTTTATTGGCCAACATTCTCGCACCATAAGTCATCATGTCTTACCACCATCTTATAAAATTTTCCTTAAGTTTAAGTGGAACTTTTCTATCACATAATAGGCCAGATGCATTCCTCCACTTCAACCATCCAACTTGAATTCTACTAATAACATCTCCATCTATTTCACCATCATTTTGAACAATAGAGCCTAAATATCTGAATCGCTCACTCTTATTAATGACTTGATCACCTAAAGTCACAACACTATCACTAAAACTTCTACAACTAAAATTACACTCCATATATTCAGTTTTAGATCTACTTAAATGAAAACCTTTAGACTCTAAAGTTGACCTCCATAATTCAAGTTTCTTTGGACTCCTCTCTAGTCTTATCAACAAGAAGAATGTCATCAAAAAAAGCATACACCAAGGTACATCTTCTTGTAAATGCCTCGTAAGAACATCCATAACTAAAGTAAAAAAGATAAGGGCTTAATGTTGATCCTTGTAATTAACCAAATAGAAAAATATTTTGTCAATCCTCCTTGTGTTTGGACACAAGTAACAACTCTAGTATACATATCCTTAATGACTTGAATATAACCAATATTAATTCCTTTCTATTCTAAAACTCTCCAAAGAACATCTCTTGAGACTTGATTCTCTAAATCAATAAATATCATATGTAGATCCTTCTTACTCTCTCTATGCTTCTCCATCAAACCTCTTAACAAATGTATAACATCCATAGTAGATCTACCTGCATGAAACCAAACTGACAGACAAACTTCAGTATCATCGTAACCTATGCTCAATTACTCTCTCCCATAATTTTAATGTATGGCACATTAACTTAATTCTCTATAATTTGCACACTCTTGTGCATCACCTTTATTCTTAAATATAGAACCAACAAACTCTTTCTCCACTCATCTCGACATCTTTTAGTTTTAAAATAACATTAAAAAGATTTGTAAGCCAAGAAATTCCTTGATCTCCTAAACATTTCCACACATCTATTGGAATATTATTTGTCCTATCGCTTTTCCACATTTCATTTTCTTTAAAGCTTCACTAACTGATTTACTAATAATGACGATAAAATGAAATTCTCTATTTTGTTTAGGGTATTAAGGTTGCTAAAATCAATCAATTTTCAGATCCTTCATTGAAAAGTTTATTAAAATACCTCATCCACCTATTTTCAATATCTTTCTAAGAAAAGCACTTTATTATTTTCATCCTTAATACCCTCACTTGAACTATGTCTTTACTTCTCCTATCTCTTGCTAACTTATACATACATCTTTCACCTTCTTTGGTATCTAATCCATTGTATAAATCACTAAAAAGCTAAATTTTTTGCATCATATATTGCTTTCTTAGAATCTCTACAAAGCCACTTTATATCTTTCCCAATTCTGAATTTTACATCTAAACCAAGTTTTATAACAATGCTTCTTATTTCTTATCTTTTCTTGCACACTCTGATTCCACCACCAACTATTCTTATTAAAAGAAGCTTTTCCTTTTGATTCTCCAAGCACATCTTTAGCAACTTTCTTAATTTCACTTGATATTTTTTCCCACATAACTTTTGCTTCTTTATGAACACCCCAAATTTTAATATCTTGTAGCTTGCTCTTAAAAAAATTTTTATTTGTGTTCTTTAAGTGTCCCCATCTAATCCTAGGATAATAATGTAGTTTATTTTTTCTCTTACAACCTTTCATCTTAAAATCTAAAACTAATAATCGATGTTGGGTACTTAAACTTTCACTTGGAATGACCTTACAATTTTACAATCTAAACGATCTATTTTTCTTATCAGAAAATAATCAATCTGTATTTTACTAGATCCATTTTTATAAGTAATAATATGTTCATCTCTTTTCTTAAATAAAGTATTAGTAACTACAAAATCATAAGCTAAGGCAAAATCTAATATAGTCCTACCTTCTTCATTAGTCACTCCAAAACCATAACCACCATGAATACTTTTAAAATCTTGTACCACTCTACCAACATATCCATTTAAATCTCCCCCAATAAATATTTTTTCTTCAAGAGGTATCTTTTGTATTAATCCTCTAATTCATTCCAAAATTTTTGAGCTTACCTCCAACCCTACTTGAGGAGCATAGACACTTATAACATTGATAATCTTAGTATCAAATAATCTTTGCTATAATTCTATCTACATCTATTAATACTTAAACATTATCCTTCAAACTTTTATCTATAATCACACCTACACCATTTCTAGTTTGACTTTTACCAATACCAAAGTTTAAAACCTAAACTATCAATCTCCTTGGCCTTCTCACCAACCCATTTAGTTTCTTGAACACATAAAATATTTATCTTTCTATGAACCATAATATCTATTAATTCCATTAATTTACTGTAAGAGTACCTATATTCCAAGATCCTAACCTAATTCTAGTTTCATGGAATAACTTTCCCATCCATCCAAAATGTGGGAACCCTTGCTTATTTAACATCGCACAATGCAAACATTTTTTTGTCAAACTATACAAAAACTAAAAGATAAACTAAAATAAATTAAATAGAAACCTAAACTAAACTAAAAAAAATAAAATTAACCTAAAAATAAAAAACCTTAATTAAATAAAAATTAAATTTAAAATTAAAATAAAATAAAACTAAAATAAAATAAAATAAAAACTAAATAAAAACCTAAACCTAAAAAATAAACCTAAAAATAAGTAAATAATAAAACCTAAACCATGAACCTTAAAAAAAACCTAAACCTAAAATAAACAAAATAAAATAAACCTAAACCTAAACTAAAATAAACTAAACTATAATAAATAAAACCTGAACTTAAACCTAAAACAAACTAATCCTAAACCCTAAACTAAATAAATTATATTAAACTAAAAAAAATCTAAACCTAAACTAAAAATAAAACCTAAAAATAAACCTTAAATAAAAAGCTAAAACCAAAACCTAAAAATAAAAAATAAAAACCTAAACAAAAAAAAAGCCTATACCTAAAAAATTAAATAAGAATAAAACTTAGCTAAAAAATAAGCACAAACCTAAACCTAAAGTAAGAAAATAAACTAAATTAAAAAACATAAACTAAATTAAATAAACCTAAAATAAATAAACTAAACCAAATAAAAATAAAAATTAAACCTAAATAAATATAAATAAAATAAATTAAATTAAAATAAATAAAAAATAAACTAAATAAACCTAAACCTACATGTTTACTTAATTTTATAAAAAACATAAATTCTAAAACCTAAACCCTAAACTAAATCATACCCTAAACCTAAAACTAACCCTAAACTTACAACCTAAACATAAACCCTAAAACCCTATAAAACCATAAACTCTAAACTAAACCTAAACCCTAAAACTTGGTCCTAACCCTAAAACTAACCCAAAATTTTGAACCCTGAACACTGAACCTATAACCCTATTTCTAAACCCTAAACCTTAAAACTCTAAACCCTAATCCCTAAACCCTAAATCCTAAACCATAAACCCTAAAGCCTGCAACCCTAAACCCTAAACCCAAAACCCAAAACCCAAAACAATAAACCCTAAACACTAAAAACCAAAAAACCTAAACGTAATCTAAAAAAATAAAAATAAAATAAATAAATAAACTTAAACCTAAAAGAAATAATAATAAATAAAATAATAACCTAAACTAAACATAAACTAAACTAAACCAAAATCTAAACCTAACCTAAACCTAAATAAAACCTAAACAAAAAACTAAAAATAAATAAAATAAACCTAAAAATAAAAAAACCTAAATAAAATCAATACTAAAAAATAAGAATAAATTAAAATAAAAAATAAATAAAACCTAAACTTAATAAATAAACTTAAAAATCAATAAAAAATAAAACCTAAACCCTAAACTAAAAATGAAAATAAACCTAAAATTAAAAAAGTAAAGTAAACCTAAATCTAAAATAAAATAAACTAAGCTAAAATAAATAAAACCAAAACATAAATCTAAAATAAGCTAGACCTAAACCCTAAACTAAATAAAATAAAATAAACTAAAAATAAACATAAACCAAAACTTAAAAATAAAACCTAAAAATCAAGCAAAAATAGAAACCTAAAACCTAAACCTAAAAAATTAAAATAAAAACCTAAACCTATACTTAAAAATAAAAATTAAAACTTAAACTAAAAAATTAGATGAAAATGAAACTAAATTATAAAATAAGCATAAACCAAAACCAAAACCTAAAAAATAAACTAAACTAAAATAAATAAACTAAACTAAATAAAAATAAAAATTAAAATAAACTAAAATAAATAAAAAATAAACTAAATAAACATAAACCTACGAGTTTACTTATTTATTTTTTTAAAAAAACTTAAATTGCCAACACTAAACCCTAAACCCAAAATCCTAAACCATAAACCCTAAAATCAACCCTAAACACTAAACCCTAAACTTATAACTCTAAACCCTAAACCCTAAACCCTAAAAAACCTTAAGAGCTAAACTAACCCTAAACCCTAAGCCCTAAACCCTAAACCCTAAACCTTAAACCCTAACTGTCACCCTAAATTATAAAACCTAAACCCTAAACCCTCAATCTGAAACCCTCAACCTTAAAACCTAAAACCCTAAATCCTAAACCCTAAACTAACCTTAAAGCCTAAACCCTAAAAACCATAAACCTTAAAGCCTAAAGCCTAAAGCCTAAACTAACCCTAAATGCTAAGCTAACCCTAAAATCAAAATCCTAAACCCTCAAAACCCTAAAACCTAAAGCTGTAACTAAAATGCTAAAACCTAAACCTTAAACTCCTAACCCTAACCTAAACTTAAATAATAAACCTTAACTTAAACTCTAAAACTATAAACTCTAAACTCTAAACCCTAAACCTTAAAACCCTAAGCTCTAAACCTAAACACTAAACTAAACTCCTGTTAAACTAACCCTAAACCTAAACACTAAATCTTGAACCTAAAACCTAAACCTTAAACTTAAACCTTAAAACCCATAGCTATAAAGACATCAAACTAAACTAACCTTAAACCTGTTAACCTTAAACTCAAAATCATAAACCCTAAAGCTAAACATAAAATGCTAAACTTAAACCCTAAACCC
The DNA here is from genome assembly GCA_021442155.1 of Cymbidium sinense. NCBI lineage: Eukaryota > Viridiplantae > Streptophyta > Magnoliopsida > Asparagales > Orchidaceae > Cymbidium > Cymbidium sinense. Next base: position 19,983 of record JAKCPB010000400.1, read on the forward strand.
TAAACTTAACCCTAATCCTAAACCCTAACCCTAACCTTAAACCTTAAATCAGAATCCTAAATCAGAAACTATAAACCTTAAACTCTAAACCTTAAAGTTTAAACCTTGTTATCCCTAAACCTTAAACCCAAAACTAAACCTAAATCCTAAACCTAAACCCTAAACCCTAAACCTAAAACCCTAAACCTAAACCTTAAAGCCTAAACCCTAAACCCTAAATAACAAACAAACACTAAACCTTAACCCTAAACCCTAAACCCTAAGCCCTAAACCTAAACTTAAACCATACATAAACCTAAATATAAAATAAAATAAAAATAAAATAAACTAAAATAAAATAAATAAAACCTAAAATAAACTAAAAAATAAAATAAACCAAGAATAGAAACCTAACTAAAATGAAAACTAAATTTAAAATAAAAATAAAATAAACTTAAAATAAAAAACCTAAATAAAATCAATACTAAATGTAAAGTAAATATAAAATAAACCTAAAATAAAATAAAATAAAAACCTAAACCTAAAAAATAAATAAAAAATAAAACCTAAACCCTAAACTTAAAAAAAAAACTAAACCTAAAATAAAAAAGTAAAAAATTAAAACCTAAGCATAAATTAAAATAAACTAAAATAAATAAAACCAAAACCTAAACCTAAAATAAACTAAACCTAAACCTTAAACTAAATAAAAGAAAATAAACTAAAAATAAACATAAAACTAAACTAAAAAAGAAAACATAAAAATAATCATAAAATAGAAACATAAAACCTAAACCTAAAAAATTAAAATAAAAACCTAAACCTAAACCTAAACCTAAAAATTAAAAATAAAACTTATTCTAAAAAATTAGATGAAAATAGAACTAAATTAAAAAATAAGCATAAAACAAAACCTAAACCTAAAAAATAAACTAAATTAAAAAATCTAAACTAAAATAAATAAACTAAATCAATAAAAAAAATGATAAACCTAAATAGAAATAAAAATAAAAAATAAACTAAAATAAATAAAATTAAACTTAATAAACCTAAACCTACAAGTTTACTTAATTTTTAAAAAACTAAACTATCAACACTAAACCCTAAACCCAAAATCCTAAACCTTAAACCCTGAAACTAACCCTAAACACCAAACCCTAAACCTATGACTCTAAACCCTAAACCCTAAACCCTAAACCCTAAAAAACCTTAAGAGCTAAACTAACCCTAAACCCTAAGCCATATAGCATAAACCCTAAAGTTTAAACACTAACTCTAAGCTTAAACTCTAAACTCTAAACCATGAACCATAAATTCGAAACCCTAAACCATAAATCCTAAAACCCTAAACCCTATACCCTAAAACCCTAAACCTTAAACCCTAAACCCTAAACCCTATAAACCATAAATCCTAAAGTCTATAGCCTAAACCCTAAACTAACCTTAAACTCTAAGCTAACCTTAAACCCTAAACTGTAAACCCTCAAAACCTTAAACCCTAAAGCCAAAACACAGAATGTTAAACCCTAAACCATAACCCTAACCCTAAACCTTAAAACATAAGCCCTAACCCTAAACCTTAAAACCATAAACCCAAAACTTTAAACCCTAAACCATAAAAACCCTAAACACTAAAGCCTAAACCCTAAACTCTAAACTAAACCTTAAACCTTAAGCCCAAAACACTAAACTTTGAATCCTAAAACCCTAAACCCTAAACCCTAAATCCTAAACCCTAAAATCCATAAACGCTAAAGCCTAAAGCTTAAACCCTAAACTAAACCAAAACCCTAAGCTAACCCTAAACCCTCAAAATCATAAACCCTAAAGCCAAAACTTAAATCTAAACCCTAAACCTAACTTAACCCTAAACTCCTAAACTTAAACCAAACCTAAACCCTAAATTGCAAATCATAAACCCTAAACTCTAATCTCAAACCCTAAACCCTGCTAAAGCATAAACCCTAAACCCTAAACCTAACCCTAAACCCCTAAACCTTGCTAATCCTAAAATAAACCTAAACCTAAATAAAATAAAATAAACTCCTAAAATAAAATAAATAAACTTAAAATAAACTTAAAATAAAATAAACCCTAAGAATAAAACCTAAAATAAATAAAATAAAATAAAATAAAATAAAATAAAAACCTAAAATAAAACCTAAACCTAAAAAACCTAAAATAAATAAAATTAAAATAAAAATAAACTAAACTTAGAAAAACTAAACCTAAAATACAAATGAAATAAACAAAATAAAATAAACCTAAACCTAAACTAAAATAAACTAAACTAAAAAAATTAAACCTAAACCTAAACCTAAACTAAATAAAACATAATAAACAAAAAATAAACCTAAACCTAAACTTAAAAAATAAAACCTAAAAATAAACCTAAAATTTAAATTTAAATCCAAAACCTAAAAAAGCAAAATAAAAATCTTAACCTAAACCAAAAAATGAAAAATAAAACATAAACTAAAAAAATAAAAAAAATAAAACTCAACTAAAAAAAACTTAAACCTAAACCTAAACCTAAAAAATAAATTAAAATAAAAAACCTAGACTAAAATAAATAAACATAAAATAAATAAACTATCCTAAATAAAATTAAAAAATAAACCTAAAAATAAATAAATAATAAAATAACTAAAATAAAAAAAATTAAATTAAATAAACCTAAACCTACTGATTTACTTAATTAAAAAAACCCTAAACCTAAAATCATAAACCCTAAAACTAATACCAAACCCTAAAACCTAAACCTACAACACTAAACCTAGAACCATAAAACCTAAATCCTAAATCCTAAACCCTAAACCCTAAACCTACAACCCTAAACCCTAAACCCTAAACCCTAAATAATAAAGTAACCCTAAACCGTTAACCTTAAACCCTGAACCTTAAGCCCTTAACCCTAAACCCTAAACCTTAGGCCCAAAACCCTAAACCCTAACCCAAACCATAAACCGTAAACCCTAAACCCTAAACACTAAAACCCTAAACCTAAAACCATAAACTAACCTTAAACCCTAAACCCTAAACACCAAACCCTGAACCCTAAAAACCATGAACCCTAAAGCCTAAAGCCTATATCCTAAACTAACCCTAAACCCTAAACCCTCAAAACCATAACCCTAAAGCCTAAATAGTAAACCCTAAACCCTAACCTTAAACCCTAAACTATAAAACTCTAAACTATTAAACCTTAAAACCTAAACCCTAAATCCTAATAACCTAAAATCCTTAACTTAAACTAAATAAAGCCTAATAATAAAATAAATTAAAGACCTAAACATAAATAAAATAAAAATAAAAAATGAATTAAAACCCTAAATTTAAACCTAAATATAAACCTAAAAATAAAGTAAAAATAAGAAATTAAAATAAACTAAAATAAAATAAATAAAAATCTTAACTAAACAAAAAATTCTAAATAAAATAAAAACTTAATGTAAAATAAAAATAAAATAAACCTAAAATAAAATAAAATAAGAACTACATAAAAACATAAACCTAAAAAATAAACTTAAAAATAAAACTTAAAAATTAATAAAAAAATAGAACCTAAACCCTAAACTAGGAAAAAAAACTAAACCTATAATAAAATAAACAAAATAAAATAAACCTAAACCTAAAACTAAAATAAACTAAACTAAAATAAATAAAACCTAAACCTAAACTAAATTAATGATAATTCCATGGCAAGGACATGGAAAGAGATCCACTAGGGGATCACACATGCATTGGACATGATATGTTAGGGGCCCATGTCGAGGGCATAAAAGAAAAAAATTTGTTGGGGATAAGGTTTGAATTTGATTTGATTATATGATTTGTGGAAAAAAGATCCATTAGGGATAAGAATCAATAATCCACCAGGGATTAAGATCGAATTTACTCTAAAAAAACCCTAAACCTTAAACTCTAAACCCTAAAACCCATAGGCCATAAAGCCAGCACATCAAACCCTAAACTAACCCTAAACCCTAAGCTAACCCTAAACCCTCAAAATCATAAACCCTAAAGCCAAACATAAAATGCTAAACTTTAAACCCTAAACCCTAAACCCTAACCCTAATCCTAAACCCTAACCCTAACCCTAAACCTTAAACTGTAAATCCTAAACTGTAAAACCATAAACCTTAAACTCTAAACCTTAAAGCCTAAACCTTGTGTTATCCCTAAACCTTAAACCCAAAACACTAAACCTTAAATCCTAAACCCTAACCCCTAAACCCTAAACCCTAAACCCTAAACCCTAAACCTTAAAGCCTAAACCCTAAACCCTAAATAACAAACAAACACTAAACCTTTAACCCTAAACCCTAAACCCTAAGCCCTAAACCTAAACTTAAAACCTATACATAAACCTAAATATAAAATAAAATAAAAATTAAAATAAACTAAAATAAAATAAATAAAACCTAAAATAAACTAAAAATAAAATAAACTTAAGAATAAAAACCTAACTAAAATGAAAACTAAACGTAAAATAAAATAAAATAAACCTAAAATAAAAAACCTAAATAAAATCAGTACTAAATGTAAAGTAAATATAAAATAAACCTAAAATAAAATAAAATAAAATCCTAAACCTAAAAGTAAACCAAAAAAATAAATAAAAATTAAAACCTAAACCCTAAACTTAAAAAAAACTAAACCTAAAATAAAAAAAGTAAAAATAAAAACCTAAGCATATTAAAATAAACTAAAATAAATAAAACCAAAACCTAAACCTAAAATAAACTAAACCTAAACCTTAAACTAAATAAAAGAAAATAAACTAAAAATAAACATAAAACTAAACTAAAAAAGAAAACATAAAAATAATCATAAAATAGAAACATAAAACCTAAACCTAAAAAATTAAAATAAAAACCTAAACCTAAACCTAAACCTAAAATTAAAATAAAACTTATTCTAAAAAATTAGATGAAAATAGAACTAAATTAAAAATAAGCATAAACCAAAACTAAACTTAAAAAATAAACTAAATTAAAAATCTAAACTAAAATAAATAAACTAAACTCAATAAAAAAAAATAGATAAACCTAAATAGAAATAAAAATAAAATAAACTAAAATAAATAAAAATTAAACTTAATAAACCTAAACCTACAAGTTTACTTAATTTTTAAAAAACTAAACTATCAACACTAAACCCTAAACCCAAAATCCTAAACCTAAACTCAAAACTAACCCTAAACAGTAAACCCTAAACCTATGACTCTAAACACTAAACCCTATACTGTAAACCCTAAAAATCCTTCAGAGCTAAATTAACCCTAAACCCTAAGCCATAAAGCCTAAACCCTAAAGTTTAAAACTAACTCTAAGCTTAAACTCTAAACTCTAAACCATGAAACTATAACCAAACCCTAAACTATAAATCCTAAAACCCTAAACCCTATACCCTAAAACCCTAAACCTTAAACTAAACTTAAACCTATAAACTATAAATCCTAAAGTCTATAGTTTAAACTCCTAAACTAACCTTAAACTTGAACCTTAAACCTTAAATCAGAACCCTCAAAACCTTAAACCCTAAAGCTAAAAACGTAATGTTAAACCTAAACTATAATCCTAACCTAAACCTTAAAACATAAGCTCTAAAAACCTTAAAACCATAAACCCAAAACTTTAAACCCTAAACCATAAAAACCCTAAACACTAAAGCCTAAACCCTAAACTCTAAACTAAACCTTAAACCTTAAGCTAAACACTAAACTTTGAATCCTAAAACCCTAAACCTTAAACTAAATTCTAAACTCCTAAATCTAAAATTAAGCTAAAGCTTAAACCCTAAACTAAACCAAAACCCTAAGCTAACCCTAAACCCTCAAAATCATAAACCCTAAAGCCAAAACACAAATTGCTAAATCTTAAACCCTAAACCTTAGACCCTAACCCTAACCCTAAACCTTAAACCGTAAACCCTAAACCCTAAATTGCAAAATCATAAACCCTAAACTCTAATCCTCAAACCCTAAAAACCTAAAATGCTAAAGCATAAACCCTAAACCCTAAACTAACCCTGAACCCTAAACCCTAAACCTTAAGCTAATCCTAAAACATAAACCCTCAAAACCCTAAACCTTAAAGCCAAAACCCTAAACCCTAAATAATAAACTAACCCTAAACCCTCAACCCTAAACCATAAACCCTAAGCCCTAACCCTAATCCTAAAACCTAAACCTAAACATAGAAATAAAATAAAATAAAAATAGAAAACTAAAATAAAATAAATAAAAAACTTAAAATAAACTAAAATATAAAATAAACCTAAGAATAAAAACCTAAATAAAATGATAACTAAATGTAAAAAAAATAAAATAAACCTAAAATAAAAAACCTAAATAAAAACCTAAACCTAAAAATAAAACATTAAAATAATTAAATAATAAAACTTAATCCCTAAACTTAGAAAAAACTAAACCTAAAATACAAATGAAATAAACAAAATAAAATAAACCTAAACCTAAACTAAAATAAACTAAACTAAAAAAATTAAACCTAAACCTAAACCTAAACTAAATAAAACATAATAAACAAAGAACAAACCTAAACCTAAACTTAAAAAATAAAACCTAAAATAAACCTAAAATTTAAATTTAAATCCAAAACCTAAAAAAGCAAAATAAAAATCTTAACCTAAACCAAAAATGAAAAATAAAACATAAACTAAAAAAAAAATAAAAAAAATAAAACTCAACTAAAAAAACTTAAACCTAAACCTAAACCTAAAAAAATAAATTAAAATAAAAACCTAGACTAAAATAAATAAACATAAAATAAATAAACTATCCTAAATAAAATTAAAAATAAACCTAAAAATAAATAAATAATAAAATAACTAAAAAAAAAAATTAAATTAAATAAACCTAAACCTCGATGAAATTAAAAAAATAAACCTAAAATCATAAACCCTAAAACTAATACCAAACCTAAAACCTAAACCTACAACACTAAACCTAGAACTATAAAACCTAAATCCTAAATCCTAAACCCTAAACCCTAAACCTACAACCTAAACCCTAAACCTAAACTCTAAATAATAAAGTAACCCTAAACTAACCTTAAACTCAACCTAAGCTTTAACCTAAACCCTAAACCTAAAAACCCTAAACCCTAACCTAAAACCATAAACTGAAAACCCTAAACTAAACACTAAAACCTAAACCTAAAACCATAAATCCAACCTAAACCCTAAACCTATAAACACCAAACTCAACCTAAAACCATGAACCCTAAAGTAAAGCCTATATCCTAAACTAACCCTAAACCCTAAACCTCAAAACCATAACCCTAAAGCCTAAACATTAAACCCTAAACCCTAACCTTAAACCCTAAACCATAAAACTCTAAACTATTAAACCTTAAAACCTAAACCCTAAATCCTAAAAACCTAAAATCCTTAACCTAAACTAAATAAAGCCTAATAATAAAATAAATTAAAAACCTAAACATAAATAAAATAAAAATAAAAAATGAATTAAAACCCTAAATTTAAACCTAAATATAAACCTAAAAATAAAGTAAAATAAGAAATTAAAATAAACTAAAATAAAATAAATAAAATCTTAACTAAACAAAAAATTCTAAATAAAATAAAAACTTAATGTAAAATAAAAATAAAATAAACCTAAAATAAAATAAAATAAGAACTACATAAAAACATAAACCTAAAAAATAAACTTAAAAATAAAACTTAAAAATTAATAAAAAAATAGAACCTAAACCCTAAACTAGGAAAAAAAACTAAACCTATAATAAAATAAACAAAATAAAATAAACCTAAACCTAAAACTAAAATAAACTAAACTAAAATAAATAAAACCTAAACCTAAACTAAATTAATGATAATTCCAAGGACATGGAAAGAGATCCACTGGGGATCACACATGGGACATGATATGTTAGGGGCCCATGTCGAGGGCATAAAAGAAAAAAATTTGTTGGGGATAAGGTTTGAATTTGATTTGATTATATGATTTGTGGAAAAAAGATCCATTAGGGATAAGAATCAATAATCCACCAGGGATTAAGATCAATTTACTCTAAAACCCTAAACCCTAAATCATAAACCCTAAAACCCATATGCCCTAAAGCCAACACATCAAACCCTAAACTAACCCTAAAACCTAAGCTAACCCTAAACCCTCAAAATCATAAACCCTAAAGCTAGACATAAAATGCTAAACTTTAAACCCTAAACCCTAACCCCTAACCCTAATCCTAAACTCAACCCTAACCCTAAACCTAAACTAAATCCTAAATCAGAAACTATAAACCTTAAACTTAAACCTTAAAGCCTAAACCTTGTGTATCCAAACCTTAAACCCAAAACACTAAACCTTAAATCCTAAACTAACCCTAAACCCTAAACTAAACCCTAAACCCTAAACCTAAAGCCTAAACCCTAAACCCTAAATAACAAACAAACACTAAACCTTTAACCCTAAACCCTAAACCCCTAAGCCCTAAACCTAAACTTAAAACCTATACATAAACCTAAATATAAAATAAAATAAAAATAAAAATAAACTAAAATAAAATAAATAAAAACCTAAAATAAACTAAAAAATAAAATAAACCTAAGAATAAAAACCTAACTAAAATGAAAACTAAACGTAAAATAAAAATAAAATAAACCTAAAAAAAACCTAAATAAAATCAATACTAAATGTAAAGTAAATATAAAATAAACCTAAAATAAAATAAAATAAAATCCTAAACCTAAAAAGTAAACCAAAAAAATAAATAAAAATTAAAACCTAAACCCTAAACTTAAAAAAACTAAACCTAAAATAAAAAAGTAAAAATAAAACCTAAGCATAAATTAAAATAAACTAAAATAAATAAAACCAAAACCTAAACCTAAAATAAACTAAACCTAAACCTTAAACTAAATAAAAGAAAATAAACTAAAATAAACATAAAACTAAAAAAAAAGAAAACATAAAAATAATCATAAAATAAAACATAAAACCTAAACCTAAAAAAAATTAAAATAAAACCTAAACCCCATAAACAAAACCTAAACCTAAAAAATAAACTAAATTAAAAAAATGTAAACTAAAAAATAAATAAACTAAATCAATAAAAAAATAGATAAACTAAATAAAATAAAAAATAAAATAAACTAAAATAAATAAAAATTAAACTTAATAAACCTAAACTAAAAATAATTTTAAAAACTAAACTATAACACTAAACCCTAAACCCAAAATCCTAAACCAAAAAACTAACCTAAACACCAAACCCTAAACCATGACTAAACCTAAACCTAAACCTAAACCCTAAAACCTAAGAGCTAAACTAACTAAACTCTAAGCCATAAATAAACCCTAAAGTTTAAACACTAACCCTGCTTAAACTTAAACTAAAACCATGAACCATACTAAACCTAAACCATAAATAAAACCCTAAACCTATACTAAAACCTAAACTAAACTAAACCTAAACCTATAAACTATAAACCTAAAAAAAAAACCTAAACTAACTTAAACTAACTAAACCCTAAATCAGAAACCCTAAAATTAAACCCTAAATTAAACATAATGTTAAACCCTAAACCATAATAACTCCTAAACCTAAAACAAAGAACCTAAACCTAAACTATAAACCAAACTTAAACCCTAAACTATAAAACCCTAAACACTAAAGCCTAAACCTAAACTCTAAACTAAACCAAATAAGCTCAAACACTAAACTAATAAACTAAACCTAAACTCCTAAATAAACCTTAAAATCATAAACGCTAAAATAAAGAAACCCTAAACTAAACTAAAACCCTAAGCTAACCTAAACCTCAAAATCATAAACCCTAAAGCTAAAACAAAATTGAACTTAAACCTAAACCTACCAACCTAACCTAAACCTAAACCAGAAACCTAAACCCTAAATTGCAAAATCATATAAACCCTAAACCTAATCTAAAATAAACCTAAATGCTAAAGCATAAACCCTAAACCTAAAAACCTAACCCTAAACCTAAACCTAAAATCTAAACATAAACCTCAAACCCTAAACCTAAAGCCAAAACCCTAAACCCTAAATAATAAACTAACCCTAAACCCTCAACCCTAAACCATAAACCTAAGCTAACCCTAATCCTAAAACCTAAAACCTAAACATAAAATAAAATATAAAAATAAACTAAAATAAAATAAAATAAAAAAAACTTAAAATAAACTAAAATATAAAATAAACCTAAGAATAAAACCTAAATAAAATGATAAACTAAATGTAAAAAAAAAATAAAATAAACCTAAAATAAAAAAAACCTAAATAAAACCTAAACCTAAAAAATAAAACATTAAAATAATTAAATAATAAAACTTAATCCCTAAACTAAAAAACTAAACCTAAAATACAAAATGAAATAAACAAAATAAAATAAACCTAAACCTAAACTAAAATAAACTAAACTAAAAAAAAATTAAACCTAAACCTAAACCTAAACTAAATAAAACATAATAAATAAAAAACAAACCTAAACCTAAACTTAAAAAAAATAAAACCTAAAATAAACCTAAAATTTAAATTTAAATCCAAACCTAAAAAAATAAAATAAAATCTAACCTAAACCAAAAAATGAAAATAAAACATAAACTAAAAATAAAAAAATAAACTCAACTAAAAAAAAACTTAAACCTAAACCTAAACCTAAAAATAAATTAAAATAAAAAAACCTAGACTAAAATAAATAAACATAAAATAAATAAACTATCTAAATAAAATTAAAAAATAAACCTAAAAAAATAAATAATAAAATAACTAAAATAAAAAAATTAAATTAAATAAACCTAAACTCTTTACTTAATTAAAAAAACCCTAAACCTAAAATCATAAACCCTAAACTAAACCAAACCCTAAACCTAAACCTAAACACTAAACCTAAACCATAAAACCTAAATCCTAAATCCTAAACCCTAAAACCCTAAACTAAACCCTAAACCTAAACCCTAAAAAACCCTAAATAATAAATAAACCCTAAACTAACCTACTAACCTTAAGCCTTAATAAACCCTAAACTCCCAAAACCCTAAACCTCTAACCCCAAACCATAAACCGAAAACCCTAAACCCTAAACACTAAAACCCTAAACCTAAAACCATAAACTAACCTTAAACCCTAAACCCTAAAACCAAAACTAACTAAACCATGAACCCTAAACTAAACCTATATAAACTAAACCCTAAACTAAACCTCAAAACCATAACCCTAAACTAAATAAAACCCTAAACCCTAACCTAAACCCTAAACTATAAAACTCTAAACTATTAAACCTTAAAACCTAAACCCTAAATCCTAATAACCTAAAAAATCCTTAACTTAAACTAAATAAATAATAAAATAAATTAAAGACCAAACATAAATAAATAAAAAAATAAAAATAATTAAAACCCTAAATTTAAACCTAAATATAAACCTAAAATAAAGTAAAATAAGAAATTAAAATAAAAAAAATAAAATAAATAAAAAATCTTAACTAAACAAAAAATTCTAAATAAAATAAAAAAACTTAATGTAAAATAAAATAAAATAAACCTAAAAAAATAAAATAAGAACTACATAAAACATAAACCTAAAATAAACTTAAAAAAATAAACTTAAAAAATTAATAAAAAATAAACCTAAACCCTAAACTAAAAAAAAACTAAACCTATAATAAAATAAACAAAATAAAATAAACCTAAACCTAAAACTAAAATAAACTAAACTAAAATAAATAAACCTAAACCTAAACTAAATTAATGATAATTCCATAAACATAAAGAGATCCACAATCACACATGCAACATAACCCATACATAAAAGAAAAATTTGTTGGGATAATTTAATTTGATATAAAATTTGTGGAAAAAGATCCATTAGGGATAAGAATCAATAATCCACCTGGATTAAGATCAATTTACTCTAAAAAAACCCTAAACCTAAACTAAAACTAAACCAACTAAACTAAAACATCAAACCTAAACTAACCTAAACCCTGAACCTAAACCTCAAAATCATAAACCCTAAACTAAACATAAAATGCTAAACTTAAACCCTAAACCCTAAACCTAACTAATAAACCCTAACCCTAACCCTAAACCTAAATCAAATAAATCAGAAAACCATAAACCTTAAACTAAACCTAAAGTTTAAACCTAATCCTAAACCTTAAACCTAAAACACTAAACTAAATCCTAAACTACTAAACCTAAACCCTAAACCCTAAACCCTAAACCTAAAGAAACCTAAACCTAAATAACAAATAAACACTAAACCTAACCCTAAACCCTAAAACAAACCTAAACTTAAAACCTATACATAAACCTAAATATAAAATAAAAATAAAAATAAACTAAAATAAATAAAAACCTAAAATAAACTAAAAAATAAAATAAACCTAAAATAAAACCTAACTAAAATAAAACTAAACTAAAATAAAAAAAAATAAAATAAACCTAAAAAAAACCTAAATAAAATCAATACTAAATGTAAAATAAATATAAATAAACCTAAAATAAAATAAAATAAAATCCTAAACCTAAAAAAAGTAAACCAAAAAAATAAATAAAAAAATTAAAACCTAAACCCTAAACTTAAAAAAAACTAAACCTAAAATAAAAAAAGTAAAAAATAAAACCTACATAAATTAAAATAAACTAAAAATAAATAAAACCAAACCTAAACCTAAAATAAACTAAACCTAAACCTAAACTAAATAAAGAAAATAAACTAAAATAAACATAAACTAAACTAAAAAAAAAAAAAAACATAAAATAATCATAAATAAAACATAAACCTAAACCTAAAAATTAAAAATAAAAAACCTAAACCTAAACCTAAACCTAAAATTAAAAAAATAAACTTATTCTAAAAAAATTAATAAAATAAACTAAATTAAAAAAACATAAAAAACCTAAACCTAAAAAATAAACTAAATTAAAAAATCTAAACAAAATAAATAAACTAAACTAATAAAAAAAAATGATAAACCTAAAAAAATAAAAAATAAAATAAACTAAAATAAATAAAAATAAACTTAATAAACCTAAACCTAAATAATTTTTAAAAAAAACTAAACTATAAAAAAACCCTAAACCCAAAAAATCCTAAACCAAACAAACTAACCCTAAAAAAACCTAAACCTATGACTCTAAACCCTAAACCCTAAACCCTAAACCCAAAAAAAAAAACCTAAAGTTAAACTAACCCTAAACCCTAAATATAAAATAAACCCAAAGTTTAAAAAACTAACTCTAAGCAAACTCTAAACTTAAACCATAACCATAAAATTAAAACCCTAAACTATAAATCCTAAAACCTAAACCTAACCCTAAAACCTAAACCTAAACTCCTAAACCCTAAACCTATAAACTATAAATCTAAAGTATATAAACCCTAAACTAACCTAAACTAACCTAAACCCTAAATCAGAAACCTAAAACCTTAAACTAAAAAAAATATGTTAAACCCTAAACTATAATCACCCTAAACCTAAACATAACTAACCCTAAACCTTAAAACCATAAAACCCAAAACTTAAACCCTAAACTATAAAACCCTAAACACTAAACTAAACCCTAAACCTAAACTAAACCTTAAACCTAAATAAAAAAGAAACTTGAATCCTAAAATAAACCTAAACCTAAACTAAACCCTAAAATCCATAAATAAACCTAAACTAAACCCTAAACTAAACTAAAATAAAATAAACCTAAAATCATAAACCCTAAAGCTAAACACAAATAATAAATCTTAAACCCTAAACTACTAACCTAACCTAAACCTTAAACCGTAAACCCTAAACCCTAAATTGCAAAATCATAAACCCTAAACTCTAATCCTCAAACCCTAAAAACCTAAAATGCTAAAGCATAAACCCTAAACCCTAAACTAACCCTGAACCCTAAACCCTAAACCTTAAGCTAATCCTAAAACATAAACCCTCAAAACCCTAAACCTTAAAGCCAAAACCTAAACCCTAAATAATAAACCCCTAAACCTAACCCTAAACCATAAACCCTAACTAACCCTAATCCTAAACCTAAAAAACATAAAATAAAATAAAATAAAAATAAAAAACTAAAATAAAATAAATAAAAACTAAAATAAACTAAAATATAAAAATAAACCTAAGAATAAAAACCTAAATAAAATGATAACTAAATGTAAAAAAATAAATAAAATAAACCTAAAATAAAAAACCTAAATAAAAACCTAAACCTAAAAATAAAACATTAAAATAATTAAATAATAAAACTTAATCCCTAAACTTAGAAAAAACTAAACCTAAAATACAAATGAAATAAACAAAATAAAATAAACCTAAACCTAAACTAAAAATAAACTAAACTAAAAAAAATTAAACCTAAACCTAAACCTAAACTAAATAAAATAAATAAACAAAATAAACCTAAACCTAAACTTAAAAAATAAACCTAAAAAATAAACCTAAAATTTAAATTTAAATCCAAAACCTAAAAAAATAAAATAAAAGTCTTAACCTAAACTAAAATAAAAATAAAACATAAACTAAAAAAATAAAAAAAAAATAAACTCAACTAAAAAAAACTTAAACCTAAACCTAAACCTAAAAAAATAAATTAAAATAAAACCTAACTAAAATAAACATAAAATAAATAAACTATCCTAAATAAAATTAAAATAAACCTAAAATAAATAAATAATAAAATAACTAAAATAAAATTAAATTAAATAAACCTAAACTATTGATTTACTTAATTAAACCTAAACCTAAATCATAAACCCTAAATAAACTAAAACCTAAAACCTAAACCTAAACACTAAATAAACCATAAAACCTAAATCCTAAATCCTAAACCCTAAACCTAAACCTAAACCCTAAACCCTAAACCCTAAACCCTAAATAAAAACTAAACTAACCTAAACCCTAACCTAAGCTCTAACTAAACTAAACCTAGCTAAACCCTAAACCCTAACCTAAAACCATAAAAAACCTAAACCCTAAACACTAAAACCCTAAACTTAAAACCATAAACTAACCTAAACTAAACCCTAAACACCAAACTAACCTAAAACTAAACCCTAAATAAAGCTTATATCCTAAAACTAACCCTAAACCTAAACTCAAAACCATAAACCCTAAAGCCTAAATAAAAAAACCCTAACCTAAACCCTAAACTATAAACTCTAAACTATTAAACCTAAACCTAAACCCTAAATCCTAATAACCTAAACTTAACTTAAACTAAATAAAGCTAATAATAAAAATAAATTAAAGACCTAAACATAAATAAAATAAAAATAAAAATAATTAAACCCTAAATTTAAACCTAAATATAAACCTAAAAAATAAAGTAAAAAATAAGAAATTAAAATAAACTAAAATAAAATAAATAAAAATCTTAACTAAACAAAAAATTCTAAATAAAATAAAACTTAATGTAAAATAAAATAAAATAAACCTAAAATAAAATAAAATAAGAACTACTAAACATAAACCTAAAAAATAAACTTAAAAAATAAAACTTAAAATTAATAAAAATAAACCTAAACTAAACTAAAAAAAAACTAAACCTATAATAAAATAAACAAAATAAAAATAAACCTAAACCTAAAACTAAAATAAACTAAACTAAAATAAATAAACCTAAACATAAACTAAATTAATGATAATTAAAAAAAAGAGATCCATAATCAAGCATACATGAAAAATAAAAGAAAAAAATTTGTTGGATAAGGTTTGAATTTGATTGATTAAAATAAAAGATCCATTAATAAGAATCAATAATCCACCATTAAGATCTTTACTCTAAAAAAAAAACCAAACCTTAAACTCTAAACCTAAAACCCATAAATAAAATAAAACCCAAATAACCAAAAAGCTAACCCTAAACCTCAAAATCATAAACCAAAGCCAAACATAAAATGCTAAACTTTAAACCTAAACCCTAAACTAACCCTAATCCTAAACTCTAAAACCCTAAACCTAAACTAACCTAAATCAAAACCATAAACCTAAACTCTAAACCTAAAGCCTAAACCTCTATTAAACCTAAACCCAAAAAACTAAACCTTAAATCCTAAATAAACCCTAAACTAAACCCTAAACCCTAAACCCTAAACCTAAAGCCTAAAACCCTAAACTAAATAACAAACAAACACTAAACCTAACCCTAAACCCTAAAAACCTAAACCTAAACTTAAACCTATACATAAACCTAAATATAAAATAAAATAAAATAAAATAAACTAAAATAAAATAAATAAAACCTAAAATAAACTTAAAAAATAAAAAATAAACCTAAAATAAAACCTAACTAAAATGAAAACTAAATAAAATAAAAATAAAATAAACCTAAAAAAACCTAAATAAAATCAATACTAAAATGTAAAGTAAATATAAATAAACCTAAAATAAAATAAAATAAAATCCTAAACCTAAAAAAGTAAACCAAAAAAATAAATAAAAATTAAAACCTAAACCCTAAACTTAAAAAAAAAACTAAACCTAAAATAAAAAAAAAATAAAAAATAAACCTCATAAATTAAAATAAACTAAAATAAATAAACCAAAACCTAAACCTAAAATAAACTAAACCTAAACCTTAAACTAAATAAAAGAAAATAAACTAAAAAAATAAACATAAAACTAAACTAAAAAAGAAAACATAAAAATAATCATAAAATAAAACATAAAACCTAAACCTAAAAAAATTAAAATAAAAACCTAAACCTAAACCTAAACCTAAAATTAAAATAAAACTATTCTAAAAAAAATTAGATAAAATAAACTAAAAAAAAATAATAAAAAAAAACCTAAACCCAAAAAAATAAACTAAATTAAAACTAAACTAAAATAAATAAACTAAATAATAAAAAAATATAAACCTAAATAAAATAAAAATAAAATAAACTAAAATAAATAAAATTAAACTAATAAACCTAAACCTAAAAGTTTACTTAATTTTAAAACTAAACTAACAAAACTAAACCCAAAATCCTAAACCTTAAACCAAACTAACCTAAACATAAACCCTAAACCTAAACTAAAACCCTAAACCCTAAACTAAACTAAAAAATAAATAAACTAACCTAAACCCTAAGCTATAAATAAACCCTAAAACTAACTCTAAAAACTCTAAACTTAAATAAACCATAAATTAAACCTAAACCATAAATCCTAAAACCTAAACCCTAAAACCTAAACCTAAACCTAAAACCCTAAACCTATAAACTATAAACCTAAACCTAAACTAAAAACCTAAACTCTAACTAAACTAAATAAACTCAAAACCTTAAACCTAAAGCTAAAAATAAAACTAAACATAACCCTAACCTAAACCTAAAATATAATAAACCCTAAACCTAAAAATAAATAAAACTAAAACCCTAAACTATAAAACCCTAAACACTAAAGTCTAAACCTAAACTCTAAACTAAACTAAACTTAAACCTAAGTCCAAAACACTAAACTAATAAACTAAAACCCTAAACCTAAATCTAAACTAAATCCATAAACGCTAAACCTAAAGTAAACCCTAAACCAAATAACTAACCTAAAATCATAAACCCTAAAGCTAAAAAAATAAAATAAATCTAAACCCTAAACCTAATTCTAACCCTAACCCTAAACCTAAACCAAACCCTAAACCCTAAATTGTAAAAATCATAAACCCTAAACCTAATCTCAAACCCTAAACCTAAATGCTAAAGCATAAAACCCTAAACCCTAAACTAACTAACCCTAAACTAAACCTAAAATCTAAAACATAAACCTCAAACCCTAAACCTAAACCAAAACCCTAAACCCTAAATAATAAACTAAACTAAACCCTAACCCTAAACCATAAACCCTAAGCCCTAACCCTAATCCTAAAACCTAAACCTAAACATAGAAATAAAATAAAATAAAAATAGAAAACTAAAATAAATAAAAACTTAAAATAAACTAAAATATAAAATAAACCTAAAATAAAACCTAAATAAAATGATAACTAAATGTAAAAAAAAATAAAATAAACCTAAAATAAAACCTAAATAAAAAAACCTAAACCTAAAAAATAAACATTAAAATAATTAAATAATAAACTTAACCTAAACTAAAAAACTAAACCTAAAATACAAATAAATAAACAAAATAAAATAAACCTAAACCTAAAATAAAATAAACTAAACTAAAAAAAATTAAACCTAAACCTAAACCTAAACTAAATAAAACATAATAAACAAAAAATAAACCTAAACCTAAACTAAAAATAAAACCTAAAATAAACCAAATTTAAATTTAAAAACCTAAAAGCAAAAAAATCTTAACCTAAACTAAAAAAATGAAAATAAAACATAAACTAAAATAAACTAAACCTAAACCTAAACTAAATAAAAGAAAATAAACTAAAAATAAACATAAACTAAACTAAAAAAGAAAACATAAAATAATCATAAAATAGAAACATAAAACCTAAACCTAAAAAAATTAAAATAAAACCTAAACCTAAACCTAAACCTAAAATTAAAATAAAACTTATTCTAAAAAAAATTAGATAAAATAAACTAAATTAAAATAAATAAAACAAAAAAAACCTAAACCTAAAAAAAATAAACTAAATTAAAATCTAAACTAAAATAAAAACTAAAAATAAAAAAAAATAATAAACCTAAATAAAATAAAAATAAAATAAACTAAAATAAATAAAAAATTAAACTTAATAAACCTAAACCTAAAAAAGTTTAAATTTTAAAAACTAAACTATCAACACTAAACCTAAACCCAAAATCCTAAACCTTAAACCTAAACTAACTAAACACCAAAACCTAAACATAAATAAAACCTAAACCTAAACCCTAAAATAAAGCTAAACTAAACCCTAAGCCATAAAATAAACCCTAAAGTAAAACTAACTAAACTCTAAACTAAACCATAACTATAAATTAAAAACCCTAAACTAAATCCTAAAACCCTAAACTATAAATTTAAACTAAACCTAAACCCTAAACCCTAAACCTATAAACTATAAATCCTAAAACTATAGCCTAAACCTAAATAATTAAACTCTAAGCTAACCTAAACCCTAAATCAAAACCTAAACCTAAACCTAAAGCTAAAAAAAATAAAACCTAAACTATAACCTAACCCTAAACCTTAAAACATAAGCTCTAACCTAAACCTTAAAACCATAAATAAAACTAAACCTAAACCATAAAACCTAAACACTAAACTAAACCCTAAATAAACTAATAAACCTAAATAAGCTAAAATACTAAACTAATAAACTAAACCTAAACCCTAAATCTAAAATAATATAACGCTAAAGAAAAAACCCTAAAAAACTAAAACTAACCTTAAACTAAAACCTAAACCCTAAAGCCAAAACACAAATTAAACTTAAACTAAACTAACCTAAAACCCTAAACCTAAATAAAACCCTAAACCCTAAATAAAATCATAAACCCTAAACTCTAATCCTAAACCTAAAACCTAAAATGCTAAAGCATAAACCCTAAACCCTAAAAAAACCTAAACCCTAAACTAAAATCCTAAAAACATAAACCTAAACTAAACCTAAAAAAACCTAAACCCTAAATAAACTAACCTAAACCTTAAACTAAACCATAAACCTAAAATCCTAAAACCTAAACCTAAACATAAATAAAATAAAATAAAATAAAAACTAAAATAAATAAATAAAACTTAAAATAAACTAAAATATAAAATAAACCTAAGAATAAAACCAAATAAAATGATAACTAAATGTAAAAAAAAATAAAATAAACCAAAATAAAAAAAAAACCTAAATAAAACCTAAACCTAAAAAAATAAAACATTAAAATAATTAAATAATAAACTTAATCCCTAAACTAAAAAAACTAAACCTAAAATACAAATGAAATAAACAAAATAAAATAAACCTAAACCTAAACTAAAATAAACTAAACTAAAAAAAATTAAACCTAAACCTAAACCTAAACTAAATAAACATAATAAACAAAAATAAACCTAAACCTAAACTTAAAAATAAACCTAAAATAAACCTAAAATTTAAATTTAAACTAAAACCTAAAAAAGCAAAATAAAATCTTAACCTAAACCAAAATAAAATAAAACATAAACTAAAAAATAAAAAAAATAAAACTCAACTAAAAAAAACTTAAACCTAAACCTAAACCTAAAAAAAATAAATTAAAATAAAAAAACCTACTAAAATAAATAAACATAAATAAATAAACTATCCTAAATAAAATTAAAAAATAAACCTAAAAATAAATAAATAATAAAATAACTAAAATAAAAAATTAAATTAAATAAACCTAAACCTGATTTACTTAATTTAAAAAAAAAACCCTAAACCTAAAATCATAAACCCTAAAACTAATACCAAACCCTAAAAACCTAAACACTAAACCTAAACCATAAAAAAATCCTAAATCCTCCCTAAACCCTAAACCTAAACTAAAACCTAAACCCTAAACCCTAAATAATAAAAAAACTAAACTTAACCTAAACCAATAACTAACTAAACCCTAAACCTAGCTAAAACTAAAACCTAACCCAAACTATAAACTTAAACCTAAACCTAAAATACTAAAACCCTAAACCTAAAACTAAACTAACCTAAAACCTAAACCCTAAAACCAAACCTAACCCTAAAAAAACCTAAAGAAACCTAACTAAACTAACCCTAAACCTAAACCTCAAAACCATAACCCTAAATTTAAAAAAACCTAAACTAAACCTAAACCCTAAACTAAAACCTAAACTATTAAACCTAAACCTAAACCTAAATCCTAATAACCTAAAATCCTTAACTTAAACTAAATAAAATAATAAATAAATTAAAGACCTAAACATAAATAAAATAAAAATAAAAAAATGAATTAAAACCCTAAATTTAAACCTAAATATAAACCTAAAAAATAAAGTAAAAATAAGAAATTAAAATAAACTAAAATAAAATAAATAAAAAATCTAACTAAACAAAAAATTCTAAATAAAATAAAAACTTACTATAAAATAAAAATAAAATAAACCTAAAATAAAATAAAATAACTACATAAAACATAAAAAACCTAAAAAAATAAATCTAAAAAATAAAACTTAAAAATTAATAAACAAAAAAACCTAAACCCTAAACTAAAAAAAAAACTAACCTAAAATAAAAATAAAATAAACCTAAACCTAAACTAAAATAAACTAAACTAAAATAAATAAAACCTAAACCTAAACCTAATGATAATTCCATAAACATAAAGAGATCCACTAATCAACATAACATGATAAAAATAATAAAAGAAAAATTTGTTGGGGATAAGGTTTGAATTTGATTGATTATATGATAAAAGATCCATTAATAAATAAACTATTAAGATCTTTACTCTAAAACCTAAACTAAACTCTAAACCTAAAACCCATAAAATAAAAATCAAATAAATAACCTAAACCCTAATAACCTAAACTCAAAATCATAAACCTAAAGCTAAAATATAAAATGCTAAACTTAAACCCTAAACCCTAAACCCTAACCCTAATCCTAAAATTAACTCTAAACCTAAATCAAACCTAAATCAGAAACCATAAACCTTAAACTTAAACCTTAAACCTAAACTCTATCCCTAAACCTTAAACCCAAACACTAAACCTAAACCTAAACCTAATAAAACCCTAAACCTAAACCCTAAACCCTAAACCTAAACCTAATCCCTAAACCCTAAATAACAAACAAACACTAAACCTAACCCTAAAATAAACTAAGCCCTAAACCTAAACTTAAACCTAAAATAAACCTAAATATAAAATAAAATAAAATAATAAAAAATAAACTAAAATAAAATAAATAAAACCTAAATAAACTAAAAATAAAATAAACAAATAAAACCTAAAAAAACTAAACTAAAATAAAATAAAATAAACCTAAAAAAAACCTAAATAAAATAATACTAAATGTAAAGTAAATATAAAATAAACCTAAAATAAAATAAAATAAAATCCTAAACCTAAAAATAAACCAAAAAATAAATAAAAATAAAACCTAAACCCTAAACTTAAACTAAACCTAAAATAAAAATAAAAAATAAAAAACCTAAGCATAAATTAAAAATAAACTAAAATAAATAAAACCAAACCTAAACCTAAAATAAACTAAACCTAAACCTAAACTAAATAAAAGAAAATAAACTAAAAATAAACATAAACTAAACTAAAAAAAGAAAACATAAAATAATCATAAAATAAAACATAAACCTAAACCTAAAATTAAAATAAATAAAAAACCTAAACCTAAACCTAAACCTAAAATTAAAAAAAATAAAACTTATTCTAAAAAATTAGATAAAATAAACTAAATTAAAAAATAAGCATAAACAAAACCTAAACCTAAAAATAAACTAAATTAAAAAAAAAATCTAAACTAAAATAAATAAACTAAATAATAAAAAAATATAAACCTAAATAAAATAAAAATAAAATAAACTAAAATAAATAAAAATTAAACTTAATAAACCTAAACCTACAAGTTTACTTAATTTTTTAAAAAAACTAAACTATCAACACTAAACCCTAAACCCAAAATCCTAAACCTTAAACCCTGAAACTAACCCTAAACACCAAACCCTAAACCTATGACTCTAAACCCTAAACCCTAAACCCTAAACCCTAAAAAAAAAAAGAGCTAAACTAACCCTAAACCCTAAGCCATATAGCATAAACTAAAGTTTAAACACTAACCTAAGCTTAAACCTAAACTCTAACCATGAACTATAATTAAATAAACTAAAATCTAAACCCTAAACCCTATACTAAAACCTAAACTTAAAACCTAAACTCTAAACCCTAAACTAAAAACATAAAACCTAAACTAACCTAAACTCTAACCTAAACCTAAATCTAAAACCCTAAAACCTAAACCTAAACTAAACTAATGTTAAACTAAAACTAAACCCTAACCCTAAACCTAAAATAACTAACCCTAAACCTAAAACTATAAACCTAAAACTAAACCCTAAACTATAAAACCCTAAACACCTAAAAAACCCTAAACTAAACCAAACTAAACCCCAAAATACTAAACTAATCTAAACCTAAACCTAAACTAAACTAAACCTAAATCATAAACCTAAAGTTTAAATAAACTAAACTAAACTAAATGAACCCTAAACCTCAAAATCATAAATTAAAGTAAAACACAAATTGCTAAATCTTAAACTAAAATAATTAACCCTAATAAATAAACCTAAAATAAACCTAAATTGCAAAAAATCATAAATAAATCTAATCTAAATAAAATTAAAATGTAAAGCATAAATAAATTAAATAATTAACCTAAACCCTAAATTGTTAATTAAACATAAATAAAAAATAATATGTAAAATAAATAAATAATAAATAATAAAATAAACCCTAAAACTATAAAATCTAATTAAATACCTAAGCTTATAAATAAATTATTAAAATTAAATTAACTAAATATAAATGTGAAATTAAATAAACACTAAAAAATCTAAACCTAAAACCATAAACTAATTAAATAAATAAACACCAAAAAAAATAAAACCATATAAAGTAAAGTATATCCTAAACTAATAAACCCAAAAAAACCATAATAAAGTAAATAAAATAAATAACCTAAACCCTAAACTATAAAACTCTAAACTATTAAACCTTAAAACCTAAAATAAATCTAATAACTAAAAATTAACTTAAACTACATAAAGCCTAATAATAAAATAAATTAAAGTAAACATAAATTAAATAAAAATAAAAAATGAATTAAATAAATTTAAACCTAAATATAAACCTAAAATAAAGTAAAAATAAGAAATTAAAATAAACTAAAATAAAATAAATAAAATCTAACTAAATAAAAATTTAAATAAATAAAAACTTAATGTAAATAAAATAAAATAAACCTAAATAAAAAATAAAAATAAGAACTACATAAAAAACATAAACCTAAAATAAACTTAAAAAATAAAACTTAAAATTAATAAAAAAAATAGAATAAATAAATAGGAAAAAAAAATAAACCTATAATAAAATAAAATAAACAAAATAAAAAAATAAACCTAAAATAAAAATAAACTAAACTAAAAATAAATAAAAAAACCTAAACTAAATTAATGATAATTCCATGTCAAGGACATGGAGAGATCCACTAGGGATCACATGCATTGGACATGATATGTAGGGGTCTATGTCGAGGCATAAAGAAGAAAATTTGTTGGGGATAAGGTTTGAATTTGATTTGATTATATGATTTGTGGAAAGAAGATCCATTGGGATAAGAATCTAATCCCAGGGATTAAGATGAATTTACTTAATTTATTTTATTTTAATTGATGTGGAGGCATATCTACTAGAGATATGGGCTCAAGTCCGCTAGGGATTGAGAAGATGAACCTTCTACTTGGGATTGAGATTTGAGTTTGATTTCATATATTTGTTTGGGAATGTATCTGATAAGAATAAGAGTTTGGTTAGATTTAATTGATTTAAACTCTACTATGGGAGTTGATTTAATTTGGCTCCACTAGGGAGGTTGGTTTTGAATTTAATTTGTTTGGTTGACTTGTTTATATATTATTTGGGGCTCCATTGAGAAGGTGTGATTTAACTAGGGAAAATCATATTGGGTTTAATTTAATGAAGTTAATGTATGGACCCTATCAGTGTGCAATGGACCCACTGAGAAGGGGCTATCATCTGACCTACCTGTTTTTACAATCCAAAGGAAAAGTCTACTAGCTATGTGGTAGAGCTAGCCAACCTAAGGGGTTGCCTTTATGTGTAATGACTGTGAAGAAGGCATAGTAGACTTACATCTTTCAAAGCGAGGAACAACCGTTAGGGTGACCTGGATGCACAAATAAATTGAACCTAACCTAGGGCGACTACTAAGTGAATTCCACTGGGACTTATGTCAACTCGAAAGTAGTCAGTATTAATTTTATCTTAAATTCATGTGATTTGATATGGTTTGTTTGGTTTAGTTTGATTTTGAATTGAGGCATATCCAGGGATGTGAGCTCAAATTTGATAGATTTAATGGACCATGTGGTGCGATGGACCCACCGAGAAGGGGCTATATCGGACTTGTCTATCTCAAATTTACAAATCCAAAGGGATAGTCTACGGTCATGGTAGAGCTAGCCCTAAGGGGTTTTCGGTGCAATGTGCTAGGAAGAAGGCATAGCAGACTTACATCTTCTAAAGTAGGAACAACTGGGTGACCTTGGTGTAGCACAACAAATCAACCCAACTTAGGGGACTAGAGTGAATGTCCTAGACTTATATCAACTCAAGAGTAGTGATTCTTATAGGGTGCTTTTAATCTACCTAAAGATAGGATGATTGCTTGGGAAAAGGTACTAGGGTGTCCTCCTAATCCACAAGTGAATATATATTTTGTTTTATATGTTTGTGTGGACCTTGTTGGTGTGTGAGGGACCACCGAGAAGGGGCTATGTTTTGACCTATCTAAGATTTACTAGACCAAGGGAGAATCACATCCAGATAAATTCTCCAACCATAGGGTATTATTAAAAAGGGAATTATCAAATTTGATAGTAACGTAGTGTCTAAATGGGTCACAAAGGATGTGATCCAAATATAGTGCCCATAGGGGAGGTGCCGCTAGGGCATTATCCCGAGCCTAGAAAGAAAGCCTATGGTGTGTATGGCTAAACTCAAGGAGAAATCATAGCATTTACCGCCATGAGTGGTGTATCCTAAGGTGTGAGAACCAACCAACCTAAGGTGTATCCATCAACATGAGTGGTGTATCCATTAGTATAGTGAGAACCAACCAACCTAAGGTGCCCATATGTGTGCAACGATCAATCTAGAAAGAAAGATTATGTAGCTTACAACTTTCTAAGTAGAATTGATCATCAATATAATCTATCATCTAGACATGTTATCGACCTAGAGTGACTACTAAGCAAGAGCCCCGAGGAAGGACTGGACCCACTAAAGTAGCTGGAGGGAAGGACCGCTAGGGACTTATCTAAACCTAAATATACTTAACCACCAAGGTAAGGCTAATCCAAGAAGAAAGCATAGCACTCACATCCTCTTAAATAAAGCCAACATAAGGTAGCTTACCCCATGCACTAAGGCCTACCAAACTAACAAGGTGCTCATCGGGTGCCAAGTAAGAAGGAAAGTGTAGACTTACATCCTCCAAAGCAAGAAGACCAGGGTGACACACTAGCGGTGGTAGCACGTCACCGACCCAGAGCTTGAGAGTGCCACTGTTATCTCAACTCGTAGCAGATAAAAGATATGTGTTTGTTTTATATGTTTGTGTGTAGTTTGTGTTTGTTTTGAATGAAGGATGAATCCACTGTTTTACACTACCCTAAACACATCATGGTAGATTCAAAATAAGAATACTTTCAACATGGAAGAGATTGAATTTGAAATGAAATTTTCATTGATGATAATTATTTTCAAACATGATTTATAATATTTCTTTAAGTAGAGTTGATTGATAAGCATTGCTCTCTTATGATTAATAAGTTGATAAGATCCTCCTAGGGCCTTCTATGGTAAAAGGGCTTCCCAAGTGGGTTCAAACTTGCCTCCCATCTTATGATGGGAAATAATCTCCTTAGAACTAAAATAAGCTCTCTACTTGAAAAGCTCTAGGATGGACCAACTTGTTGTGAGCTTGAATCATTTTATACAACGATTTTGGCATGCTCAAGCATCTCTCCTCCAAACCTGAAGCTCTTCTAACCACAACTTGGCATTGCTCTAGATCTTGCTACCCATATATCCTTAGTGATGGGAGTTGACTTCTAATGGTAGAATGGATTCAACCCATACACTAAGGAGAAAGGAGTAGACTAAGTTGGAGTTCTATATGGTAGCCCACAAGGCTTCAACTAACCGCTTCATGCCACTATGAATTGTTGTTATCGATTTAGCATTTGGATGAGAGTTTTGTTGAAGGCTTCGCTAAGCTTGCCCTCGGGTTGATGGTAGAATATCTCCAAATATATGTATTATGGGGAAAAGTTATTGATCTCGATGCTCTTGAATGTAATATCATTATCGATATAATTCATCGAGGCTCCAAACCTATATATGATATGGTTCCTAAAAAATTGGAGCACATGTAACTATGACCCTTTGAATGAATCACCTTCACCATTTGGAAAAGTAGTTAGTAATAGCAAAGAGGAACTGATGACCCTTGGAAGAAGGCGGATCAATCAAACCCTCTATGTTGGTACCCCAACACTCGATTGGCCATGAGGCCTGTGCAGGATGTAGAATATTGGGTGGTTGGTGTAGGACCACAATGTGTATTTGACATTGGTATCACCTAGATCCATGCAATCTTTGATCATCGATAGTGGTATCCTAGTCTCTTGATCTTGGCTTTCATCTTCATACGATTGGTTGGCTCCACATAATCTCGAGTGTACTCCATGATCTTATGGGCTTTGTGCTTGTCTAAACAAATAACATCACATATGATTGAAAGATCCGTACAAGACACCATCCACAAGAGTGTGAAAGTGCTCTACTTCATCTGATGGGCTTGGGACTTCTCTTGAGGTAGTTTTCCTTTATTTAGGTAATCCATGAATGGTTTCCTCCAATCTAACTCCTCATCCTTCTTGGCAATGGCAACCTCCCCTTCAAGAGAGTACTTTTTGATGAGTTCAATATCAAGGGATAAGACTTGTCTATTTTGGACCTTTATTGATATGGACTCATCCTCCGACATGCCAACTCCTTGGTAAGCTTGGCTAAAGCATACACTATGTTCTCTCCTCAAGGAATCTTATAAATGGTAACCTCTAAGATTTGGGCCAACAACTCCATGGTGTACTTATGGTAGATGGAGCTTTTATAACCTTATAGACCCAGTGATTTGGTTGATAACTAGAGAATCTCCAAAGATGTTGATGTTCTGATGCTTAGAGTAACTATAACTACGCAATCAGAGCCTCATATTCAGCTTCGTTGTAAGCACAAGGATTGGACAGTTGATATGAGAATCTCATCACATCGTGGTTCAGAGTTAAGATAACTATTCCTACCCCTACCTTTCCTGTAATAGTAAATTATGGTTCTTCTCCTCTTTGAGAGAAGCCACACCATCAAAGTACATCTCCTAGGTGAATGCTAGTATCCCTAAGTTCATGATTTGTTCATCGGGAGATCACTAAGAAGAGAGTCAAAGTGGGTGTGCTACTAAGAAATCTACACACTTATCCTTTCACCACATGAGGGTATGAAGGTAATGTCAAATGTAAGAAGATCATGGACCATCATGCCAACCATGGATAGCATCGATTATGTCATGAGATACTGTAGTGGATTGATTCTAGAGATTAAGTTCACCTTATGAGGAAGCATGTAGTGATGTAGCTTTGGGATGCAAAGATTAAAGCTAGCAATGTTCTCAATGGGTGGATAATTAGCCTCAATTGGGATTAGACAATGTGAGGTAGTAGAGTGCATTTTCCTTCCCTTCATCATTTGGCACAACAAAGCACCAAGGGAGTCATCTAACGCAACAATGTAAAGTATGAGTGGCTTGCCCGGGATAGGGGTTGCTAGAATTGGTGGCATCATCTGGTAATGCTTGATGTCTTCAAAGGCATGCTCACACTTATCGTCCCACTTGAACTTGGCATCCTTTTGACAAGTGCTCGAGAATGGATGACATCTTGATAGGTTGGATAGAAAAGCATCTTAGTTTGAGTTAAACTTTTAGGGGTGCATTTCTAATATCACCTTGATATTCTATGATCAATTTTGATTCCCGGTTTGAACAAACCCAAGGAATTTTCTAAAGCTACCCAAATGCACACTTTAGGGGTTCATTTTGAGGTTAAATTATCTTAACCAAAAACTACTCAAGTCAAAGAGATGGTCTTCCTTTTCTTACTTTTGACCATGAGATCATTGACATAGCACTCAACTTGATGATGAATGAGTTCATCAAGATTCGAGTCATAGCTACGGTATGTAGCACCAACATTTTTAAGGTTGAAAGGCATGACATATAGATTTTGATCGGGGTTCTAAAAGTGTTTTCTTTCATCTGGGGCCATCTTTATTTGGTTATATCCATGAGCCATCCATGAAAGAGAAGACGCATGAGATGAGGCAATGTCCACCATCACCTCGGATTGGTAGTGAAATTCTTTTTGGACATGCCTTATTCAAATCCCTAAAATTGATGCATATGTGAATTTGGCCATTCATTTTCTTAATTAGGATGATGCTGGCTAACCAAGTAGGTTATTTTTCTTCTCGAATGAAGCCAACATTGATCAATTTCTTGGCATCATAAATGACCTGTTGTTTTATGTTTAATCACATGCATCTAGGAGCTTGCTTAATAAGGTTAGCATTAGGCTCTATTATTAGTTTATGGACCCTATGTAGAGCCAATAGCATCTCTTCATAACTCCATGCAAAGTCCTTAAACTCAATCAATAGCCTAACTAAGTCATTGGTTTCAATTTCATTCAACAAAGAACGATGTATGTCGCATGGATCTTCTTCTAAGTTGATTTCTGAGCTCATTGATGGTTGACTTGATCTCTTCTTCAAACTCTAGTGGTGCATCTTTGACTTCAAAATCATTTGATCATCTAAAAGTTTCTAAGCAACTCCTCATATGAGTTAATGTGATTTGAAAAGAACCTATCTAGATTCCAAATGATTGGTGATGACTAAGCATAATCATCATCATCTGACCCACATACCAATCCTAGTGATCTTGATTGAGAGCTTTTGCATTTGTTCTTCCATATTCTTTCAAAGTAGTGACTGCTTTGACCAAGTATGTGGATTAACCCTTTCTTTGCTAAATTATGAACACAAGGCAAGTACCAATCAAAAGGTAATTCTATTAAATCTTTATATGAATCATCCTCAAGTTCTACATCAACTTCTTGACTTGAGGATGATGCTCCAAAAGAACCTCGAGTCTTCACACTGGGATGACTTAGGGGCTTCCTTAACTACCAAACCTCGCCTTTTGAGAGGAAAGTGGGGTTAGAGCTAAGGTTCCCAACTGATGCCAAACTGTTTCACCTATAGACTTTGATAAACTTATGCTTTGCTTTGGAGCCCGATCTTCATCATTATCTAGCTCAAGTGTCACCTCCAAGGGAATCTATTGAAGAGTCGGGTGCTAACCATATAAGACTCATCCTATGAACTAGATTCTAAGTCTATATGGATAAAGGTGTACTCTAGTAGTGGGACATATCTTATATTGGTGGCCAATAAAGAGGTTTTCCACCCTAGGACTACCTCAATTGGCCTCTTCCCTCTGGAGGTCAGTCATCCTACCCATATGTTCAATGGAGTAATGAACGTGGTGGAATCTAATGTTAGCTCCACTTCCTCCTCCAAGTCTATTTCCACCCTTTTATTTTCTTTTTCATTTTTATTTTCTTTTTCTTTTTTTTTTCTTTTATTTTTCTTTTTCTTTTATTTTTTAAACTTTGCCAAGTTTTGATGAGAATAGATCTTGTGAACTAAATGGCTTGAGATCTCTTTTCATAGTAGATGATCCCACCTCTCACAAACTTCATACATCGATGTAGAGATGGAACTATGTTGTTCTCATGTATCCATGGTCTCCCAAAAAGCATTCAAAGATGTATCCAAGTCTATAATGTGAAACTTGGCTTCGTCTTCCAATCATCTATCTCCAAGAGCAACACTATGGAGCCTAAGGCCTCACCTCACTTTGGAGTGCGGATTCAATCTTCCCATCTTAGACTTAGGAGTCTTCTAGACACTAAGACTCCCTACATAAGACACTTCTAACAATTAGGTAAACACTTAACCTAAGCCTAAAGACTTAGAAGGGTTAACCATATGATTAGGTTATGCCTTAGGGATTAGGATAATCCACCTACCCTACAACCCAAATCCAATCCATGTTCACCTTCTCAAACCAAACCTCAAGTTCAATTCAAACATCAAATTCAAAATCCAAATCCCCAAATTCCAAAACCAAATGATTGAAGCCCATGATCAAATCCAAACTTGAAACCCTTCCTAAGCCATATGACCTATCCCATGGACTTAGCTAAATCTTAATCCAAATCAATCCAAAATCAATTGATTTTCTCATAATCAATTTATATCTTCAATCATCTTCCTAAATATAAATCAAATCTACATTCAAATGATCAAAACTAAATCAAACTAAATCAAATTAAATCAAAACCCTTCCTAAGGCATATGACCTATCCCATGGACTTAGCCAAATCTTAATCCAAATCAAACTCAATTGATTTTCTCACTACTCAATCATATTTTCAATCATCTTCACAAATTTAGATGAAATATACATTTAAATCATCAAAACTAAATCAAACCAAATCAAAATCCAAACCTAAGCCACATAACTCAACTCCATGGACTTAGCCAAATTTCTTCATTCCAAAACCCAAATTAAATTGATTTTCTCATGAATCAATCATACCTTCAATCATATTCACAAATATAAATGAAATCTACAATCATCAAGCCAAAACCAAAATCAACCCAAGTCAAACCCAACTTAACCCTTTTGACTTGAAATGTTCAAATGAACCAAAACCCATTTGAACCCAAGTTAATTGTGTTGAAATTTATATCAATCCCAAATCCATATATAAACTCAACTAAATCAAACTCAACCCAAAACCATGCCAACTAAACTGGTCCACTTGACCCAAAGTGGCCAATTTGACCTATTTGAGCCAAGTTTTAATCCTACCCAAATTGGATTGAACCAAGCCATCAAAACCTCCCATCATGATTGTTGATCACCCTAGTTGATCAATTATCACAAATTGTCAAACCAAGTTAACTTGGTCATTTGACCAAGTCAACCTTAACCCATATGAACCCAAACTAGCCAAATTGCAACCTAAGCCAAATCCTTGAAACCAATGATTCATACCAAATCAAAAAAATCAATATTTGAATATGACTTGACCTTCAATTGAGTCAAACCAAACCCAATTGGTCCCTCTTGACCCAAGTTGACCCAAATTGACCTAAAGACCAAATTGGTCAAATCAAAATATAAACCAAATTGATTGCAACCAATGGCTCAAGTTCATTCCAAATTGATTTTGAACTTGACCAAAGATGATTGGACCCAATTGAAACTAATTGACCTACTTAGCCCAAATTGACCTAAAGGTTCAAGTTGGCCTAAATCAAAAAAAATCCAAATTAATTGAAACCAAAGCCTACAATCATCTTCAATTGGTCAACTAAACCCAAACCAACACCAACCCAAGCCAATTTGGCAAATTTGGTCAAATTGTCAACTTAACCCATTTGACCCAAATGAATTCAAATGAGCCAAAACTAAATCTAAGCCAAACTAAACCAAACCAATTAAACCAAACATCCAAATGATCCTATAAACTTAACCCAACCCTTGGTTTGACCCAATTTGACCAATTGGTCAACTTAACCCAACATAACCCAATTTGACCTAAATGAGTCAAATTGAGCCAAACCTAACCAAATCAACTCCAATTGACTTGAAATTTGGCTAACCCACTTTTGGATCATTTCAAATCATCCAAATCAAATCCAATGCTAAATGATCATTCTACCTTGGGTCAAGGGCATCACATGAGACAAATCACCCATGTAAGTGGTCATTTCCATTCTTGGCCACTTGGTACTCTCCCAATGGTCCACCTAGGCACTAGGACCCAAATTACCTGGTGGTTTCATGACCCATGGGAGGTGAAATCACCACACCCTCCCATTGGAGCATTTGAAACCCATAGACACCCATGATTCCTCCTGGTAGCCACCTCCACCTTCAACCAAGCTAAGCCAACTCACCTCCTCCTACCACCCACAATCTCGAGATGGATGGCACTAGAGCCAAACCCATCCCACCATCCGATCAAGATGAAAGGGTATACCTCATTTCCACTCAAATATACACAAAAATCATACCTTAGAGCTCTAGCTACACAAGACAAGCCGCTAGAGCCATTTCCTAAGCTCATTCCTCGATCAAAAATGCCATTCTCCATCCCAAAATAGACACTCCCATTTCTAACCTAACTTCCCATTTCTCCATCAAACTCAAATTAACTTTGCACGCACCTTCCCTAGGCATCATTGAGCAAAAAAATGATCTTCTCCAAGCATCGAGCATGTGAGGTGGGACTTGATCAAAGCTAAGCTCCAAATCATCCCATGGCCTTGAGTGAACGAAGGAATTGATCCAATTATTGCTCAATAAGGCTTATCTCCACTAGATGAAGCTTTCTTAATCATTTTAGCCAATGGTCTTGAGCTCTGGTATGCTTCCAAAATTGATCCTTAGGCAAAATGGGTTGGAAGATTTTTGAAGAAAACTTGCATCTTGTGTGATCTTGACCATTGGATCCCCTTGATCGATGAAGGTGTGGATCCTTTGGAGTTGATCCAAGCTTGGGTAGTTCATCAAGTGAGCAATGGTGGAGACTCCATTCTCCTCACTGAGTGACGTTAGATCATGCACCATCTATTCCACATGATGGATGGACGGTCAAGATTAGATCCACTAGATCGATCTGATTTAATCCTATTAAGCTATGGGATTAATCGTAGCCCATCTGATGACGTGAAGAAAAATCTCCGTCCGCCATGAAGCCTCCGAAGTCGATAAGTTTTAAGTAGCCAATTCCATGCATGGAATGTGCCACGCCACATGCCCACAAGATTAGGTTTAATTAGTTTAATTAATCATTTTAATGCTAAAACTTCTAAAAAAATCATAGAAAAAAAAAATGCAAATAAATAATCATTTTAAAGGTATTTCAGAGGAGAATTAATTAAAAAATGATTAACTAATTTTGAATAGTAATTAAGTTTAATTACAAAATAATTAGCTTAATTACTTAAATTACTTGATCAATTAATCCAAATTTATGGTTAATTTAATGGGATGACCTCTACCTCCCATGATTTTCTTGGGATTTATTGCTCACTTAATTAGAAAATTGACCAATTAAATCTTAACTACTTTTAAGTTAATTAATGATTAATTAATCCCATGAATAGTAATAAATTGGTTAATTAAGTTTATTAATCATTGTTCAATAGTAAGTGAACTAAGGAATAGGGTTGGGCCCCCTTTCCCTAAGTTCATTTCACACCCTTTTTAAAATGAAATTAATTAAGATTTAACTAATTAATTAAATTACTTTATCAAATTGAAATCATCATACCTTAATTAATTAAATCATGGGGTAGATCTTTAGGTTTTAATAACCTAAATGAGTTTAATGAAATTATGGTTAGTCCACATGTGGGAAAACCATAAGAGTAATTAAGTCCCTTAATCTAAATAAATATTAATCATGAGCCAATTGCATTTGGCCCCTTTTATTTCCTAGGATCATTGCAAGTTTATTTTCCATGCATATCATGTTGGCTCATAATTTAGTTAATTACTTTAAGGTGACATAAGTAAGTAATTAATTCATCTAATTAATGGTTAAACTTAATTAACCCATAAAATCAACTTAATTATATTTCCTTAAATCAAATCACTAATGTGGGAATGGGTTTAAAACAACAAGTGATTTCTCTTCTCCTCTTTAAATCAAATCAAATCTAAAACTTAATTAATAAAGAAGCTTGGTTTACTTTTAAATAATCTTATTTGATTTGATTGTCCTTAAGAACTAGTTTGGTTGAATGAATCACATGCTTATATTTGATTTTCCTCTTTCCAATCATGTTAAATTTGGTATGTCATTTGAATTCATGCATCCATATTTTCAAAATAAAGTAAAATAAAATGGATTTCCTTTATGTAAGCTTGCATGTGTTGATTTATTTAATATATGTGGCTTTAATCACTATTAAATCAAATGTATTTTCAAAATTTTAAATGAATAATAATATGTGTTATGATGCTAGTTATAAATACATAAGAAATGCATTTTAACTTAAGTGTGAATGTTGAGTTCTCTTCCTCTATTCATGTGTTGATTTATATAAGATTAAATGGTAATGGGTATATAGTCTAGACATCCCGAGAACACGAGTTTTTAAAGGAGGTCATTTGATTACCTCACTTATTTAGTTTAACAATGTCACACACCCATTTGATTTCATTCTTATGTATTTCAATATTAGAATTTTGATAGAGCTTTAATTCATATATATAAATGATTGAATCAAAAAAATATACAATCTTTGCATTTTTCTTTCCCACATTTATGTATACATCCATGTGTGTCTAAGAAAAGCAAGTATATAGTCTAGACATCCCGAGAATACAAGGCTTTAGTTAGCCCCAAGGAGGTCATTTGATTACCTCACTTACTTAGTTTAACAATGAAATGTACTTGCCTATATCTTTGTACATGTATTTATATATGTGATTAGTGAATGAAAATCCCATTTTACATTAAAATATGCATTCATAATTGACTAAGTGGTTGAATTAATTATCCATATGATTTAAAAGCTTACTTCCTATGTTCATGTATACAAATTTACATATGTTTAATGCAAATGGGGTATATAGTCTTGACATCAGAATATGAGCTTTTATTAGCTCCAAGGAGGTCATTTGATTACCTCACTTCATTTAACAAAGGCACATGCCTATTTAATTTCCTTATGTCCTTGCATAAGAATTTGGATAAAGTTTTAAATTAATATGTTTAAATAATTCAATCAAACAAAAATATAAATTCTAAACATACACATACATTCATCATTTAAGTGTGCTAAAATATGTTGTATTATAGATACTGATTAAATCATGCATGTTATATGTGATGGAAAGGAATGATTTAATATATGTTATGTGGTAGAAATTAAATTAAATTAATCTTAAGATGCCTTTCATTTTGATAGGATTATTTAAAGTGAACCTAAACTTAGGATTAATTAAATCATTTAATAAGCCCTTCACTAAAGAGAACTAAATCAAATTAATATACTTAGAAAGTGACTTAAGGTAGGGATGAAAGAGGGCAATCCTCTTTTATAACACTTAGTTGCTAAGTGTAATCAAATGAAACAAAAGAAAACACAAATTAAAATTCTCAAATTAATTAAACTACTTCAAGTGAAATCAACCTTTAATGTTAAATTGAATTTTTGTACACTTAGAAAATACAACACTAATGCTTAACAAGACTTACCATGCAAGCCTTAATACACACATCAGAATTAAGTCACCACTTCTAGCTCTAAGTTAAGATGGTGTATGATATGATGTACGTTTGGTTTTATGATTTATTATTTTAGATTGGATGTTAGGTGTATGCTTCATAGACAATGATAGGCCAATATTAGCCTAAAATATTTTAGGGGATTATGCTTAAGGGATGCTTAAAATATATGTGAATGCTCTTTTGAAGGTTGCTTAAATCCTTATTCATAATCCAAGTTGGGACATGTAGGCTTAATTACCCTTGTGTAGGATACTAAGTCAAATTATAAATACATTAATTGGGATTATATGTATATTTAGCTAAAAATATTATAAAGAATGATTAAAATTATAAATGTAATTTTTCAATAGGAATTAGATTAGTGCTATGGGGATTAGATGAGCAGGGCCAAATTTTGTCCTTACCTTGTGATGCCTTTGAAGCAAGCACCATCCAAATCAAAGAAAGAACCAAATCATAAATGGATATATGAAGAAAGAAGACCCCCATAGCATTTAATACAATTATAATTATTCTTTCATATTCCAGGTTGTATGGGTAG
Source organism: Cymbidium sinense (assembly GCA_021442155.1). NCBI lineage: Eukaryota > Viridiplantae > Streptophyta > Magnoliopsida > Asparagales > Orchidaceae > Cymbidium > Cymbidium sinense. Next base: position 56,664 of record JAKCPB010000400.1, read on the forward strand.
AACTGCTACCCATCTTTTCTCTCTTCGGTTGTATGGTACGGACCACACCATCCTTTTATTCTTTATGATAATTTATATAATTGTTTGATGTTATGTTTACATTGTGCATTTGGATGACATGCTTTCATTATTTCTTAAATGATTGATGCTTTAATGTGTGGCTTGGATATGATTAGGCTCTTAGGATAAAAATAACTTTTCTACCCAATAATCATTTAAAACTAAATTTTAAACAACTCATAACTCATCATAAAGCCTAAGACATAATAAGATAATTAAAAGATTTAGCAACCCCTTAGGTGTATGGTTGTATGTTTCATATCATGCATGCATATTCTTTCTCTTTGAACATGAAGGATCTCCATCCTACGATAAAGGAATGCTTGACTTGTGAGGGCATCCTTGTGGTGAGAACACCTTCTTCTAGCTGATTTGACCCATAACCTATTTCATCATGCATTTTCCATAAAAATCTAAAGCCTCAAAATGATGTGTCTAAAATGAAATAAATTTGAAAAGATTTTGCATCTATAGATTAAGTCATATGCTCATACCACTCATGTTCTAGTCACTTAGGGAGTGTGTTTAGGACTTTAGTCTCTTTCTAATTAAATAAATACCCTAGCTATCTAATTCATAAGACTACATAGTTTTAAAATCATAGAGTTAGTTGACCACTGTTGTTATAAGTCAAGATAATTTATTCTCTCTTATGGAGGTAAACCCTTATATCCATCTATCGCTTATATTTAGGTCTTTTAGCTCATACTAAAGCTAGATTTAGGATTGGTAGCTATTTGCTTTGGGCTACGAGCATAATTCATCACCTGGCATTCCCACAACTTGTGTTGCTAGATTATAAGCCTAGTAATCTAATTAAATTTCAACTCAAAACATATAAATCTCCTCAACTTCAAAATTATAAAGCCCAACCATAGGATAGATAAAATGTTCACTAAGCTTCCTAATATCATGAGCATTTCCTACTTATTTCATTTGGATTCCAAAAATAAATCTTCTCCTTGAACATTCCCATTTTCCAAATACAACCAATCTTTTGATAGTAACCTTGAAATATTTGGAGATGATAATTGCTACTTTAATCGATATTCTTAAAATTTCATTTCCTAAGATGTAATTAACAATGGAGGCTTGCATAGAGAATTTAAGAACTTGATTAATATAAACCATGCTTTATTCATCCATAAAGTAGGGAAAATCTCTTATCCATTCAAGACTCATCATGCCTAGAGTCTTATTATATGATTAGTCCATTAGGGTGATGCCTCAATCTTTCAAGATAGTATATTATACCTCAATGTTGTAGATCATCTCAAAAGTACTCTCTATAACTGCATGGTGTCACCATACATCTAAAATAAACAACACAAGGCCTTCACCTTCTTTCATTGAATCCTCAACATCATCCTTTTTTTTGGAGTTTGAGATGTGATCCTCAAGTAGGCAAGGTTTTAGACTCATAATGTTGATAGATTCACTCAACTAACTCTAGATAGATCTACCAACATCCAGTAATGTAAAGAAGTAGTTGTGCTCGGTCTTTAGTAGTAAGTCTTCATCACTGAATGTAACTCCTAAGATGTCCTTCGAGTGGCATGCCTCCTCTTTAGTAGCAGTCAGCTGAGCTAAGCATAACTCTAGATCAAGTAAGGCCTTAATTAGATATTCCCTCATCTATTTGGATAAGACAAGAGCATTGTATATGCTTAACTTAGTTAGAAACTTTCTAAGGTGAGCTAGGACATTGTACTCAACTCTAGCTTGGACCTCCACAAACATATCCATGGGTGGAGCATCTTATGGAGGGTCTATCTACTAACTAGAACCAATGAATTGCTTACCCTTATCTTGAGGTGCTACCCTAGGAGGTAAAACTTGCCAATGTGTTGACTTGGACTTCTTGGAATGATGAGCTCATGAAAGTTCTACCTTCTCATCAGGCATACCTACAGCTTCTCCTATGGGATCCTCAAAGTCAGTTGACTCCAAGTCAATCTCAAGAGGTGAACTCGATTGATTAGAAGGATAGTCCAACCTAAATCAAAAGGAATGGATCGAACTACTAGAGTTATTATTTTATTTAGACTGAGAGCTTTCAGAATAAAATCAAGAGCATTAGAAGTTGACAATATAAGTAGAACCAACTTTCTTCATTAATTTCTTTTGGGTGGAGGTACATGATAAAAAATCAAATAAAGTACGAGTAAGGGATTTAGTGCCCTTATAAGCATATATTACACTCCTTCCGAGAAGAGGAGCTAAAAGGTGGTAGATTTAATGGAGGGAGTACTGACTACGGGTGCTACTAGACTATCCCAGAAAAGTATGGTTAGCTGCTGGTGCTGCTGGGCTATCACCCTCCTTGAGTTGTCCTTTGTAACTAGAAAACCTTCCTTGTTAGAGGTTTGAGCTACTTGTGCACCGCAAGGAAAGCTTCATGATCTTAGAAATGATCTTCTTAGAGGTTGAGATAGGAGATATCCTAACCTGTTTTGTCTTAAAAAGATCGTAAGTATCCCTAAGGATTACTCTAACGGAACTGGATGGTTATTCTAATAAGTATTCTGTAGGGATAACTATGGCTCTCAACTTGTAGCTATGCTTAAGCTAGTCCTTAAAAATGATAAAATCCTCTAAGATATGGCCTAACATGCGGTGGCAGGGGCAATAGCTAGGATCTTCGTTCTTGCCCACTTCCTCTGACCTCTTAGGCTCTAGTAACTGAAAGTCAGGGTTTTTTTAAGAGATCTTAAAGATTTTCTAACTACCTCCTCTTGAATGAATATGACTTATTCAATCTATCGAAGAGTAGGTGAAAGTAGCAACCTAGAGATGGATATGAATACCTCATTGGGTAGGTCCGAGGTGGTGGAAATGGTCATGTGATGGGTTAATATGATGGCCAGGTGGTGGAAGAGGAGGTGGAAAAAAAGAGGTCGCTAAGCTCGTAGTCTCAGAACTCCGGATAGTTGCTTCACCTCTTCCCGACATAACTATCCCTACCTTCTTCAAACACCTTATGCTTGGGCCTATGATTGGTCGAAAGGGCAATTGTTTGGCTTCTTTGTGCTAGCCTTGTTGATTAATTTCAATGTTTTGATGTTAAAGCCCTTAAGTGCTGATGACAAATATTCGAGAAGAATCTCAATGGCATATGTTGGACAAGGTTATTTCATGCTAAAATGTGCCACCAGAATGTAATCAACAAACTTGATGAGTTTCTATTTCTAATGAGGTGCCTACAATCACCCTCTCACGAGCTCCAACAAATCTCTTGATGAATAGGTGCTCCAACTTAGAAAAGTCTTCACCGAACCATTAATTCGACAAAATAAATGCAACACCCAAGACCTAATGAAAATAAGAGGAGTGCATTAAGGTGTTAAACAACTCTAAAGTGTAATGTTATCATGGGTTCCCACTACCATCAAAGATCTTGAAGGATGGCACAAAACCCTAAATAAAATAAAACTAAATAAAACCTAACTAAAAAATAAACCTAAAACAACCTAAACCTAAACTAAAACCCTAAACTAAACCTAAATAACCTAAACCCTAAATAACCTAATAAACCTAAACCCTAAACCTAAACCTAATAACTTAAACCTAAACCCTAAACCTAAACCTAAACCTAAAATCTAAACTAAACCCTAAACCTACATCCCTAAACCCTAAACCCTAAACCCTAAACCTAAACCCTTAAACCCTAAACCTAAATCCTAAACCTAAAACCTAAACCCAAAACTAAATAAACCTAAAAATAAACCATAAACCAAAAACCTAAACCTATAAAAAAATAAATAAATAAACAAAGTTTACTAATAAAAAAAAATAAAATAAACTAAAAACTAAAACTAAACCCTAAAAATAAAATAAAATAAACTAATAAACCTAAATAAACTAAAACCCTAAATCTATCTAAAAATAAAAAAAATAAATAAACCTAAAAAATAAAACATAAAAAACTAAATAATAAATAAACCTAATAAAACTAAATAAATATAAATCTATGAGTTCACTAATTTAAAAAAATAATAATATAAAAAAACTAACCCAAACCCTAATCCCTAAACTAAGCCTAAATCCTAAACCCTAAAAACCCTAAACCCTAAACCCAAAACTTAAAACCCTAAACCCTAAACCCTAAACCCTAAAGCCTAAATCCTAAACCTAAACCCTAAACCACCCTAAAACCTAAATCCTAAACCCTAAACCATAAACTTTAAAACCTAAACCTAAACAAAATAAAACTAAAATAAAATAAATCAAAAAAAACCAAAACCTAAATAACATAAAAATAACAAAAATAAAATAAACTAAAAAAACCTAACCTAAACTAAACCTAAACCTAAATGTAAAATAAAATAAAATCAAACTAAAAGATAAACTAAAATAAATTAAATAGAAGCCTAAACTAAACTAAAAAATAAAATAAACCTAAAAATAAAAAAACCTAAATAAAATAAAAAAACTAAATGTAAAATAAAAATAAAATAAATCTAAATAAAATAAAATAAATAAAAAACCTAAACCTAAAAAATAAACCTAAAAATAAATAAATAATAAAACCTAAACCATAAACTTAAATAAAAGCTAAACTTAAAATAAACAAAATAAAATAAACCTAAACTTAAGCTAAAATAAACTAAACTAAAATAAATAAAACTAACTTAAACCAAATAAACTAAACCTAAACTAAACTAAATAAATTATAATAACTAAAATAAATCTAAACCTAAACTAAAAAATAAAACCTAAAAATAACCTAAAATAAAAAAGTTAAAACCAAAACCTAAAAAAAAAAACCTAAACCAAAATAAAATAATAAATAAACCTAAACAAAAAAATAAAATAAAAATAAAACTAAACAAAAAATAAAACAAACCTAAACCTAATCTAAAAAAAATAAACTAAATTAAAAATAAACTAAAATAAATAATAAAATAAATAAATAAACCAAAAAAAATAAAAATTAAACCTAAATAAAGATAAATAAAATAAAATAAATTAAAATAAATGAAAAATAAACTAAATAAAACTAAACCTAAGTTTACTTAATTTAAAAAAAAAACATAAACCCCAAACCTTAAATCCTAAACCCTAAATCCTAAACCTAACCCTAAAACTAACCTAAACTACAACCTAAACTAAAAAGCTCTAAAAAAAACTAACCCTAAAAAAAAACCATAAACCCTAAACTACTAAAACCCTAAACCCTAAAACAAACCTAAAAACCCTAAAAACCCTAAACACTAAACCCTAAACACTAAACCCTAAAAACCCTAAACCTAAACCCTAAACCCTAAAACCTAAACCCTAAACCCTAAAATCTAAAACCAAAACACTAAACCCTAAACACTAAAAACCTAAAAAACCTAAACCTAAACTAAAAAAATAAAAATAAAATAAATAAATAAACTAAAACCTAAACTTAAACCTCAACCTAAACCTAAACGTAAAAATAAAATTAAATAAAAACTATAAACTAAACTTAAATAAACTAATTAAAAACCTAAACAAAACTAAAAAAATAAAATAAACCAAAAAAATAAAAAACCTAAATAAAACCAATACTAAATGTAAAATAAAAAATAAATAAATAAATATAATAAAATAAACTAAATAAAACCTAAACCCAAAAAAATAAACATAAAATAAATAAAAATAAAACTAAACCCTAAACTAAAAAAAAACTAAACCTAAATAATTAAAAAATAAAAAAACCTAAACCTAAACTAAAATAAACTAACCTAAAATAAAACCAAAACATAAACCTAAAATAAACTTAACCTAAACCCTGAACTAAATAAAATAAAATAAACTAAAAATAAACATAAACCTAAACTAAAAATAAAACCTAAAAAATTAAAATAAAAATCTAAACCTAAACTTAAAAATAAAAAATTAAACCTAAACTAAAAATTTAGATGAAAATAAAACTAAATTAAAAAATAAGCATAAACCAAAACCTAAACCTAAAAAATAAACTAAACTAAAAAAACCTAAACTAAAATAACTAAACTAAACTAAATAAAAAATAAAAAAATAAACCTAAATAAAATAAAAAAATAAAAAAACTAAAATAAAAAATAAACTAAATAAATAAATAAACCTAAACTAAAAAATAAAACTAAACTAAAATAAATAAATAAACCTAAAAACCTAAAACTAATAAAACTAAACCTAAACCTAAATAAATAATAAAGCTAAAATAAACCCTAAGTAAACCTAATCCCTAAACCTAAATAACCCTAACTAAACCTAAACCTAAACCCTAAACCCTAATCTAAAACCTAATAAACCCAAAACCCTAAACCCTAAACCTAAATAATAACCTAAACTAAAATAAAATAATAAACCTAAACCTAAACCCTAAAAAAAAAACCTAAACCCAACCTAAAGCTAAATAAAATAAATTAAAATAAAACCTAAGCTAAACCTAACCTAAAATAAACTAAACTATAAACCTAAACCTAAACCTAAAACCTAAACTAAAATAAATAAACCTAAAGTTTAAACCTAAACCTAAATTAAACTAAACTAAACCTAAACTAAATAAAACTATACTAACCTAAAATTAAACCCTAAATAAACCCTAAACTAAAACCCTAAACCTAAACTAAACTAAAATATTAAATAACTAATAAACTAAAACCTAATAAAAATAAACCTAAATAAAATAAAAAAACTACTAAACTTAAACCCTAAACTAATAAACCTAAACTAAAACTATAAATCTAAACCCTAAACCTAAACCCTAAACTCTAATCCTAAACCTTAAACTCTAAACCCTAAACTAAAACCTAAACCTAAACCCTAAACCCTAACTAACCCTAAACCTTAAACCCAACACTAAACCTAAACCCTCAAACCTAAACTAAAGTCTAAACCTAAACACTAAATAATAAACTAACCTAAAACTTAACCTAAACCCTAAAATAAACCTAAACCTAAAACATAAATAAAAAAACCTAAAAAATAAAATAAATTAAAATAAACTAAAATAAAATAAATAAAACCTAAACTAAACTAAAAAATAAAATAACCTAAAAATAAAAAAAAAACTAAAATGAAAACTAAAAAAAATAAAAAAATAAAATAAACCTAAAATAAAAAAACCTAAATAAAATCAATACTAAATGTAAAATAAATATAAAATAAACATAAAATAAAATAAAATAAAAACCTAAACCTAAAAAATAAACCTAAAAATAAATAAAAAAATAAAACCTAAACCCTAAACAAAAAAACTAAACCTAAAATAAAAAAACAAAAAAAACCTAAACCTAAGCTAAACTAAATAAAACCAAAACCTAAACCTAAAATAAACTAAAGTTAAACCCTAAATTAAATATAACAAAATAAACTAAAATAAACATAAACCTAAACTAAAAAATAAAACCTAAAAATAATCTAAAATAAAACCTAAAATCTAAACCTAAAAAATTAAAATAAAAACCTAAACCTAAACCTAAAAATAAAATATAAAACCTAAACTAAAAAATTTGATGAAAATAACTAAATTAAAAATAAACCAAACCTAAACCTAAAAAAATAAATTAAACTAAAATCTAAACTAAAATAAATAAACTAAACTAAATAAAAATAAAAATAAAAACCTAAATAAAAATAAAAATAAAATAAACCAAAATAAATAAAATATAAACTATAAAACCTAAACAAATTTAAAAAAAAAAAAACCTAAAATCAATAAAATAAATAAAAACTAAACCCTAAACCTAAACTAACCTAAAACTAAATAAAATAAACCTAAGACTAAACTAACCTAAACCTAAATAAAATAAACCTAAACCTAAACCTAACCTAAACTAAATAAACCTAAACCCTAAACCCTAAATAAAATAAACCCTAAACTATAAAACCTAAACCCTAAAACTAAACCTAATCTAAAACCTAAACCTAAAACTATAACTAAACCTAAAAAAACCTAAACTAAAAACTCTAACCTAAACCCTAAATAATAAATATAACCCTAAACCCTAAAAATATAAAATAAACCCTAAACTAAACCTAAAACCCTAAAATACCTAACCCTAAACTTAAATATCTAAAACTAAACTAAAACCAAACTCTAAACTTAAACTAAAATAAATAAAACTAAACCTAAACTAAGAAAACCTAAACTTAACACTAAAATTAAACTATAAAAAATAAAATCTAAACCCTAAACTTAAAATTAAACCCTAAAAAACCCTAAACCCAAAATCTTAAACTAAAGAAACAAAATGTAAAAAAATAAACTAACCCAACTAAACTAATTCTAAAATAAACCTAAACCCTAAACCTAAAAAAACTCTAAACCTAAACTAACTAATAAAAACCCTAACCCTAAACTAACCTAAACCTAAACCCTAATCATAAACCTTAAAACTAAACTAAACTTAAACTCAAACCTAAACCTTAAAGTTTAAACCCTAAACTAAAATAAATAACCTAAACCCTAACCTAAACCTAAACTAAGCCCTAAACCTAAACCTAAAACCTAAACCTAATCATAAAAAATATAATAAAAAATAAATTAAAAATAAACTAAAATAAAATAAATAAAAACCTTAACTAAACTATAAAATAAAATAAACCTAAGAATAAAACCTAACTAAAATGAAAACTAAACTAAAATTAAAATAAAATAAACCTAAAATAAAACTAAATAAAACCTAAACCTAAAAAAAAAATTAACCTAAAAATATAAAAATAAATAAAAAATAAAACCTAATCCCTAAACTAAAAAAAATTAAACCTAAATTACAAATAAAATAAAGAAAATAAAACCTAAACCATAACTAAAATTAATAACTAAAAGAAATTAAAACTAAACGAACCTAAATTAAATAAAATATAATAAACTAAAATCAAACTTAAACCAAAACTTAAAAAATAAAGCCTAAAAATAAACCTAAAATAAAAATTTTAATTCTAAACCTAAAAAAGTAAAATAAAAACCTAAACCTAAACCTAAAAATGAAAAAGAAAACCTAAACCTAAAAAATAAAAAAAAAAGAAAACTCAACTAAAATTAAACCTAAGAAACCTAAACCTAAAATTAAAATAAAACCTAAAAATAAAATAAATAAACTATATCTAAATAAAAAATATACCTAAAAAATAATAAAATAAACTAAAATAAATAATAAATAAACAAAATATACATAAACTTGCTGATATATTTAATTAAAAAAAAACCCTAAACTCTAAACCCTAAATCCTAAACCCAATAAACCATAAAACCCTAAATAAACCTAAACACTAAACCTAAAAATAAACCTAAATCCTAAATAAACCCTAAAACCCTAAATAAACCCTAAACCCTAAACCCTAAAACCCTAAACCTAAATAATAACTAAACCTTAAGCTTAACCTAACCCTAAACCTAACCTAAACCCTAAACCCTAACCCTAACCCAAACCTTAACCCTAAACCCTAAACACTAAAACCCTAAACCTAAAACCCTAAACTAACCTTAAACCCTAAACCCTAAATCCTAAAAACCTTAAACCCTAAAGCCTAAAGCCTATAACCTAAACTAACCTAAAAAGTAACCCTAAATCCTAAACCCTAAAAATTAAACACTAAACCCTAAACCCTAACTTAAACCCTAAACCATAAAACTCTAAACTATGAAACCCTAAACCCTAAACCCTAAACCCTAAACCCTAAAATGCTAAAATCTTAAACCTAAACTAAATGAAACCTAATAATAAAATAAATAAAACCTAAATGTAAATAAAATAAAATAAAATGAATTAAAACCTAAATTAAAACATAAACTAAACCTAAAAAATAAAGTAAAAAATTAAAATAAACTAAAATAAAATAAATAAAAAGCTAAACTAAAAAAAAAATAAAATAAACTTAAGAATGAAACCTAAATAAAATAAAAATAAGCATAAACAAAAATAAAAATAAACCTAAAATAAAATAAAAAAAGAACTACATAAAACCTAAACCCTACACTAAAAAAATCTAAACCTAAAATAAAATAAAAAAAAAATATAAATAAACCTAAATAAAACTAAAATAAATAAAGCCTAAACCTAAACTAAATTGATGATAATTCCATGTCAAGGACATGGAGAGAGATCCACAAGGGGATCACACATGCATTGGACATGATATGTGAGGGGTTTATGTCGAGGGCATAGAAGAAGAAAATTTGTTGGAGATAAGGTTTGAATTTGATTTATTACATGATTTGTGGAAGAAGATCCACTAGGGATAAGAATCCATAATCCACTAGGGATTAAGATCAAATTGACTTTAATTTGTTTTATTTTAATTGATGTGGAGGCATATCTGCTAGAGATATGGGCTCAAGTCGACCAGGGATTGAGAAGATGAACCTTATACTAGGGAAGGTGTTCCTATCTGGGGATTGGGATTTGAGTTTGATTTCATATTTTGTTTGGGGATGTATCCACTAGGAATAAGAGTTTGCTGGATTTCTTTGATTAGACTCTATTGGAGAAGTTGGTTTAATTTGGCTCCACGGGGAGGTTGGTTTTGAATTTAATATATTTGCTTGACTTATTTATATATTATTTAGGGCTCCACTGGAGAGAAGGGTGTGATTTAACTCACCGGGGAAAATCGATTGTTTAATTTAATGAGTTAATGTATGGACCTATTGGTGTGATGGACCCACTGAGAAGGGGCTATATCATCCTGACCTACCTCAAGTTTACAAATACAAAGGCATAATCTACTGGCTGTGTGGTAGAGCTAGCGCAACTAAGGGGTTGCCTTTCATTGTATAATGACTGTGGAATACGACATAGTAGACTTACATCTTCCAAAGTTAGGAACAACCACTGGGGTGACTTGTTGGATGCACAACAAATTGAACCTAACCTAGGGAGACTATTGACTAAATTTCCCTTAGGACTTATGTCAACTCAAAAGTAGTCAGGATTAAGTTTATCTTAATTTCATGTGATTTGATATGGTTTGTTTGGTTTAGTTTGATTTTGAATTGAGGGCATATCCGCTGGGGATTTGAGCTCAGTCAAATTTGTTAGCTTTAATTTATGGACCATGTCGTTGTGTGATGGACCCACTGAGAAGGGGCTATATCAGACTTATCCTATCTCAAATTTACAAATCCAAACAAATATTTTACTAGATGGTAGAGCCAACCTAAGGGTTGCATTTGTGCAATGGTTTGCTAGGAAGAAGGCATAGTGACTTACATCTTTAAAGGGAATAATCGGACAACTTGGTAGCACAACAAATCGAACCCAACTTAGGGGCGACTATTGAGTGAATGTTGATGGAGACTTATCTCAGCTCAAGAGTAGTCAGGCGATTCCTATAGGAAGCTTTGTCGATACTAGCCTAAAGTAGGATGATTGCTTGGGAAAAGGTATCGCTAGAGGTGTTTTCCTAATCAATAAGTGAACATATATATTTTTAATATGTTTGTGTGGACTGTGTGTGTGAGGGACCACACCAAGAAGG
>JAKCPB010000401.1:0-262099 GCA_021442155.1 Cymbidium sinense
AGGGATCAAGATTGAATAAATTTTAATTTATTTTATTTTAATTGATGTTGAGGCATATCTGCTAGGGATATGGATTTGAATCTTCTAGGGATTGAGAATGTGAACCTTCCACTAGGGAAGGTGTTTGGGCTATCATGGGGATAAGGGTTTGATTGGATTTCATGGCTCTATTGGGGAGAATATTTTGAATTGAGGGTTCATCGGGGGGACATAAGCTTGGTTTGTTATATTTAGATTTTGATTTAGGCTCTACTAGGGAGACTAATCGATTTTCACCTCATGAAGTTTGATTTCGATATGTTTAATTTGACTCCACTATAAAGGTTGGTTTTGAATTTGGTTTGTTATGGACCCTGTCTGTGTGTGATGGACCCACTGAGAAAGAGCTACAGACACCTTGGCCTATTTTAGATTTACAAATCCAAAAGGGTAGTCCACCTACCATAGGGTAGTGCTATCCGATCTAAGTGTTGCCTTTCGGTGTGCAATGACTGTACTTGGAAGAAAGCATAGCAGACTTATGTCTTCCAAAGTAGGGATTAGTCGGGGTGATCTGTCGATGACACAATAAATCAAACTCGACCTAAGGCAATTACTAATAGAGCCTCGTTGGGGATCTTACCTCAACTCAAGAGTAGTCTTGATGATTAATTTGATTTATATGGATTTGATTTAATTTAATTTAATTTGGTGTGTTATGTTGGGGACCCCGTTGGTGTGTGATGGACCCATTGAGAAGGGGCTATGTAGGTCTTTCCCTATCTCAAATTTATAAGTCCAAAGGGGTAGTCTACCAACCATAGGATAGGACTATTTGACCTAAGGGTTACCTTCCGATGTGCAAAGGTTGTGCTAAAGAAGAAAGCATATCAGACTTACATCTTTCAAAGTGGGAACAATCGGGTGACTTATTGATGGCACAAAGAATCAAACTGACCTAAGGTGACTGAGTGAATGCTATTGAAGACTTATGACTCAAGAGTAGTCAGGATTAATTTGATTTGATGGATCCCATCGGTGTGCAATGGACCGCATTGAGAAGGGGCTATGTTGGCCTTGGCCTATCTGAGATTTATCGATCGAAAGGGGTAGTTTACCAACTGGTGGGTAAGACTATCCGATTTAAGGGGTGCCTTTCGTTGTGCAATGGTTGTACCATGAAGAAAGCATAGTAGACTTACATCTTCCTAGCAGGGACTAGCCACTTGGGTGACCCATTGATATACAATAGATAGAACCCAACCTAGGGTTCACCATCAGTGTGCAATGGTCGTGCTGGAAAGAATCTGTAGCAAACTTACATCTTCCAAAGAGAGAATGATCACAGGGGTAACTTGTTGGTGGAAAAATATATTGAACCTAACAAAGCATTACTAAGAGAGTGTCATGGGGGACTTATGTCAACTCAAGAGTAGTCAGACAATTCTTATAGGGAGTTTTGCTGACACTGCTCTTATTGACTTCAATTTTAGAGGGAGTTCTCAACTTTTTCATCATAGATCTAGGACTCTTGTATACACTAATAGCTCCTTAGTCTTAAGACACTTCTAGTGATTAGGTGAACACTTAACCTGCTATAGACTAGAAGGGTTAGCTAGGAATAGGTTATGCCTTGGGACTTAGGAAGACTTAAATACCCTATAGCCTAAACCCAATCTATGCTTTCCTCCTCAAACCAAACCTCAAATCCAACTCAAATACCAAATCTAAATCCAAATTCCAAAGAAAATGTTTGAAACCCATAATCAAATCCAAAAATCAAAACCTTCCTAAGCCTTTGATTTCATCTTATGGACTTAGCCTTAACAATTGATTTTTCCAAGATCAATTCAATCCTCAATCATTTATCAAATCCAAATCCAAATTCCAAATCAAATGATTAGAACCCATGATCAAATCCAAAATCAAAATCCTCTCAAAGCCTTATGGTGGAATTTCATAAACCTAGTTAAATCTCCCAAATTTAACCCAAATTTGATTGATCTTCTTCATGAATCATTTATATCTTCATTTATACTCACAAACATAAATGAGATATAAACTCAAATAGCTAAAACTAAATCAACCTAAATCAAACCAAGCCAAATCCCCTCTTAAGCCCTATGGACCTATCTCCATAAGCTTAGCCAAATCTCATACAAATCAACCCAAAATCAATTAGTTTCTTTATAAACCTATTACTTCATCATTCATACTCACAAATTTAAATGAAACCCACCTTCCAATGACCAAAAATAAAGCAAACTAAATCAATTCCCTACTTAAGCCCTTTCACCTACATCCTAAGTTTGGTCAAATATTTCCAAACCACTCAAAACTCAAATGATTTTCTCATGAATCATTTATATCTTCATTTATATTCTTAAATATAAATGAAATATCAAATAGAAAAAACCAAAATCAAGTCAAAATCCAATTTATACCCTTTAAGACAATTTCTTGGACTTAACCAAATCATATCCAAATCAAGGAAAAATTAATGGATTTTCTCTTAAATCAATCATTCCTTCAATCATCTATCCAAATATAAATGAAAACTACAATCATAAAGCCAAATCAAAATCAACTCAAGTCAAATCCAACCTAGCCCATTTGACTTGAAATATTCAAATGAACCAAAACTCATTTGAACCCAAACCAATAGCAATTCAATTTATATGTCAATGTCAAATTCGTATATAAACTCACTTAAATCAAACTCAACTCAAAATCAAGCCAACTAAACCCAATTAGCTCACTTGACCCAAAGTGGCCAATTTGGCCTACATGAACCAAATCCAATTCAATTCAAATCAAAGTGAATTAAGCTAATCCAAACTTCATGTCATGATTGTTGATCATCCAAGTTAATCAATTGCATGAATTGGTCAAACCAAGTCAACCCCTAGACCAAGTCAACCCTTTATAACCCATATGAACTCAAACTAGCCAAATTACAAAAAACCAAATTGATTGCAACCAATGGCTCAAGTTCATTCCAAATTGATTATTGAACTTGACCAAAGCCATAATTGAGCCCAGACTAGTTGGTCAACCTAACAACTTAGCCCAAATTGACCTAAAGGATCAAATTGGCCAAAATCTAAATTAAATCCAAATTGATTCAAACCAAAGCTATAATCATTTTCAAATAACCAATTGTACTTGAACCAACACCCAACCCAACCAATCAATTTAGTCAAATTGGTCAACTTGACCCATTTGACCTATATGAATCCAAAAGAGCCAAAATCAAATCCAAAGCAAATTGAACCAAACCAATGACACCAATACACTCCAAATGGTCATGTGAACTTCACCCAACCCTTGGTTTGACCCAATTCGACCAATTGGTCAACTTGACCACTAACCTAATTTGACCTAAATAGGTCAAATTAAGCCAAATCAAACCAAATGAACTCCAAATTACTCAAAATTTGGGCTAACCCACTTTTGACTCATCTCAAATCTGTCCAAATCAAATCCATTGCCAAATGACCAAGATACCCTTGGGGTAGGGCATCACATGAGGAAAATCACTTCGGGGAATGGTCATTTCTCTTCTTTGGCAACAAGAATCCATTGGTCAACTTACCAAGGACATGGTTAACTTGACACAAGGGTGGTTGGGTCTACATGACTCATGGGGAGGTGAAATGACCTCCCATTCCTATTGAACACTTGGAAAGCCATAGCACCCACCACTCCCATGGCATCCACTCTCACACCCTACTCCACTCAAGTGAAGCTAGCTAAGGTGATTCCTTGCCCAAATTGAGCTCCCAATGATAGCCATTTGATCAAAATAGCCAAATTAAGCCAGTGATCTAATCCAAGGAATGTGGGGGTATACCTACCTCATTATCACTCAAATCTAAAGACACACTCGATACAAACCTTGCAGCCAAAGACACACACCAGTGATTTCCAAGGTTTCCAGCTCCCAACTCTTCCTCTATCAATTTTATAAAAAACTAAAATAGGGATCTCCAATACCCATTTACTCAAACCTCCATCAAAGTGCACTTTTCTCACACATCCTTGAGTCAGCAAGAATGAATCATCTCCCAAGCTTCTGATGATGAGGGTGGAGCTTGATCAAGTCACCACTTCCGTGACATGGCCTTCCAAGCAATCCACTCAAATGAAAGCTTGTGCCACCCAATAGGTCTTCATTTCTACTAAATGAAGCTTCCTCAATCTTTGGAACCGAAGCTAAATGAGGTATGCCATTAAACTAACCTTAGCTTAAAATGGTTTGGAGCTTTTGAATAAAAGTTGCATGTCATGAGATTTCCACCTTTAGATATCTTCATTTTGCTTCCCGATGGTGTGGAATCGATTTGATCTCCATTCGAGAGTAAGCTCAAGCAATAAACGATGGATCTCCATCTCTCATCGCTCAGGAGGAGACAGATCATGGACCCTCTATTCCGCATGATCAGAATGGATGGTCATGATCAAATCATGCTAGATCAATTGAATTAATCCTACTTAACTATGGGTTTGATCATGGTCATCCAATCTTTGATTAGATAGCTCATGAAAGCACCTCCTCTAACTCACCATGCGATGTGATAACTTAAATAATCTTGCACCATGTACAGCCATGAAGATGCCACATGGGCAATATGATTAAGGCTTCAATTAGGGT
Source organism: Cymbidium sinense (assembly GCA_021442155.1). Lineage (NCBI taxonomy): Eukaryota > Viridiplantae > Streptophyta > Magnoliopsida > Asparagales > Orchidaceae > Cymbidium > Cymbidium sinense. Next base: position 4,634 of record JAKCPB010000401.1, read on the forward strand.
TAAGTAATCCATTTTTAATGATGAAACTTCCAAAATTCATTACAAATTATAGAAAAATCTGAAAAATACAAATGGCTCATTCTAAACTTATTTTGAGAGAAATCCATTAAAATTATCTTTAATTAATTTTGAATTGTAATTTTATTAATGGTTTAATTGAAAACTTAATTAGCTTAATTACTCCTTAATAAATCATCCAATTGATTTCAAACTTTTGAGAATGTTTAGGAGATGACCTCACCTCCCCAATTTTTCTTGGAATATATTGGTTGGTTAATTAGTTGATTGATTACTCCTAATTACTTTCAACTTAAGTGATAATTAAATATATGAACTATAATTAATTATTTGGACTCCTTAATTACCGCAACAAGAAACAAAAAATGAATGAGGGCTTCTCCACCCATCCTTTCCCTAATTTTTCATCTTTCATCCAAAAAAATACTAGTTAATTAATCAATGACTTAATGCTAAATTAAAACTCAAATTATATGAATTCATGATTGATTAATTGGATAACTTATGGAATTAGGTTGGGACCTCTTTTCAAACCTTTTTCTCTTAAGTCCATCTCATTTTGAAAAGATAATCAAAAGTTGATAATTAAGAAAGAGAAAAATGAAATAATGGACTAATCCTTTGAACGATTAAATTAAAATTTTAATTAAATCTAATTTCCCTAATTAATCCTTTGGTAGTTCTTTAGGTGTTCAATACCCTAAAGAAAGCTAATGAAATTATGGTTAGCTCATATGGAAAACCATAAAAGTACTAAGTGAGTTCATTAAGCTTAATTAATTAATGATTGTGAGCTAATTTCATTAGCCCTTTAATTTCATGGGAACATTGCTATTTAATTTCAATTTATTTACATATCATATTAGCTCATAATTATTTAATTAATTACTTCTAAATAACATAGGTAAGGGTTTAATTAATTGATTTAATCCATGCTAAATTTAACCAATTCATAAAATCAACCTAATTACTTTTCATTAAATCAAATTAATTCACATATGGAATGGGATTAGGATTAGCAAATCTTTCTCACATTTCTTAATTCAAATAAAACATGAAAATGGCATTAAGGAACTTTGGTTTATTTTAAATGACATTGTTTAATATAATTGTCCTTAGGAATTAATTAGATTGAATGAAATTATGTATATGTTCTTTTATTTCTCTAATCAATTAATGTTGTATTTTGTAATCATGATATTAATCATAAAAAATAAAATAATTAAATTAATATGTATATTATCACATTAAATGAAAATTAAAGTAATAATCAAGTATAACATATGAAATGATAATTATGAGTATTTATAAGCTTGTATGCACACAAACATGTGATTTGAAGTTCTCCTTTCTTTAATCTTCACGAATTCACATAAGGATATGAATAACAAGTGTATAGTTCATTTGAAAAGGACACAACACTTGCTTTATTCTTATGTATATCCATGTTAGAATTTAGATAGAATTTTAGCTCACATGTATAAAAAATTAAAAATATGGTTTACATTCTTATAGTTGTTTGCATGAGTATTTAAGAATAGCTGTATATTTAGTCTGACACATTGATGATGCTTAAGTACCCCAAGGAGGTTCCTACCTCATTCTCTGATCAAACAATGGTGAAGTACTTGCTTATAACTTACACTTGTGTGTGCATTTAGCTAATGAGTGAAAACCTCACCTTATTCCATATGCATAATTCAAAAAAATATATAATTTTTGCATGATTTCCATTCTTATAATTGTTTATACATCCACATGTATTTGAGAATAGGAGGTTTATCTAGTCTGGACAATCGGGGATGCACAGCTTTAAGTAGCCCAATGAGATTCCTACCTCATTCTCCTGGTCAAAAAATGGAGAAGTATTTTCTTAGAAATTTCATACATTTGAATGTGTATTTAGTAATGAATTAGAATTTTTTTTTAAAAATCATTCATGCATCTATTTAAATGTGCCAAAACATATTGTATGCATAGATATATTTAGGATTTAATCATATGCATGCTACATATGATGGAAAGAAATGAACAAACATGTGTTGTGTGATAGTAATTGATTCAAATTAATCTTAAGATTCCTTTCTTATTGAATAAGATTATTTAAAGTGAACGTAAACTTAAGATTAATTAAAATATGTAATAAGCCATTCATTAAAAAGAATTGATTAATTAATATGCTTTTGGTGGCTTAAGGTAGAAAAAAAGAGGGTGATCCTCTTTTTTTTTCTTTTATAACACTTAGTTGTTAAGTGTAAACCAAGTGAAATGAAAGAAAACATTAAATAAAACTTATAAATTAATTAACTTAAAGTGAAATCATCCTTTCTCATAAAAAATTATAACAGAGCTAGAAGACATACCACACAAGCCTTAATAGACACACCTTAGATTAAGTCACCACTTTATCCATGTATGGTGCATGGTTTGATGTATTTGGTTTTATGATGTATTATAGAATGGATCTGGGTATATGCTTCTTATACTAGATGTTAGCTTTAATTATATTTACAAGAGATTATACTTAAGGATGCTTAAAATAAATATAAATTCTCTCTTTGTAGGTTGTTTAACTAAGCATAATATAAGTGTGGACTTGGTATGTGCAATTAAGTCCAAATTATACATATATTTTGTAGATGTGTTTAGCTAACACTTATCTTTGTATAGATTTACTTTTTTAAATTTTAATGTAATTTTGCATTAGGAATCAAGATTAGTGTTATGGGGGATTAGGATGAGTGGAGGCTAGAAGGATTTATCCTAGGAGGCCCTCGTGATGCCTTTGAAGCAAGCAAATCCAATCGAGGAAGGAAGGAGACATAAGAATGAGGAAATGAAGACCTCCATAGCATTTATTTATTTATAATTATAATCATTCTTTCATATATTAATATGGGAGCTTACCCATTTCTCTTAGTTATATGAATACCCACTTCATGTATTCTTTTATTGGGTTTATAAATTATTTGATATTGTATTTAAATTGCAAAATAAAATGACATGTCTCTTTCTAGTTTCTTCATATGGTAAATTAATGTGGCGGATTAGTTTAGGGAAAATTAATTTTCTACCCCAACTACAACTCATAACCACATTTAAAGCCTAGGTATTTAATCAAGATAACTAAAAGATTTAGCACCCCTTTAGCTAGATGTTGTATGCTTAATATCATGCATGTCATCTTTCACTTTCTAAGAGAAGGTTTTCATTCTTGCATGATTAAGGCTTGACCTTTGAGGGTCTTTGGGGTGGAAAATACCTCTTTCTCTTGATTTAGCCAATAACCTCATTTTATCATGCATTTAGACTTATAAAAATCCTATAGCCTTTGTCAAAATGAAGAGTCCAAAATCAATAAAAAATTGAAAAGATTTACATTAGACTAAATCATTATTCATACCACTCATGCTCTAGTCTCAAGTTTTAAGGACTTTAGTTTCTAATAATGACATCCTAACCATCTTACAAAACATATGACTTGACCACATGGTTTTAAAGGCATAGGAGAGTTAGTTGGCTTCCACTCTATTATAAGTCTAATGGGTATTTTACCCTCTTTGTGGTGGTAAACCATATACCCATATTTGCTTAGATTTAGGATGTGCTTTGGCCCTCACTAAAGCTCCCTAGATTTATGATATGAGGTTACTATTTTTCCTCAGGCAAAAAGCATATGTCCTCACCTCTTAGGCTTTCCCACAATCTTATATTGTGAGATTATAAGTCCTAGCTTTCTAATAAATTTTAACTCAAACATGTAATCCTCCTTAATTTCAAACATATAAAGCTCAATCATAAGATAGGCTAGAATGCTCACTAGGTGTCCTAGTATCACAAGCATTCCCTACTCATCTCCTTTGGCTTCAATAATAAGTCTCTCCTTTTTGATCTATCCCATTTATTTTTCCAACATAGCTAATTTATTGATAGTCTTATCTTTGAAATCTTTGTAGACAATAATTACCTACTTTAATCAAGAGTATTACTAAGGAATTCATTTTTTTTAAGGATGTAATTAACTACGGGGGCTTGCCCCCATCGGGAACTTTAGAACCTGGCTTAAAAAAATAGCTTAAATAACATTCAATTTTATTTATTTTACTTCAGTTTATTTTTGTTTAGGTTTTATTTCATTTAGGGTTTAGGTTTTATTTATTTATTTTTTTTAGGTTTAAGTTTTTATTCAATTTTATTTTATTTTATGTTTTTATTTTATTTTAGGTTTATTTTATTTTATTTAAGTTTATTTTTTTATTTTAGTTTGGTTTTATTTATTTTATTTTAGTTTATTTTTTATTTTTTTATTTTTATATAGGTTTAGGTTTAGGTTTAGTTTATGTTATTTATTTATTTTATTTATTTTATTTTAGGTTTTATTTATTTTATTTTAGTTTTATTTAGAGGTTTAGTTTTAACTTTATGGTCAGGTTTTGGGTTTGGTAGGGTTTAGGGTTTAGGGAAGGAGGGTAGGGTTTTGGGTGAGTTTAGGTTTAGGTTTAGGATTAGGGTTCAGGTTTAGGTAGGTTAGTTTAGAGTCTGGTAGATTTAGGAAGTTTAGGTTTTATTTAGTTTTAGTTTATTTTATTTAGATTTATCATATTTTTATTTTAAGTTTAGGTTTTTTATTTATAGTTTAGGTTTTCTTTTTATTTATTTATATTTTATTTTTTGGTTTTTTTTTTAGGTTTAAGTTTTATTTATTTTTAGGTTTATTTATTTTATTTTGGGATTAGTTTTATTTCATTTAGGTTTTTTTAGTTTAGTTTAAGTTTTATTTATTTTATTTTAGTTTGATTTTTTTTTCTCTTTTGGTTTAAGTTTTAATTTAGATTTTATTTTATTTTGGTTTAGGTTATTTATTTTTAATTTTAAGTTTTATTTAGTTTAGTTTAGTTTTAGCTTTTTTTAGTTTATTTAGGGTTTAGGGTTTAGTGTTAGTTTAGGGATTTAGGTTTTGGGTTTAGAGTTTAGGGTTTAGAGTTTAAGGTTTAGGGTTTAGGTTTGAGGTTTAGGGTTCAAGTTTTAGTTTAGGGTTTAGGGTTTTATTTTTTTCTTACTTAGAAAAATTCAAATTCAACATTTCTTTTTTCAATTTCATCAACCAAGTAACACACCAAGTTTTGTAAGACACTCTACAACATTGATAATAAATGAGCCATAGAGCAAATCAAAACCCTAGATAATTAGAACCGCCTCTACTATAAAGACACATATCCATAAATCATCATATTTTAGTTTTTCCAATTCCCATTAGAATCAAGCCGACCTATCGAGTAGCAGGATCCACCATCATGTCCTCGATCTCTCCCTCCGCCACCACCACGGCTATAACCTCTGTCGCTCCTCCCACCTCCATAACCACCATTACTCCGACCACCACCTCCATATCCACCAGCACTTCCAAATCCCCCACCACCACACTGATAATCGCCTTCCTCACTTCCAAATTTAGACTAAGCTTGATGGTGATGTTCTGGTTCTACCAATTCTTAGGGTTTAGGTTTAGGTTTATTAAGGGTTTTGATTTATTTTTAAATTATTATTTATGTTTATGTTTAGTTTAGTTTAGGTTTAGTTTAGTTTATAGTTTTAGGTTTATGCTTTTCTAGGTTTAGGTTATTTTATTTTAGGATTTAGGTTTAGTTTTTAGAGTTTGTGTTTAGTTTTTTAGTAGTTTAGGAGTTTTAGAAGGTTAGGTAGTTATTGGTTTAGTGGTAGGTTAGATTTAGGTTTAGGGTTTAGGGTGGTAGAGTTTAGTGGTTTATAGGAGTATTTAACAGCAAAGTGGTGGGTCCCAAAGTCTTAGGAGGTCCTGGGGTTTAGAGGTAGAGTTTAGGTTTGGGGTCATTTAAAGTTTAGGGCCTTTAGGGATCAGTGGTAGGGTTTAGGGTTTTTAGTTTAGGTTAGTGGGGTTTATAGGTATGGTAGGGTTGGTTTAGAGTTTAGGTATTTAGGGTTTCAGATTTAGAGTTTAGTTTAGGTTTTTTGTTTAGGGTTTAGGATTTTAAGAGGTTTTAGCTATGGTTTTTTAGTTTAGACTTAGCATTTATCTTTAGGGTTTAGGTTTAGGTTTAGGCTTAAGTTTTATTTATTTTAGTTTAGCTTTAGATTTATTTTATTTTTATTTTATCTTTAGCTTTCTTTTTTGTTTAGGATTTAGGTTTTATTTTTCTTTATTTGTAGGCTTTATTTTTAGGTTTATTTTTTAAGGTTTAGGTTTTTTATTTAGTTTTTATTTTATTTTATTTTAGGTTTTTATTTTAGTTTAGGTTTTTATTTTATTTTACTTTAAATTTTATTTATTTATTTTAATTTAAGTTTCATTTTTATTTTAGGTTTTAAGTTTTTTAGGGTTTAGGTTTAGGTTCAAGTTTTAGTTTAGGGTCTAGGGTTTTATTTTTTTTAACATAGATCAAATTCAGATTAAACATTTCTTCTTTTCGATTTCATAAACCAAGTAACAAACTAAGTTTTCTAAGACACAAGTGACAACATAGATAAATAATGAGGATGCATAGGAGAAATTAAAAAGCTTAGATAACTAGAACTGTCTCTACTATAAAGACACAGTTCCATAAACAACAGATCGAATCAGCCGTTCTTTAGGTTTTCCATTTCCCATCAGAACCACCCCGACCTCTCAAGTAGCGGGATCCATCATCATATCGATCTCTCTCGCCACCACCACGCTTGTAACCTCTCTCCTCCCCCCTCCATAACCACCATTGTTTTGACCACCACCTCCATATCCGCCAGCAGTTCCAAATCCCCCACCACCATAACGATAACCACTACCTCGGCCACCACCTCCACTGCTAGATCTAGACTAAGTCTGTTTGATGGTGATGTTCCTGCCGTTACTGTTATGTCAATTCTTAGGGTTCAAGGTTTAAGTTTATGTGGTAAGGATTTAGGGTTTAGGGGTTTTAGGGTTTATGCTTTTAGGGTTTAGGGTTTAGAGTTTAGGGTTAAGGTTTAAGGTTTATGGTTAAGGTTTAGGGTTCATGGTCTGGGGTTTATAATTTTTTTTTAGGTTTAGTTTTTTTTAGTTTAGTTTTATCTTTATTTTATTTTTTAGGTTTAGGATTTATTTTTTATTAGGTTTAGATGTTTTTATTTATTTTTTTTTTTTGGTTTGGTTTTAGTTGTTATTTTAGGTTTTTAGATTTTATTTTTAGTTTAAGTTTAGCTTTTATTTTATTTTATTTTATTTAGTTTAGGTTTAAGTTTAGTTGATTTTAGGTTTAGGTTTATTTATTTAGTTTAGATTTTTTTTAGTTTAGGTTTAGGTTTTTTTAGATTTAGGTTTTAGTTTAGTTTGGGTTTTAGCATTTAGGCATAAGGTTAGGTTATGGCTTATTTATAGGTTTAACAATTTGGGGTTTAGGTTTAGGTTTAGGTTAAGGTTTTATTTATTTTAGTTTAGCTTTAGGTTTATTTATTTTTATTTTAGCTTTAGTTTTTTTAGGGTTTAGGTTTTATTTTCTTTATTTATATTTTAGGTTTATTTTAGGTTTAATTTTATTTAATTTTATTTTATTTTATTTTAGGTTTATTTTATTCTTATTTTAGGGTTAGTTTTATTTTATTTAAGTTTTATTTTAGTTTTTAGGTTTTATTTTATTTTATTTTAGTTTAGTTTTTTTTTTATTTTATTTTCATTTTAGGTTTAAGTTTAGGTTTTGGTTTTGGTTTAGGTTTTAGTTTATGTTTTTATTTTATTTTATTTATTTATTTTATTTTATTTTCTTTGAATTTTATTTATTTATTTTAATTTTAAGTTTCATTTAGTTTAGGTTTAGGTTTTAGGTTTTAGGGTTTAGTTTTAGTTTTTAGTTTAGGGTTTAGGTTTGGTTTGGGTTTAGGTTTAGGTTTAGGTTTGGTTTTAGTTTGGGGTTTAGGTTTTGATTTTTTAATAAAATCAAATTTAGATTAAACATTTCTTCTTTTGATTTCATCAACCAAATAACAAACCAAGTTTTCTATGACAGACAACATAGATAAAAATGAACGCATAGAAGAAATCAAAAGCCTAGATAACTAGAGTTGTCTACTATAAAGACAGAGTTCCATAACAGATAATCCATTCTGCTTTTCCATTTCCCATCAGAACCACCCCGGCCTCTCTAGTAGCGGGATCCATCATCATATCGCTGATCTCTCCTTCTACCACCACCACAGTTGTAACCTCTGTCACTCCTCCCCCCTCCATAACCACCACTGCTCTAACCACCACCTCCATATCCACCAGCACTTCCAAATCCCCACCACAATGATAACCACGCCCACCACCACCTCCACTCCACTAGATCTAGACTAAGTCCGGTTGATCGATGTCTGCCATTCTGCCAATTCTTGGTTTAGGGTTTAGGGTTTAGGGTTTAGGGTTTAGGGTTTAGGGTTTTAGGTTTTTTTTTAGGGTTTAGGGTTTTTAGGTTAAGGTTTAGTGTCACGCCTAGTTTATGCTTTTTTTAGGTTTAGGTTTTTTAGTTTATTTTATTTTATTTTTTTAGGTTTAGGATTTATTTTATTGTTAGGTTTAGGTTTATATTTTATTTTATTTTTTTTTGGTTTTAAGTTGTTATTTTAGGTTTATTTTATATTTTATTTTTAAGTTTAGCTTTTTTATTTTATTTTATTTATTTTAGTTTAGGTTTAGTTTAGGTTTTAGTTGATTTTAGGTTTTATTTTATTTATTTATTAGGTTTATTTTATTTTGTTTATCTTTTTAGATTTATTTTTTAGTTTAGGTGTTTATTTTTTATTTATTTTTTTTTATGTTTTATTTAGTTTTATTTTATTTTATCTTAGGTTTATTTTATTTTATTTTAGGATTAGTTTTATTTTATTTAGGTTTTTATTTATTTTATTTTTTAGTAGGTTTTGGTTTATTTTAGGTTTTAGTTTTTTTAATTTATTTATTTTTTTTAGTTTATTTTAGGTTTAGTGTTTAGGATTTATGGTTTAGGGTTTAGGTTTAGGTTTAGGGTTTAAGTTTAGCATTTAAGGTTTTAGATTTTAGGGTTTAGTTTTAGGTTTTAGGTTTAGTGTTTAGTTTTAGTTTATAGGGTTTGGATTTAAGGTTTAAGGTTTAAGGTTTAAGGTTTTCTTTTTTTCATTTTCAACAACCAAGTAGCACACCAAGATTTCTAGGACATAGGCGATGACATAGATCAAAAATGAGCACTCATAGAGCAAATCAAAAACCCTAGATAACTAGAACCATCTCTACTGTAAATAAATAGCTAAGCAGTCGGATCCATTCTTCACTTTCTTCTTCCCATTAGAACCACCTCCTCTAGTGGGATCCACCATCATATCCGCAATCTCTCCCTCCGCCACCACAACTCCCACCTCCATAACTCCACATCGCTTGACCACCACCTTCATATCCACCAACACCTCCATAGCCCCCACCAGCACTATGATAACTGCCGCCTCCACCTTTGCCTCCACCGTATGATCTAAGCTGAGCTTGGTTAACGGTGTTGTTCCTACCATCAAGGTTATGCCCATTCTTAGGGTTTAGGTTTATTTTTATTTATTTTTTTGTTTAAGTTTAAAGTTTAGGTTTAGGGTTTAGTGTTAATGGTTGTGGTTTATGAGGATTTATGGTTTATACTTTAGGTCTTAGGGTTTAGGTTTGTGGGTTTATTTTGATTAGGGTTTAGGGTAGCATTTAGGGTTTAGGTTTAGGCTAGGTTTTATGGTTAATTTAGCATTTTAGGGTTTGGTTGTAGATTTAGGATTTGGGTAGGTGGGTTTAGGGTAGGTTTAGAGGGTTTATGGTCAGGTAGAGTGGTTTAGGGTTGGGTAGGTTTAGTAGTGTAGGGTATGTAGAGGGTGATAGGGTTAGGGCTAGACAAGGGTTTTGTGGGTTTAGGGTGGGTAGGGTAGAGTATAGAGTTTTAAAAAACAAGAAACCGATGGTTTTGGATTTAGTTTATTTTATTTTTATTATTTATTTTGGTTTATTTTTTTATTTATTTTATTTATATTTAGTATTTTTAATTTTTTAGGTTTTATTTTTTATTTTTAGGTTTAGTTTAGGTTTATTTTTAGTTTAGTTTATTTTTTTATTTATGTTGTTTTATTTTTTTATTTTTAGGTTTAGGTTTAGGTTTTTTATTTTATTTTAGTAATTTATTTTTTTATTTTATTTTCATTTCATTTTTTTTTATTTTTTTAGTTTAATTTAGGTTTTTATTTATTTTATTTTATTTTAGTTTTTATTGTTTTTATTTTATTTTATTTTATTTTTAGGTTTAAGTTTAGGTTTAGGTTTTAGTTTAGGTTTTTATTTTATTTTATTTTTCTATTTTACTTAGGTTTAAGTTTTTTTTATTTTACTTTTAGGTTTTATTCATATATCCAGCGTAAAACTTGTTGAAATAATCATGACATGAATCATTTAAATCATTGTGTTAATGCTAGGCATCCAAGGATGTGTAGGTTTATTTGAATACAAAAAAATGTGCAAGGGTTACATGGTACGGTGTGGTTAAATCAAATGTTCCCACATTATGGATGGATGTAAAAAAGTTAGTCCATGAAACTAAAATTAGGTTAGGATCTTGGAATATTCTCTTAAATTAATGGAATTAATAGATATTATGGTTCATAGAAAATAAATATTTTATGTGTTCAAGAAACTAAATGGGGGAAGAAGGCCAAGGAGATGATAGTTTAGGTTTTAAACTTTGGTATTCAGTAGAAGTCAACTAGAAATGGTGTAGGTGTGATTATAGATAAAAGTTTGAAGGATAATGTTATAAATATTAATATATGTGGAGATAGAATTATAGCTTTAAAGATTATTGTTGATACTAAGATTATCAATGTTATAAGTGTTTATGCTCCTCAAGTAGGTTTGGATGTAAACTCAAAAAAAATTTTGGAATGAATTAGAGGGATTAATACAAAAGATACCTCTTGAAGAAAAGGTATTTATTGGAGGAGATTTAAATGGACATGTTGGTAGAGTGGTAGAAGATTTTAAAAGTGTTCATGGTGGTTATGGATTTGGAGTGATTAATGAAGAAGGTAGGACTATATTAGATTTTTCCTTAGCTTAATATTTTGTAGTTGCTAATACTTTATTTAAGAAAAGAGATGAACATATTATTACTTATAAAAATGGATCTAGTGAAACACAGATTGATTATTTTCTAATGAGAAAAATAGATCGTTTAGATTGTAAAGATTGTAAGGTCATTCCAAGTGAAAGTTTAAGTACCCAACATCGATTGTTAGTCTTAGATTTTAAGATGAAAGATTGTAAGAGGAAAAATAAATCAAATTATTGTCCTAGGATTAGATGGGAACACTTAAAGAACACAAATAAAAATATTTTAAGAGCAATAAGAGCTTAGAAGATGTTCATAAAGAAGCTAATATTATGTGGGAAAAAGTAGCAAGTGAAATTAAGCAAGTTGTTAAAATAGGAGAATCAAAAGGAAAATCTTCTTTAATAAAATAGTTGGTGGAGTAAGAGTGTGCAAGAAAAGATAAGAAATAAGAAGCATTGTTATAAAATTTGGTTTAGATGTAAAAACTTGGAGAATTGGAAAAGATATAAAGTGGCCAGAGATTGTAAGAAAATATATGAAGCAAAAAATTTAGTTTTTAGTGATTTATACAATAGATTAGATACCAAAGAAGGTGAAAGATGTATAACCAAAGAGACAGGAGAAGTAAAGACCTAGTTCAAGTGAGGTGTATTAAGGATGAAGATAATAAAGTGCTTTTCTTAGAAAAGGATATTGAAAATAGGTGGATTAGATATTTTGATAAACTTTTCAATGAAGGATCTGAATGTACGATTGATTTTAGCAACCTTAATACCTAAACAAAAATAGATAATTTTATTTTATCATTAGTAAATTAGAGAAGCTTTAAAGAAAATGAAATGTGGAAAAGCGGGACTGATGATATTCCAATAGAAGTGTGGAAATGTTTAGGATCAAGGAATTTCTTGGCTTACATATCTTTTAATGTTATTTTAAAGACTAAAAGATGCGATGAGGAGAAAGAGTTTGTTGGTTCCTATATTTAAGAATAAAGGTGATGCACAAGAGTGTGCAAATTATAGAGAATTAAGTTAATGTGTCATACATTAAAATTATGGGAGAGAGTATTGAGCACATGTGATACAAAAGTTTCTCACAATCTTTGGTTTCATGCCGTTAGATCTACTATGGATACATTTGTTAAGAGGTTTGATGGAGAAGTATAGAGAAAGTAAGGAGGATTTACATATGATATTTATTGATTTAGAGAAAGCTTATGATAAAGTTTCAAGAGATGTTCTTTGGAGAGTTCTAGAACAAAAATGAGTTAATATTGATTATATTTAAGTCATTAAGGATATGTATACTAGAGCTGTTACTTGTGTCCAAACACAAGGAGGATTGACAAAATATTTTCCCATTTCAATTGGATTACATCAAGGATTTATCTTTTGCTTATATATGTTCTTACTAGAATTTATAGGAAGATGTACCTTGGTGTATGCTTTTGTGATTTCATTCTTCTTGTTGATAAGACTAGAGAGGAGTCCAAGAGAAACTTGAATTATGGAGGTCAACATTAGAGTCTAAAGGTTTTCATTTAAGTAGATCTAAAGAATAATATATGGAGTGTAATTTTAGTTGTAGAAATAGTTGTTGTGACATTAGGTGAACAAGTCATTAATAAAAGTAAGGATATTTAGGTTCTATTGTTCAAAATGATGGTGAAATAGATGGTGTTATTAGAATTCAAGTTGGATGGTTGAAGTGGAGGAATGCATCTATTGTTGTGTGATAGAAAAGTTCCACTTAAACTTAAGGGAAAATTTTATAAGATGGTGGTAAGACCACAATGACTTATGGTGCGAATAAACAAAAAGAGAAGCATAAGACTTAAGTGTTATAGAGATGAGGATGCTGTGGATGAGCTTTACTCTTAGAGATAAAATGCAAAATGAGTAGGGAAAAGTTGGAGTAGCTCATGATAAGATTAGAGAGAGTAGCCTTAGATGGTTTGGCCACATAAAGCGTCACCGTCCATGACCCGTAGGAGAGTAGATGCATTAGATTTTCCATATGTTAAGAAAGGTAGACCTAAAAGACTTGGTTAAGATGTAAAAAAATGACCTTAGTATACTTGAATTAAATGAGAATTTAATAGACACAATGGAGATGAAGGATTCATATACCACTTAGTGGGATAAAGGCTTGTTGTTGTTGTTGTTGTTTAGGTTTTATGGTTTAGGTTAGGGTTTAGGGTTAGGGTTTAGGGTTGGTTTGGAGTTTAGGGTTTTATGATTTAGGTGTTTTTTAGGATTTATGGTTTAGGGTTTTAGGTTTTAGTGTTTAGGGTTTAGGTTTAGGGTTTAGGGTTTAGGGTTTAGGGTTTTGGGTTTAGGTTTCAGGGTTTAGGGTTTAGGGTTTAGGGTTTAGGTTATAGGTTTAGGGTTTAGGTTTTAGTTTTGGGTTTATTATTTATGGTTTTTTTTAATAGAGAACAAATTCAGATTAAACGTTTCTTATTTTTGATTTCATCAACCAAGTAGCACACCAAGTTTTCTAAGACACATGCGTTGATATAGATAAAAAATGAGCATGCATATAGCAAATCAAAAACCCTAGATAACTGGAACCGTCTCTACTATAAAGACGCTTCCATAAGTAGTAGATTAGATTGATCGTTCTTCAGTTTCTCCAATTGTAAAGATACAATTCCATAACTGGAATCATCTCCACCCACACCAATTAAGTAGCAGGATCCGCCATGATATCCCTAAGCTCTCACTCCGCCACCACCATGGTTGTAACCTCCGTTACTCGTCCTACCTTCATAACCACCACCTCCATATCAACTAACATCTCTAGATCACCCACCACCACTACGATAACTGCCGCCTCCACCTTAGCCCCCACCACCAGATCTAGATTGAGCCTGACTGATGGTGATGTTCATGCCGTCAAGGTTCTACCCATTCTTAGGGTTTAGATTTAGGTTTAGGGTTTTGGTTTATTTTTTATTTATTTAGTCACTTTAGGTTTAGGTTTAAGGTTTGGGGTTTAGGGTTAGGCTTTAGAGTTTTTTTTTTGAGAAAATTAGGGGAATTTTATTTCCAAAAAATAAGGAGTACAAAGTCCTTAAAGGGGATAAATCTCTAAACTAATGCTCAAACAACTACAATAAAATCCCCAAACAATTACAATATTAAATAAAGAGAAGCAAAAGAAAAACCAAATCAGCAACAACAAAAGATCCATATAAGTAACAGTAAAATCCACTTGGTTTCTTTTGATGATAGCAAAATCCACTTGCAAGATTGCCAACCTATTAAAGAAATCTGCAACATACTAAGAAAAGGATGAGTACAATTAAGTAAGCATAAAGAGAAAGAGCAAAGAGAAAGAGCAAAGTAAAGAAAAAGGAGCAACGCTATATGTAAGCATTCAAACTTGAGAAGAAGGGGTACAATTATAAATAGTGCTACCAACCAAAAGAAGAAAGAGAGAGAAAGATCAAGGCCATCATAGCCAGCATACCTCATGTAGGCAGTCATCAAGAGATGATCATCCAACAAGGCAGTCTTCCAACCAATAAATAGAACATCCAAGCACAAAGCCACCAAAACAACCAAGCCCAGTAAGGTAGACTAATAGCCATCCATCAGGGACAACAGTAATACAATAAAAAACCACCAAAGCCAACACCAAAAGGGAAGAGAAATACGAAAAAGTGCAGCATCATTAACAGGGATAACAACACAGTTGAAAAAAGATAGGCCCAAAGCTCCTAAGATTGTCCTGAAAGCAACACCAAACTAATACCCAAATAGAGGGGACAGCTAACACCAACAATAGCCACCAATCCAATCCAGGCAGAGGATAACCCAAACAGACAAGCAAGAGATAAAAGGGGGAGCCACACCTCCACCAAGATAGATAAACAAAAGACCAAAGGAGCATCCAGCAAGGCTACCACCAAGAACAACCAATGTAATAGAAAAACCACCATCATAAATAAAGAAGCCGGTATTAGGAAACAAAGAGAGAAAAATACACCAAAAAGAGGTAATACCCATAGCCAAAATAAAATCCAAGACACTAAACCAAGTCACCAGCACCCAAGGAAAAATAATAACCACTATATAGCCTTCGACCATCCAATCTAAAATGACATCAAACCAAAAACAAAGACTAAAAATCACAAGAGCTCACCAAGAACAAAAAAAAACAACAACCAATAATGCCACCACCAACATTTATGCCAGGAGAAAATAGACCCATAGCTAAGCTGCCACCCAAATAGGAAAAAAGTAAAAGATAAGCAGCTACAACCAAGAGAGGAAGACCATTACAGAGTAGATCAAAAACATAACTAAAAGAGCCAAACCAAAACCAGCAAAACAGACCACTAAGCCCCAATCAACAAAACAGAAAAAAATAGCAGCCAACAAATAACCTCTACTAGGCTAAATCAAAACCAAAGATAAAGCACCAACAACCCCAGATGCCACCAATTAGTAAGACCACCAACATAGCCACCCATAACCAACCACCAACCAACACAAATAATCAACCCAAATGCCAACAAGGCCACCCAACCAACCACCACAATAATAGAAGATCCAACTCAGATAAGGAAGAAACTAACTCATATATGAGGCAAACCTCATTCAGAGGGAAAGATCGATAGCAAGCATAGCCACAACCCAATAGGAGGCCACCAAAAATAATAAAGAAATAATTATGGTAATCACCTAGCTAGGCAAACATTCAAGGAAAGGCAAGCCTAGGAGGACCACCAACCCACCAGCAACAAACCAAGGAGGAAATGAACCTGACCAGAGCAAAATAAGGTCCCTTCCAGACCCTAGAGAACAAACAACCATCACCAAAGATAAAATAGGAAGGTAATAACCACAAAACATCAACCTTCAAGCCACAAGTTAGAGGGAACATCCAACAATCAGTAGTCACCAAGCCAAAATAGGAAATGAAAGCATCAACCACCAAAAATCCTAACACTAAGACAGAAATGAAAAGACTAATAGCACACTTCAAATAAAAACCATACAAGACAACCAGACAGAGAGTAGAAACAAACAGTAGGATCCACCAAAGAAGGCAGCACTCATAGAAAATGAGGTTAGCCAAGACCTTAAAGAAGAATAACAAGGAGCAATCCCAATATGGGAAAGAACAAAAGTAGCTTAAGTAAGTTTTGATTATCTAATATAGTGAGCT
Organism: Cymbidium sinense; assembly: GCA_021442155.1. NCBI lineage: Eukaryota > Viridiplantae > Streptophyta > Magnoliopsida > Asparagales > Orchidaceae > Cymbidium > Cymbidium sinense. Next base: position 20,902 of record JAKCPB010000401.1, read on the forward strand.
CATTTAATTTAGCACCCTAATTGGAAATCGCATAAGTATTACCTTCATGAAGAATATGAAAATTTTGGTAGCAAACTTGAGACGAGATGGTTTTAATGTGATTAAGGAGATAAAATAAGTCATTATTCCCCATTTTATTAGAATTGAGCATATCAAGTAAAAGAAGAGTGTCAACTTCAATCCAAATATTAAATAGGCCTTTGTTCAAAAAATATCAATAGTTTTATTAAACCATAAGCTCAAAGATAAATAATAAAAATAGGCTTTTGAGGGATAAGCAAAAGCACACCTTTGGAATCCCTAATAATACCACCACAACCATATTTATTAGATGAAAATGAAACATAAGTATTGATTTTAATAAAGTAATCATTAGATTTGATCCAATGGATAATCCTAGTAGCCTTATTGAAAGAAACATTAGGCATAATGAGACCTAATTTTTTAGCCACAAATTTGTGACATCTAAAATGGATGTTACTAATTAAATTAGCATTAAACAAAGCATAAATTTTTTTCATTAGTTCTAGCTAGGATCCTTTTATGATTCATAAGAATACCATGATATTTAGCATTACTACTATCCATCCAAATGAACCAAATATAGGTAATAGCAATTGAGATTTTGATATGACCTTTCACAATTTTTTGGAAACAAGCTTCAAGAAGTTGATATAAAGAAAAGGAACCATGAAAATAATTAGTGTTAAATAAATCATCATACCATATCCATAATTTGGAAGCAATGACACCATTGAAAAAACAATGATTAACATTTTCAATATGAAAGCAACAATAACACTTAGAAGGTAAATAAAACCCTTTATTCTAGAGCAAGAAATCAGAATAAAGTTATTCAAAATCCTCCAAGCTAAAAATAAGAAATGGGAATGATATTGTTTCAAAGTTTAATGAAAACATTAGAGGAGTTTTAGTTATCTCTAATAAAATTCCAAACCTCTTTAAGAATGAAATCACCATTGTAAGAGAGCTTAAAAGAATTTGATCAGTTTGTTAGAAAAAATAGGACGTTTCTAAAATTATCAAAAGAAAATAGAAATATAATTCTCAAGTTTGTTTTCATTCTAATTATTTTTAAGCCAAAAAGAGTTAACTTTGATAGCAGCAGTAAAGTGTAGATAAAAATGAGTCAATAGAGCCAATGCCAATCTAATTATCTTGCCAAAATATGGATGAACCTGAATACATACCCCCAAGATATTAAGGATTCAGTAACCCATTTAATGAAGCAAAGCCTTTTCCAAACCAGAGTCACCAACTTTATAAGCACGATAAGAGGGTGTTTACCTTGGCGATTTTTTCATCATAAAATTAGCCCAAAGGCTATCATTCTTTCTAAAATTCCACTAGAGATTATGAGAGAAGGTAGTATTAGCTTCAAGAATAACTTTGCAACAAGACCACCTTCACCCAAAGGACCATAACATCTATACTAGAATGTCCAATGCATTCTTTTAATTGAATTGTTGGATCCCCAAAAAAATTTATTAAGCAAGCGATCAAGATAAGAGAATTAGTAGGAATAATAGTTTGAATCAAATATAGTGGCATTGAATTGAGAGTGCTTTTAAGAATAGTGAGCCACCAAAGGAGAGTAAATGAAATTCCCAAATAGAAATTTTATTTAAAATTTTTGAATTAACTCAAAAAGATGTGATCATTTTGGACCTTTAAAAGAGGAGCACCCAAGTACTTAAGAGGTAAATGTTGATGTATAAAATTAGTGATATGTAGGATGTTTTTAATTTAATTATTAGAGATACTAAAAGAAGTAATAAAATAGCTTTTGTTATCATTGATAGTAAGACCACTTTCTCTACCAAATGTATTTAAAAAATTCTTAAGATTCTTCATATGATGAATAGAAGCATTGCAAAAAAATAATAAAATCATCCACAAAGCTTAAATGGGAAACAAGAAGACCACCAATAGTTCTGTAATACATACTACGATTATTTAAGAATAAATCATTCATGCTCCTAGATAAGTATTCAACATCAATGATAAATAAAGTAGGAGATAAAGGATCCCCTTGCCCTAAGCCATGGGAGGAAGGAAAGAAACTCAAAGTTTCCCCATTAAGAAAAATAAAAAATAGGCATTATTAATACAATTTTTAATAGAAAAAATAAATTTATTAGAAAACCCAAATAAATTTAGAACATGAAAAAGGAAATCCCAAGAGATATTATCAAAATCATGGTTAATATCTAATTCAAAAAGAATGTTTTCACCTCTAGTCTTAACATCTAAATCATGAATTAATTCTTGGGAAAGTAAAATATTATAAGAAATAGATCTACCTCTAACAAAACTAGTTTGGTTGATAGAGATAATCTTATGAAGAAAAGAACTAAGCCTATTGGAAATAATTTTGTAAATTAGCTTATTGAAGAAGGTGCAAACACTAATAGGTCTACACTCACTCCAATAGTCCGGATTATCTTTCTTAGGTATGAGAATAATAGAAGTGCTAGAAAAATATCTAGGAAAAGGATTACCAATAAAGAAATCAACCATAACATCAATCAAATCATTTTTAATAATAAACCAACATTTTTGAAAAAATTGAGTAGTGAAACCCTCTGGACCAGCAATAGAATCTATGTTTATGCTATTAAGAACTTTAAAATTTTCATCTTCATTAGGAAAAATAATAAGCAAAGCATTTTCATCATAAAATGATAATAGAAGGAATCTAGTGCAATTTAAAAATAGCTTCATAAGAGAAACTCTTATTAAGCATATTCTAAAATAATAATAACCAAATCCTTAATATCATTATTCTCCATAATCCATTCTCCATTATCATTTTAATTTTTTGAATATTATTTAGAGCTCTCTTTTATTAACTAAAGCATGTAAATAAGTATTCCATTATCTAATATGTTTACTAGCAGCTTTTGATGCCAATAAGTTTCTTCCATATTTTGAAAATTAACAAGTTTATCCTTCACCTCATTCAAGTCCATAATCTTGAAGGTTCCATCATAACAAACTTCAAGATCACAAACCAAATTTTCCATATCCTTGATATTAGCAAAATGATTTTCAAAATAATACTTATTCCACCAAACTAGATTTTTTTTCAGTCATTTTAGTTTAAAATAGGTCCTATTCATCCCCCTAATCGAATTATCATGATATATAGGAGCTTTCCAATTTTAGCCATAACATTAAAAAATTTAATTATGGTGTTTATTTTGAAGTGGGACACCGCAGATCTTAGAGTACTTATTGAAGTGATCGTACAATAAGGAATGATGCACTATCTCAAAGATAGAAATCACCCTATATTGAACTTAATCACTAATAAGGACTCCTTATGATGGGTCTTCAATATACTAGAGATCTTTCCCCTACTTTACATGGAGAAGTAAAGTAGGGCTTATTTTAAGCCGAGTTTGTTAAGTTTCCTATTGATCAAGCCATTATAGTTAATGACATCTTAAGGAATAGAAATTCCTTAGGAATACTCTCAATTAAAGTAGAAATTAAGGTCTCTAAAGATTTCAAGGATAGACTATCAAAGGATTATTTTTATAGGAAAATCAATTATGATTGTTCAAGGAGAAGACTTAATGTCGCCAAAGGGAATGAGTAGGAAATGCTCATGATACTAGAAGCCTAGTGAGCATTCCACCTATCCTATAGTTGGGCTTTATATGTTTGAAGTTGAAGAGATTAATTTTATTAAAGTTGGCATTTTATTATAAACCTAGGACTTATAATCAAACAACACAAGGTTGTGGAAATGCCTAAGAGGTGAGAACTTATGCAAGTAGCTCAAAGGAAAAAACAACCTTAGACCCTACATCTAAAGAGCCTTGGCATCAGCCAAAGCATGACCTAGGTCTAAGAAAAAATGGGCATAAGGTTTTCCTCCACAAGAGAGAATAAACCACCTGATTGCTAGGCTTATAACTGCCTGGAGTGGCCACCAGCTAACTACTCCTATAATTTTAAAACCATGTAGGCAAGTATTATGCATTTGGAAGATAGTTAAGATATTATTAATTTAGAAAGAGAAAAAAGTCCTTAAACCCACTCCCTAAGAGACTAGAATGAGCATGAGTAATGAATTAATCTACAAATGCAAATATTTCAAATTTTATTTTATTTTAGGCACATTATTTTGACAAAGGTTTTGGCATTTTGTATGCCTATATGCATGATAAAGTTTGATTATTAGCTAAATCAATGAGAAAGAGGTGTTTTCCTCCATGAGGAGGCCCTCAAAGGTAAAGCCTTCCTATCGTGAAAGGATGGAAACCCTCTTAGCAAGAGTGAAGCAATATGCATGCATGATGTGAGACATACAACATTCAGCTAAGGGGTTACCAAATCTTTTAATTATCTTGATTTAATTCCTAGGCTTTATGTGAGGTTATGAATTATTTAAAATTTTAGTTATGAGTTGTAGTTGGGTAAAAGATTTATTTTTTCCAATGAGCCTAATCGCATCTAGGCCATACATTCAAACATCAATCATTTAAGAAACTATGGAAAGCATGCCATTTCTATTATAAATCCTAAATAAATCATCAAACAATTTCTATAACTATCGTGAAAAAACAAAAGGTTGATGCGATCAAATATCATCGTACAACCCAAAAAGAAAAGATGGGTAGCCAAGCTCTACCCTTATACAACCCAAAATTACAAAATAATAATTATAATTTATAATGAATGAATGCTATGAGGGGTCTTCATTCTTCCTTCTTCCTTCTACATGTCTTCATTTCTTTCCTTGATTTGATTTGCTCCACTTCAAAGGCATCACATGGCCTCCCGTGACAAAAGCCTTTTAGCCATTGCTCATCCTTATCCCCATAGCACTAATCCTAATTTCTAATTGCAAAATTACATTAAGAATAGGAAAAGTAAATCTAACTACACCCGCAAAATAGAGGTTAGTTAAACATACATACAATCCCAAGCAATTATATCATAATTTGGACTTATCACCATGCACATGGTTAACCAAGCCCACCTGTCCTAACTTAGATTATGCTTAGGGGATTAAGCAACCTACAAATAGGGCATTTATATTTATTTTTAAGAGGCCCTTAAGCATATTCCCATGTAGAAAACATGGTTAAGCTAATCACAGCCTACCACCTAGTCTACGAGGCATACACTCTAAGATCCAGTCTACAACAATATATCACAAACCAAAATATACATCATACCAAACACCACCCTAACATAAAGCTAGAAATAGTGACTTAATTCTAATGTGTGTGTTAATTCTTGGGTGGTATTTCTTGCTAGGCATTAGAGTTGTAGTTCTCTAAGTATAGAAAGATTTAATTTAACATGAAGGGTTAGTTTTAAAGTTATTTAATTGATTTGAGAATTTTAATTTATTTTTCTTTTGTTTCATTTGATTACATAGTTACTGTGTTATAAAGAGAAGAAAAGAGGATTTTATCTGATCCTTACCTTAAGCCACTTTCTAAAGCATGTTAATTAGATTTAGTTCTCTTAAGTGAATGGCTTATTACACATTTTAACTTAAACCTAAGTTTAGGCTCACTTTAAATAATCTTATTTAATATGAAAAGCATCTTAAGATTAATTCAATTGAATTACTATCACATGACATATGTTTAATCATTGATCTCCATCACATGTAAATATATGATATTAATCCTAAATATACCTAGACTTACAATATGTTTTAGCAACTTAGATGATGAATGTAGATGTGCATATTTGTAGAAAAGAAATTTTCATTCATTAGCTAAATGCACATAGAAATGTATAAAGTTTTATGTGGATACCATTGTTAAATTATGGGAATGAGGTAAAGACCTCCTTGGGACACTTAAAGCCTCACATCCTGATTGTCTGTGATTAGATATACCCACTATTCTTGAATACACAAGAATGTACAATGACTACAAGAATGGAAAATCATGCAAAAGTTGTATTTCTTTCAATTGAATTATTTATACATGTGAGCTAAAGTTGAATAAGAAATTTTCATTCATTAGCTAAATGCACATAGAAATGTAAAAAAGTTTTAAGCAGATACTTCACCATTGTTAAACCAATGGAGTGAGGTAAACTCCTTGGGCTACTTAAAGCCTTGCATCCCCTAATGACTAGATATACCCACTATTCTTGAATACACATGAATGTACAAGTGACTATAAGAATGGAAAATCATACAAAAGTTATATTTCTTTCTATTGAATTATTTATACATGTGAGCTAATGTTCTATCTAAATTCTAACATAGAAAGACATAGGAATGAATCCAAACAAATGTCATGTCCTTTTCAAATGGACTATACACATGTTAACATTCAAACTTTATGTAAATCCATATGACTAAAGAAAGAGAACTCCATATCACATGTTATAAGCCATAGACACATGCAAGCTTAAAAATATTATTTATAACTATTATCATTCCAAATATAATAGGTGACATAAACTTTGAAAATAACTTTGATATAATAGTGATAATACCCACACATATATTAAATTAGTTGAACACATACAAGCTTGACATAAAGGGAACCATTTGATTTAGTTAATTTTTCAATAGATGAATGCATGAATCAAATGACATACAACATTTAATATGATTGGAAAAGAATAACTAAACATAAACACATGATTTCATTCAATTAAATTAATTCATAAGGACAAATCATATCAAATTTCATAATGAAACCAAAGTTTCTCACTTTAGCTTTATGTTTCAATTTGATTTAATGAAATGAAGGAAAGTTTGATGATCCTAACCCATTATTTCCTAATTGATTTTGTTTAATAAAATGTAATTATGTGGATTTTATGGATTAATTTGGTTAATATGCATTAAATCTACTAATTAACCCTTACCTATGTTTAAAGTAATTAATTAAATAATTATGAGAACATGATATGCATGCAAAATAACTTGCAATGATACTAAGAAATGAAAGAGCCTAATGAAATTAGCTCAAAATTTTGATTAATTAGATTAAGAAACTTAATTAATTGCTTTTATTATTTTTACACATATGGATAAATCATACATTAACTCTTTAGATTAAACACCTAAAGATCTACCCATGAATTAATTAATGAAGATAGAAATGATTGTAATTTTAATTTGATTAATCACATATTAAATCAATTTCTTATTTAATATGCTAAATTGATTAATTATCGCAAACCAAAGATATCTAATTATTTTCTCCAATATTTTATAATGAATAACTAATCAAATAAAGATTAGTCAATTGTATTAATAGTTAAATTAATTATACTAAGAATATGTCTCACTAAATTTTCTTTTAACTTTTTTATGAACATATAACACATGATTGAATTGATTTTATAATTGACATTAATAAATTGTGTCCATACAATTTTTTTATATTTTATTATAATATTTATAATGTTATTGGTTTAGTTAATTTTTATACAAAGTTTTACTTATGTTTATGATAATTTAATTTGTATATTTTTTTTGGATTTTGTTTGATCACATATACTTTCTTTCTTTTTTTTATTCTAAAGATTGATTCTTTTTTTAGAAGTGAATTTAATAATAAATAAAATATTGATTAATTGTGATCATTCAATCAAAGATCAAATGGCCCACAAGTTAATCATGGCTTGATAGGTGCAATCAAATCACTATGCCATTTGATAATCAAAACTATTCACTTCAAACACACATAAAGAATGTTCTTACTTTGTCTCTAAACTCACCAAAATGAATAAAAAGTAAATGCACATGCTCTAAAGGTTGGATTCAATGATGCTTACATTCAACACATCAAACATGAGATCCCTGGTTTTCTAGTGCCTTTGATTTGGAATTTGCATGATCATTGAGGATGGCTTTATACTAATGCATACTTTTCTACATCAATACTTGCACCTATTCCATGGTCATTCAGTTCATTTCCCTTAAAGGAATACCAATCTGTGGAGCAAAAGTGACTAGTGCCTTCGCATACAATCATGTCATCTATGATCTTTTGATCTTCTTTTGATTTGATCTCTCCAAGGAGACCTCAATGGTGGGCTCATGGAGGACCATATCACCGCCTTGACAAATTTTAGTCGGATTCTTTCTTCACGCTAAATCCAGAGAACCATCCGGAGTTTTCAAGGGTTCTTCTATGACCAAGATGCAATGGGAGAAGCAATGAAGAATGAATCCAATGCTTGGAGCTAGAAAGTCACAGTCTTTATGAAGGAGGATGGAGGCATAGAAGGATAGTTCACTAGCATCCAGGCTATGTGAGTGGCATGGTTTGATCAATCAATAAAAATTCATGGCATGTCTCAAATGCTTTATGCAGGTAGCCAGATTTATGGGGCCTAGTTGGGATAAAAAACTCTTAATCAGCTACCTGTTGCATGCTACTGTGTGTCTCAATTTTGGAGAAAGTGAGGGAAGAGAGGTCACCTACTGGAGGAAGAGGGAGGCATGTCGCTTGGGTCTAGGTTTGCTTGGTTGAGAGGAAGAGATGGATGTGAGGGAGAGTTTGCTTTCAGCTTTGCGTCCAATGGAGGAGAGGTGCTCAGAGATATTTTTGATTTTTTATTTTTTTAGGACTGGCTAGGATGGGAGAGCTGCTCTCAAGTGAAGTAGGAATGAGAGGGCTTTGGCTTCTCTTGCCTGAAGGGATATGAGAAAACGGACAAGGCCTCATTTTTTTTGTTTTTTCTAGTGTGTATGTATTTTTTGCTAGCTGAGAGAGAGAGAGATAGAGAGAGAGAGAGAGAGAGAGAGAGAGAGAGATGCCAACTTTGTCTTACATGCCCCAATTACTCCCATGTTCCCGTTTTTTATTTTTTTTATTTCTTTGCATTTTTTATATGTTGTCATGATCACATAAATTAACAAGGAGTAGGTCATTTAATAGTTCTATGTTTTTCACCTTTTTTTAAAAATTTGGTGAAACTTTATTTTTTTTAAATAAATGATTTAAAAGTTTTACAAATTTTAATAACTTTAGTAAATAATTGAATGAAAATTTATAAGTTGTGTGTAAAATAAGATAATTTTAATTATGATTAATAATTATTGATAATATGGATTCATAATTTGATAAATTAATTATTTTGATTTAATGGTTAATATATTATAAATATAACATTTATTTATAGTTTTATTTTGATTTAATTCTCAATAAATTTTGTTGATGTTTAGAATTGTTTAATCTCTCTCTCTCTCTCTCTTTGTAGTTCATTTTAGATTTCAAATGGATTGTGTATGTTAAATTAAAATTTGTTATTTATTATTATCATTTTTTATATACATATTAGTGACTTAACATTCAAATCATGATTTGATTTAATTTAGGCTTAAACTTGACTAAAATTGCATTTGATTTTGAATTTAATATGAATGGTTTTACTTGATGGTTTTGATTGTGATTATATGTAAAACTTTGAATGATGATTGAAGGATTGATTGGTTTTAGGTTGAACTTGGCTAAGTCCATAAAATTGGCTTAAAGGTTTGATTATTTGGATTTAGGTTTGGATCATTATTTGAAGTTTAGTTTGAGTTTGAATTTGATAAATTGATTGAAGGGTTGTTGATCTTTGAGAAAATTAATTGAATTTGATTGATTTGGATTTGGCTAAGGCTAAGTCCATAAGATAAATCATGGGTCATATGAAGGATTTCAATTTTGATTGATCATGGGCTTCAATCATTTGATTAGGATTTGAATTTGGATTTTATATTTGAATTGAATTTGAGGTTTGGTTTGAGAAGGTGAACACAGTGATTTAGGCTATAGGATGGAGTCTTTAATTCCTAAGGGGTAGTCTAATCCTATGATTAACCCTTCTATGTATTTAGGTTTAGGTTAAGTGTTCACCTAATCACTAGAAGGATCTTATGGATAAGGAAGTCTTAGTGTCTAGAAGATCCCTAGGTCTAAGAAGATGAGGTTGACAACTCACTCCAAAAGTGATGTCAACATTAATATGAATCCACATGTTCTAAAAAATCTAAAGGAGAGAAATTCTTTAATATATTATAAGTATCTTTAATAGAAACCAAAGAGGAGCATGATCAAAAAGGTTCGCTTAAATGATCTATATAAGTAATAGGCCATTGAGTAATCCAATGAGTATTAAAAGAATTTGATCTAACCTGCCAAAGTTTAGAGTTTTACCAAGTATAATTAGAAGCCCTAAAACCAATATCAATCAAATTACAATCAAGGATCATATTGCAAAATTTTTTCCATGGAATGAATATTTGGAGAGAAACCACTTTGAGAGAGAATAAAATAATGTTGAAATCCTCCAAAAAAAAACCAAGGTTTATTGACGATGTTGCAAAATTCTCAAATTGTCCCAAAGAAGATTTCTACCGATCTATTACAAGATTCATAAACAAAAGAGCCCAAAACACAATAATCACCTTAAGAGATTGAGCGTGACTACCTATTGAAAATCATCAAGAATAGAATATTAACAAAATTATTCCAAAACATCAAATCTTATTACTAACATTAGATAAAATTATTGAAACTGATCATTCTAGCAACATGGTTAATTTTATTAGCATGAATAAGAGGCTCCAGAACAATAAGTAAAGAAATGATCATTCTAGCAACATGGTTAATTTTATTAGTATGAATAAGAGGATCCAGAACAATAAGTAAAGAAATATATAAACTCTACAAAGATTTCTAATATAGTTTATGAATAGAGAGTACATCCTCTAACATTCCAAACAATAAAAATTAAACATAAGGAAATAAAATGTTAAGAAAAGGTTAATTAAGAGAGGAGAGGAGGTCGCAAAGAAATCAAGTATTTTTGACAATTTAGAGGGAAATTTTTAACATTCTTTCTTATTAGCATGATAAGTTTGGAAACCATTTTTCCCATATAATCATCATCTGAGAAGGATTTAGCAACATTAGTCACAGATTTAGAGAAGTCTCAGTATAGAAGTGAGTTCTCCTTCTTCCAAGATATTATAAATCTTAAAGGAAAATGAGCATATAGTAAGAGAGGGAGCAGAAATAGATTTATTAAGAAGGAAAGTGTGAACACCCAGCCCTTCCTCTTCAATACACAAATTATTAGACAAAACCAAATATTTTTGAGAAATTAAATCATCCTAGACTTGAAAATTAGAATTTGGTTTTGCAACTTGATTATCATGCGAAACCAAAACCATATTCTCCAAAGAATTTGAATGATGCATAACATTAATATCCACATTAATATTTTAAATTAAAGATTCATTTTCATCAATCAAAGCCAGCAAGGATGCAGAGATCGAATTAGAGGATATAGAATCATCATCCAAAAGTTTAGAAAAACTATTATTGTCCACATTAGAAGCCTTCAATTGTACAAAAAAGGTAATAAGTAAAACAACCTTACTAGGAACTTTCAAAAAAAAAATTTTTTTGAAGTAGCTTTTTGATATTTAATAATGGTCAGCCTAGGGTTAGGAATATAAGTTTCCTTAATAGGGATATTCTTTTTTAGGAGAGGATGAAGAATGAAACATTCAGAATTATCATAACCATGGATTTTACAATGAGAACAAAACATAGGGAAATTTTCAAATTGAATTCTTGACATGTAACGGTAATTCTTAGATCCCAACCAGATTTCTTCTAGGTGTTTCTTGGTAATATCCAGTTCAACTAAGATTCAAGCCACTAAAGGATGAGATTTTATATACGTTGCCTGATCAATTTGCAATGGTCAACCAACTAAAGCACCCATAGCAAAAAGGAATTAATGGTTAATGAAATGAATTCACATATCGAAGAGAGAAATCCAAAGTGAAATGATTGGGATTATGGATTAGGGTTTTTTTAGGGTTTAGGTTAAGTTGGGTTTAGGTTTGGGGTTTTAGTTTGGGTTTAGGTTTTAGGTTTAGGTTGGGTTTAGGTTATTTTGGGATTAGGGATAGTTTAGGTTTAGGGTTTGGATTTAGGATTATGATTTAGTTTTATAGTTTTGGGTTTGGGTTTCCTTAGAGTCTTGGTTTAGGGCTTTGTGGTTTTGTGAGTTTAGGTTTAGGTTTAGGGCTTTAGGTTTTAGTAAGTTTAGAGGTTAGGGTTTAAGGATTTAGGCTTTAGAGTTTAGGGTTTAGAATTTAGGGTTATAATTTTTAGGGTTTAGGTTTTAGGAGTTTTTTTTAAAAAATAATTAAGTAAATTGATTGATTTAAGTTTATTTACTTTAGTTTTTTTATTTATTTTTGTTTATTTTATTTTATTTTATTTAAGTTTATTTTATTTTATTTAGTTTTTATTTATTTTAAGTTTGTTTATTTTTAGTTATTTATTTTAGTTAATTTTAAGTTTAAGTTTAGGTTTAGGTTTATTTTATTTTAGTTTTATTTTATTTTATATTTATATTTTATATTTATTTTAGATTTAGGTTTAGGTTTTATTATATTTTTAGGTTTATTTTATTTCATTTTAGGTTCAATTTTTTATTTTAGCTTATTTTAGATTTATTTTTTAGTTTAGTTTAGGTTTTATTTATTATATTTTCGTTTAGTTTTTATCATTATTTTATTTTATTTTAGGCTAGGTTTAGATTTAGGTTTTAGTTTAGGTTTTTATTTATTTTATTTTATTATTTTATTTAGGTTTAGGTTTTTTATTTATTTTATTTTTAGGTTTTATTTTGTTTAGGTTTAGCTTTTTGGATTTTGTGCTTAGTTTAAGGTTTAGTTATAGTTTAGTTTATGGTTTGGGGTTTAGGGTTTAGGTTGTAGGTTTGTGATTTAGGGTTTAGGGTTTTTTTATTTAAAGAAGGATTTGGGTTTTGTGGGTTTAGGTTTAAGTTTTAGGTTAAGGGTTTATGTTTTAGTTTAGATTTAGGTTTTAGGTTTTATTTTATTAAGAGAACAAATTGATTTAACATTTCTTCTTTTTAATTTCATCAACCAAGTAGTACACCAAGTTTTCTATGACACAAACGATGACATAGATAAAAAATGAGCACGCATAGAGCAAATCAAAATCCCAAGATAAATAGAATAGTCTCTACTATAAAGACACAGTTCCATAAGCAGTAGATCGGATTGACCATTTTTTCTCAGTCATCAATCACCCTTTCCTCTAGTAGTGGGAGCCATCAGATCTCTCCTTCCACCACCACTATGGATGTAACCTCCATCGCCTCCTTCCTCAATAAGCTACCTCCATATCTATCACACCTCTAGATCACCACCACTATGATAAACACGCCTCCACCTTCGCCCACCACGAGATCTAGACTGGCCCGTTGCGTGAGGTTCTGTCAAGGTTCTTCCCATTGTTAGGTTTAGCTTATTAGCTTTAAAGTTTCACTTTTTAATTTATTTATTTACTTTAGGTTTATGTTTAGGTTTAAGTTTGGGGTGTTAGGTTTAGACAAGTCTTGTGTTTGGGTTTAAGGTTTGGGTTTATTTGTGTTTTAGTTTTAGTTTTAGATATGGTTGGGTTTAGAGTGTTTAGGGCTTGGGTTTAGGGTTAGCTTAGTTTTGGTTTGGTTTAGGATTAGTGGTTAGGATTGGATCTAGCCTAGGGCTTTAGGGCCTGGTTGTTAAGGGCTCAAGTGGGTAGAGTTTAGGTTGGGTCACTTGATTTGGGTCAGGGTCAGGATTTGGTTTTTTTAGAGTTTAGGGTTTAGGATTTAAAGTTTTTTTAGGTATGGTAGGGTTTAGGGTTTTATTTATATTTTAAAATTTAAGCAAATAAGTTTAGTTTATTTAGTTTATTTATTTATTTTAGTTTATTTTATTTTATTTAGGTTTATTTTATTTATTTAGTTAGTTTATATATTTAGGATTATTTTATTTAGCATAATTGATTTTAGTTTATTTATCTGATTTTTTTTTAAGTTTTGTTTTATTTCAATTTTTTATGTTTAGGTTTTGGGGTTTTTATTTTAGCTTTATTTTAGGTTTTATTTTTTTAGTTTAGGTTTAGGTTTAGGTTTAGTTTATTTTTATTTTATTTTAATTTTATTTTAGATTTAGGTTTAGGTTTAATTTATTTTACTTTAGGTTTAAGTTTTATTTATTTTATTTTAGTTTATTTTAGTTTGGTTTATTTTATTTTGATTATTTTATTTTATTTAGGTTTATATTTTTTTTTAGTTTAGGGTATAGGTTTTATTTTCTTTATTTTAGATTTATTTTTAGTTAGCTTTTATTTTAGTTTTATTTTAGTTTAGTTTTTAATTTATTTTAGGTTTAGTTTTTTATTTTATTTAATTTTTACTTTTATGTTTATTTTATTTTTAGTTAAGTTTAGGTTTTATTTATTTTATTTTAGTTTATATTTTATTTTTTATTTTTAGGTTTAGCTTAGCCAGTTTCATTTTATTTTATTTTATTTTTATTTTTCTTTAGCTTTAGGTTTTTTTTATATATGTTATTTTTAGGTTTTATTTAGTTTAAATTTAGGTTTTAGGTTTTGGGTTTAGGGTTTAGGGTTTAGGGTTTTTTATAGGTTTTAGTTTAGGGTTTAGTAGGTTTAGGGTTTAGGTTTTAGTTTTAGGTTTTGGTAGTGGGTTTAGTTTTATAGTGTTTGTGGTTTAGGGTTAAGGTTTACTATTTAGGGTTTGGGTTTTCAGGTTTAGTTTGGTTTTGGGTCTGTGGGTTTAGGGTTTATGATTTAGGATTTAGGTTTGGTTTAGGGTTTAAGTTTATAGGGTTTAAGGTTTTATTAAGATAAAACAAAAGATTCAACATTTCTTCTTTCAATTTCATCAACCAAGTAGCACCCCATGTTTTCTAAGACACAAGTGATGACATCGATCAAAAATGATCACCCATAGAGCAAATCAAAAATTCTAGATAAGTAAAACTTTCTCTACCACAAGGATGTAGTTCCGTAAGCAGTAGATCAAATTGGTCGTTCTTTAATTTCTCCGTCATCAACTATGCCCACCTCGGTAGGATCAATCATCATGTCACCTCTCCTCCGAACCATGGTCTAAGTTTGCTGCCTCCTATAATCACCACTACTCACCACCACCTCCATATCCACCAAGACCCTGATCCCCCGCACTTCAAAATTACCATTCCACCTTCACCTCCACCGCAGATCTAAATTGAGCCTCTGATGTGATGTTCCTACCATCTTCTACCCATTGTGAGGGTTTAGTTTTGGGTTTAGGTTACGTTTAAGGTTTAGGTTTATGGTTTAGGTTTTGGTTTAGGGTTTTAGTTTAGGGTTTAGGGTTTAGGGTGTTTAGGATTTGTGGTATAGGCTTTAGGTTTGGATTTGGGTTTTGGTAGGGTTTAGGATTTAGAGTTTAGGGTTTTAGGGTTTAGGGTTTAGGGTTTTGAGTAGGTTTAGGGTTGTGGCTTATTTAGGGCTTTAGTTAGTTTTAGGGTTGGGTTTAGATTTAGGTTTATTTTATTTGAGTTTTTTTATTACCAAAGGTTTAGGTTATTTAGTTTATTTAGTTTATTTATTTTAGGTTTATTTAGTATAGTTTAAGTTTTATTTTGGGATCATTAGTTTAGGTTTATTTTTTTAGTTTTAATTTTTTTTTATTTTTTTTTTATTTTTTTTTATTTTATTTAGGTTTAGTTTTTATTTTATTTTTTAGGTTAAGGTTTAGGCTTTAGGTTTTTATTTTAGGTTTATTTTTTGCTTTTATTTATTAGTTTAGGTTTATTTTTTTGTTTTGTTCATAAGGAAGCTAACATTATGGGTATTAGTGAAATTAAGTTGCTAAAGATGTGGTTGGAGAATCGGAAAAGCTTTTTAATAAGAATAGTGGTGGAGTCAGTGTAGGATAAGAAATAAGAAGCATTGTTATAAAACTTGGTTTAGATGTTAAGAATTGGGAAAGATATATTTAGAGATTCTAAGGCAATATATGATGCAAAAAATTTAGCTTTTAGTGATTTATACAATAGATTAGATACCAAAGAAGGTGAAAGATATGTATAAGTTAGGGAAAGAGATAGAGAAGTAAAGACATCCAAGTGAGGGGTAAGGATGAAAATAATAAAGTGCTTTTCTTAGAAAAGATATTGCAGTGGATGAGGTATTTGATAAACTTTTCAATGAAGGATTTGAAAGTATGATTGATTTTAGCAACCTTAATACCTAAATAGAGTTTCATTTCTATCTTCATATTAGTAATCTAGTTTAAGGTGAAATGGGCAGGACCTATATTCCCAGAGGGAAATGTTTAGGAGATCAAGGAATTTCTTGGCTTACAAATCTTTTAATGTTATTTTAAAGATTAAAAGATGCCGATGAGTGGCGAAAGAGTTTGTTGGTTCCTTTATTTAAGAATAGGTGATGCACAAGAGTGTGCAAATTATGAGGAATTAAGTTAATGTGCCATACATTAAAATTATGGGAGAGAGTAATAGCAGAGGTTACGATGTGATATAAGCCACAATCAGCCATGCCGGTAGATCTACTGGATGCTATACATTTGTTAAGAGGTTTGATGGAGAAGCATAGAGAAAGTAAGAAGGACCTACATATGATATTTATTGATTTAGAGAAAGCTTATGATAAAGTTTCAAGAGATGTTCTTTAGAGAGTTCTAGAATAGAAAAGAGTTAATATTGGTTATATTCAAGTCATTAAGGATATGTATACTAGAGTCAAGCATTGTGTCCAAACACAAGGAGGATTGACAAAATATTTTCCTATTTCTTGGATTACATCAAGGATCAACATTAAGCCCTTATCTTTTTTACTTTAGTTATGGATGTTCTTACAGGCATTTACAAGAATGTACCTTGGTGTATGCTTTTGTTGATGACATTCTTCTTGTTGATAAGACTAGAGAGGAGTCAAACTTGAATTATGGAGGTCAACTTTAGAGTCTAAAGGTTTTCATTTAAGTAGATCTAAAACTGAATATATGGAGTGTAATTTTAGTTGTAGAAGTTTTAGTGATGGTGTTGTGACTTTAGGTGATCAAGTCATTAATAAGAGTGAGTGATTCAGATATTTAGGCTCTATTGTTCAAAATGATGGTGAAATAGATGGAGATGTTATTAGTAGAATTCAAGTTGGATGGTTGAAGTGGAGGAATGCATCTGCCTATTATGTGATAGAAAAGTTCCACTTAAACTTAAGGAAAATTTTATAAGATGGTGGTAAGACCTGCAATGACTTATGGTGAATGTTGGCCAACAAAAGAGAAGCATAAGACTAAGTTAAGTGTTACAAGATGAGGATGCTCGTGGATGAGTGGCTTTACTCTTAGAGATAGAATGGAAAATGAGTATGTTCGGGAAAAAGTTGGAGTAGCTCCAAAGTGGTAGATAAGATTAGGGAGAGTCATCTTAGATGGTTTGGCCACATAAAGTCGTCGTCCATGACCATTAGAAGAGTAGATGCATTAGATTTGCCTTATGTTAAGAAAGGTAGAGGTAGACCTAAAACACTTGGTTAAGATGTATAAAAATGATCTTAGTATACTTGAATTAAATGAGAATTTGACACATAAACACAATGGAGATGAAGGATTCATGTAGCCCACCCAGTGGGATTAAGGCTTGTTGTTGTTGTTGTTGTTGTTGTATTTATTAGTTTAGGTTTAAGTTTATTTTTAGTTTTTTTTTTATTTTATTTAGGTTAGGGTTAGGTTTAGGTTTAGTTTATTTTAAGTTTAGCTTGTTTTAGTTTAGGTTTAGGTTTATTTTATTTTTCTTTTAGGTTTAAGTTTTTTTTAGTTTAGGGTTTAGGTTATTCTTCTAATTTATTTTTATGTTTATTTTTTAGGTTTAGGTTTTTATTTAGTGTTTATTTTATTTTATTTTTAGTTTCTATTTTATTTAGGTTTTTTATAGTAGTACAATTTAATTTATTTTAGTTTATTTTTATTTTCTTATTTTATTTTTTTTAGGTTTAGGTTTAGATTGTAGTTTAGGTTTTTATTTTATTTTCTTTTTTTAAAATTATTTAGGTTTAGGTTTATTTACTTATTTTATTTTTAGGTTTTATTTAGTTTAAGTTTAGCTTTTAGGTGTTTTAGTGCAGGGCTTAGAGTTTTGGTTTATGATCTAATGCTGGCCCAGGGTTTAGGGTTTTAGGATCCCGTCCGTGGTCAGGGTTTAGGGTTTATGATTTAAGATTTAGGGGCTTATGGTTTAGGCGCTCAGGGCCTGGTTTATGGTTTTAAGGGCTGGTAAGAGTTTAGGATTAAGCTGCTGGTATGGTAGTGTTTAGCTTTGTATTTCAGGCCTCAGCTTTAGGGTCTTGGGGTCCGGTTAGTTTAGGCCTGGGTAAAGTACAGTGGCCTAAGGCACCAATCAGTTTTAAGGTTAGGGTAGGGTTAGAAGCCTGTTTGGAAGGATGAGTGTCAGCCTTAGTAGAGTTTGGGTTTTAGTGGCTCAGGCCTAGTTTAGGTTTAGGGTCCAGTGGTAGGGCTCCGGGCAAGGGCCTAGGTAGGAGGTGAGGGTCAGGGTTGAGTTTAGGGTGGGTTTAGGGATCAGGTTTTAGGGTTAGGGTCAGGGTTAGTTTAAGGTTTAGGGTTGTAGGTTTAGGGTTTATTATTATTTTAAACCAAGCAAACCCATAGTTTAAGTTTATTTATTATTTATTTTATTATTTTAGTTTTCTTTTAAATTTTTATTTAGGTGTATTTTTTATTTTTATTTATTTTAGTTTATTTGTTTTCATTTAGGTTTTCTATTTTAGTTTATTTTTTAGGTTTAGGTTTAGGTTTATATTTTTTAGCGATTTATTTTATTTTTATTTATTTACTTTTTTTTTTTTTAGGTTTAGCTTTTTTTTTAGGTTTAGTTTTAGGTTTTAGTTTTTAGGCATGTCATGCTTATTTTTAGTTTATTTTATTTTATTTTATTTAGAGTTTAGGTTTAGTTTATTTTAGGTTTAGGTTTAGGTTTTATTTATTTTAGTTTAGTTTATTTTAGTTTAGGTTTAGGTTTATTTTATTTTAAGTTTAAGTTTTTTTTTTTAGTTTTAGGTTTTATTTTTATTTATTTTAAAGGTTTATTTTTAAGTTTAGGCTTTTATTTATTTTTCATTTTATTTTATTTTTATTTTATGTTTAGTTTTATTTTATTTAAGTTTTTTTATTTTAGATTTATTATTTTTTTTTAGTTTAGGTTTTATTTATTTTATTTTAGCTTAGTTTTTATTATTTATATTATTTTATATTTACATTTAGGTTTAGGTTTATGTTATGGTTTTAGCTATTTTATTTTATTATTTTATTTTATTTAGATGTTTTTTATATATTTTATTTTAGGTTTTATTTAGTTTAGGTTTAGGTTTTATGTTTTAGTTTTAGGGTTTAGGGTTTAGCAGGGCCCAGGTTTAGTGTGGCAGAGTTTAGTTTAGGTTTAGGGAGTGGGTTAGGGAGGATTAGGGTTTTATGGTTTAGGTTTTAGGGTTTATGATTTTAATGTTTAGGGTTTAGGGTTTAGGGTTGTAGGTATATAGTTTAGGGTTTAGGGTTTAGGCTTAGTTTTAGAGTTTAGAGTTTAGGGTTTAGGGTTTTTATTTTTATTATTTTTTTATTTTTTTATTTTTTAAAATAGGTCAAATGGTAGATTTAGTTTTTTTTAATTTATTTTTTTTATTTAGGTGTATTTTTATTTTTATTTAGTTTAGTTTAGTTATTTTAGGTTTGTTTATTTTAGGTTATTTTTTTATTTTAGTTTATTATTTATTTTTATGTTTATGTTTTGGTTCATTTTTAGTTTAGTTTTATTTTATTTTATTGTTTTAGGTTTTATTTAATTTTAGGTTTAGGTTTATTTTTAGGTTTATTTTTTAGTTTTAGGTTTATTTTAAGTTTATTTTAATTTAATTAGAGTTTAGGTTTAGGTTTAGGTTTTATTTATGTTGGTTTAGTTTATTTTAGTTTAGGTTTATGTTTATTTTATTTTTATTTTAGGTTTAGGGTTTTTTTAGTTTAGGGTTTAGGTTTTTTTTATAGGTTTATTTTTTAAGGTTTATGTTTTTATTTAGTTTTTATTTTATTTTATTTTAGGTTTATTTTATTTTTATTTTAGGTTTGCTTTCTATTTTATTTAGGTTTTCTTGTTTAGTTTAGGTTTTATTTATTTATTTTTGTCCTATTTTTATTTTTTATTTTATTTTCTTTTTAGGTTTAGGTTTAGGTTTAGGTTTTAGTTTAGGTTTTTATTTTATTATTTTATTTTGGTTTAGGTTTATTTTATGTTTTATTTAGTTTAGGTTTAGGTTTTTAGCTTCCTAGGGTTTAAGGTATAGGGTTTAGGGTTTAGGTTTTAAGGGTTAGGGTTCTAAGGTTTGTGGGTTCTTTTTTGCAGTTCCCATCCCCACCACTCCAATGCGATATTGCCATCGCCTTCTCACCTCCACCTGATCTAGACCTGCCTAGTTGATGGTGATGTTCTCGTCGTCAAGGTTCTACACATTCTTTAAATTTTGATTTAGGATTAGGTTTATTAGGTTTTAGGGTTTAGGTTTTGTTTTTAATTTATTTAGCTACTTTAGGTTTAGGTTTAGGGTTTGGGGTTTAGGGATTAAGGTCACAGGGTTTAGGGTTGTGGTTTATGGGTTAGGGTGTAGGGTTTAGTGTTTATGATTTAGGGTTTTAGGGTTTATGATTAGAGTTTTGGGTTTAGGGTTTAGGGTTGTAGGTTTAGGTTTATTTTAAGATTTAGGGTTTAGGGGTTAGGGTTTAGGTTTTTTTTTAAAAAATTAAGTAAACCCATAGATTTAGGTTTATTTAGTTTGGTTTTTATTTATTTTAGTTTATTTTTTTATTTAGGTTTATTTTTTATTTTGTATTTAGTTTAGTTTATTTATTTTTGGTTTTTTTGGTTTAGTTTAGGGTTTTTATTTTAGTTTATTTTTTAGGTTTAGTTTAGGTTTAGGTTTATTTTTTAGTTGAGTCTATTTTTTATTTTATTTTGGTCGTGGTTATTTATATTAGTTTAGTTTATTTTGTTTAGGTTTAGGCATATTTTATAGTTTAGGGTTTACCAATTAATCTTTATTTATTTTTTAGGTTTATTTTTTAGGTTTAGGTTTTTATTTTATTTTATTTTAAGTTTATTTTATTTTATTTTAAGTTTCTTTTTAAAATTTATTTACTTACTTTAGGTTTTGGTTTAGGGTTTGGGGTTTAAGGTTTAAGGTTTAGCTTGGGTTGTGGCTCAGTTTAGGGTTTAGGGTTTAGGGTTTATGCTTTTAAGGTAGGGTTTAGGATTAGGGTTTAGGGTGGTAGGGTTAGGTATTTAGGGTAGGGTCTGGTTGTGGTTTAGGGTTTAGGGTTAGTTTTAGGGTTTAAGGTTTAGGGTTTATGGTTTAGGGTTTAGGGTTTAGGATTTAAGTTTTAGGGTTTTTTTTTAAAAATCTACTAAACCGATAGGTTTAGGTTTACTTCATTTTATTTATTTATTTTAGTTTATTTTATTTTTTATTTTTATTTAGTTTAATTTATTTATTTTAGTTTTGTTTTTATTTTAGTTTATTTTTTTAGGTTTAGGTTTAGGTATATTTTTTAGTTGAGTTTTACTATTATTATTTTTTTTTTAATTTAAATTTTTTTAGGTTTAGGTTTAGGTTTTTATTTTATTTTTTAGGTTTAGCTTTTAAGTTTGTATTTTAGGTTTATTTTTAGGTTTTATTTTTAAGTTTTGGTTTGGATTTATTTTTAGTTTATATTATATTATTTAGTTTAGATTTAAATTTAAGTTTAGTTTATCTTAAGTTTAGGTTTTATTTATTTTAGTTTAATTTATTTTAGTTTAGGTTTAGGTTTATTTTATTTTTATTTTAGGTTTAGGTTTTTTTTTTTAATTTAGAGTATTCTTATTTATTTTTAGGTTTAAATTTTATTTAGTTTTTATTTTATTTTATTTTAAGTTTATTTTATTTTTATTTTACATTTAGTTTTTATTTTATTAAGATTATTTATTCTTAGGTTTATTTTATTTTTTAGTTTAGTTTTAGTTTTTCTTTATTTTATTTTAGTTTATTTTTATTTTTATTTTATTTTATTTTTAAGTTTAGGTTTATGTTTTAGTTTTATTTTATTTTTTATTTTTATTATTTTAGGTTTATGTTTTTTTATTAAATTTATTTTGGCCTTTATTTTATTTAAGTGTGCTAGGGTTTAGCACAGTATTGAGGGCCTTGTGGTAGGGTCTGATATGGTTGTCAGGGTTTGGGTTTAGGGCTTGAATCGCTCAGTGTAGGTTGTGGATCTAGGTTAGTGTGTGGCTCAGGGCTCAGGTTAACCCAGGGTTAGCCTGGGCTCAGTGCAGCCTGTGGCTGTGGTTTTGAGTAGGGTTTATGATCCATAATTAATTTAGGCTTAAGGCCTAGTTTAGGCTTTGGCCTGGGGTCTGGGTGTATTTCAGGGTTATGGCTCAGTGGTAGGCTCAGTGGTCCACTGATCAGTTTAGTCTCAGTGCCTGGCTTTAGTGGTAGGTCAGGGTTTTTGGGGCCTGGGTTGGTCAGGTCTGGGGTTTGGGTTAGCCTTGGGTAGGTTGCCTAGGATTTGGGCATGGGTTTGGGATTTTTTTAAAAAAAATTAAGCAACCAACAGTTTAGTTTATTTAATTTATTTATTTAATTTATTATTTATTTTATTTTTTTTTTTATTTTAATTTAGTTTGGTTTATATATTTTAAGTTTATTTATTTTAGTTTAGGTATAATATTTTAGTCTATTTTTTAGGTTTAGGGTTTTTTTTTTAATTCCAGTTTAAGTTTAGATTTTATTTTATTTTTATTTAAGTTTAGGTTTTATTTTAGGTTTTCTATTTTAGGGGCTTAAGTTTATTTTAGTTTATTTTATTTTATTATTTATGGTTTAGGTTTATAGGTTTTATTAATTTTGATTAGTTTATTTTAGTTTAGGTTTAGGTTTAATTAATTTTATTTATTTTAGGATTAGGTTATTCTTTTTTTTTTTTAGTTAGGGTTTAGGTTTTATTATTTATTTATTTTTTGGTTTATTTTTTAGGTTTAGGTTTTTATTTAGTTTTTATTTTATTTTATTTTAGGCTTATTTTATTTTTAATTTACATTTAGTTTTATTTTATTTAGGTTTTTAAATTTTAGGTTTATTTTATTTTTTTAGTTAAGTTAATGTTTTTATTTCTTTTATTTAGTTTAGTTTTTATTCTTTCTTTTATTTTATTTTAGCTATATGTTAGTTTGGGTTTTATTTTATTTTATTTTTGAAGTTAAGGCTATTAATTTATTTATAGTTTATTTACTTTAAGTTTAGGTTTTAGGTTTAGGGTTTGTGGGTAGGGTTTAGGGTTAATTGTTAGTGTTTAGCTGCCAGTTTCAGGTTGGTGTAGGTTAACCCTGGTAGGGTCAGTTTAAAACCCTGGGTTAACTTATGGCTCAGTTAATTTTTTATGGCTCAGATTTAGGCTCAGTGGCTCAGGGTATTTAGGGTCAAGGCTCAGGTTTAGGGCCTGGTGGCTCAGTGGGCCTATGGTCCTGGGGTGGGGCTCAGTGCAGAGCAGGTTTGGTGGTTTATGACATGGTTTTAGGTTGTGGCCTAGGTTGCAGGTTGTGGGGTTTGTGGTCTGGTTTAGGTTTTAAAAAAAAATTAAGCAAACCAATAGATTTAGGTTTATCATTTATTTTTTTCTTTATTTGAGATTATTTTATATTTTATTTAGGTTTATTATTATTTTATGGTTTATTTATTTTAGCTTGGTTTTTTTTTTTATTTTGTTTGTTTAGTTTAGGTTTATTTTTAGTTGAGTTTATTTTTACTTTATTTTAAGGTTTGGTTTTATTTTTATTTTAGGTTTAGGTTTTTTATTTTATTTAGGTTTTTAGGTTTTATTTTAGGTTTATTTTTAGGTTTTTTTAGTTTATGTTTAGCTTTATTTTTAGATTATTTTATTTTAATTAGTTTAGGGTTTAGGATTAGATTATTTTAGGTTTAGTTTACATTTTATTTATTTTAGTTTAGTTTATTTTAGTTTAGGTTTAGATTTATTTTATTTTGTTTATTTTAGGTTTAGATTTTTTTAGATTAGGGTTTAGGTTTTATTTATTTTTAGGTTTAGGTTTTATTTAGTTTCTTTATCTTATTTTATGTTTATTTATGTTTTATTTTATTTTGATTTTACATTTAGGTTTATTTTATCTAAGTTTAGCAAGTTTTATTTATTTTATTTGAGAGTTTTATTTTATTATTTACATTTGGTATTAAGGAGGTTAGGTTTAGTAGGTTTTATTTTATTTTATTTAGGTTGGCCTTGCCATTTTATTTTTAGATCTTATAGCCCAGGTTAATTTTAGCCTTGGGCTCAGGCTCAGGGGCCTGTGGTGCCCATGGTATATTTTGCCCAGGACTGTGGTAGGTGGGCCTAGGGCCCAGATCCAGGCTCATGGTCAGTTTAGCCCAGCTGGCTGTCAAGGATCTGGTCTAGGGCCTAAGGTCAGTGGCCTGGTTTAGAGTCAGTGGTCAGTGGTGGCCTTGTTAGTTAGGGTTAGGGGCTGAGATTTATGATTTAGGGTTTATGGTTTAGGGTTTAGGGTTAGGGTTTAGGGTTTAGGGCCTAGAGTCAGTGGATTTAGGATTGCAGGCCAGGGTCAGGTTTGGGTTTAGGGCCACTTTTAGGATTTTAGGGTTTAGGTTTATGGATTTTAGGTTTAGGTTTATTTATTTTAATTAGGTTTAGTTTATTTTATTTTGTTTATTTTAGGCCTAGTTTTTTTTAGTTTAGTGTTTTTTTTATTATTTATTTTTAAGTTTAGGTTCTTATTTAGTTTTTTATTTCTTAGGTTTATTTTATTTTTATTTTACATCCATTTTTTTATTTTACGTTTTTATTTCTAGTTTATTTCTTTTAGTTTAGTTTAGATTTTATTTATTTTATTTTAGTTTAGTTTGATTTATTTATTTTTTTTTATGTTTGGGTTTAAGTTTAGATTTAGGTTTAGTTTAGGTGCTTTAGTATTTTATTTTATTTTGTTATTTAAATTTATTTGGGTTTAGGTGTTATTTATTTCTTTTATTTTTAGGTTTTATTTAGTTTTGGTTTAGGTTTTCGTGATTTTATGATTTATTTAGGTTTAGGGTTTAGGGTCAGGCTTTTGGGTTTAGGGTTTAGGGTTTGTGGACTTATGGTTTAGTGTTTGGGTTTAGGGTTTAGGGTCTGTATCTAGGTTTACTGATTAGATTAGTTTTAGGGTTTTGGGTGGGTTAAGGTTTTCTTTTTTAATTTTGATTAATTTATTTAAAATTAAGTAAACTCATAGGTTTTGGTTTATTTAGTTTATTTTATTTTTTTATTTTATTTAGGTTTATGTTTATTTTATTTAGTTTAGTTTATATATTTGAGTTTAGATTTTATATTTTTTTTGTTTATTTTTAGTTTAGGTTTAGGTTTTGGTTTACTTTTAGTTTAGTTTATTTTATTTTATTGTTTAGGTTTAAATTTTATTTTATTTTTTAAAGTTCAGGATTTAGATTTTTATTTTAAGTTTATTTTTAGGATTTATTTTTTAGTTTAAGTTTAGGTTTATTTTTAGTTTATTTTATTTTTTTAGGGTTTAGGTTTAGGTTTAAGTTTAGTTTATTTTACGTTTTGGTTTAGGTTTGATTTATTCTAAGCTTAGGTTTAGGTTTATTTAATTTTTATTTTAAGTTTAGGTTTTTTTAGTTTAGCCTTATTTTTATTTATTTTATGTTTATTTTTAGGTTTATTTTATTTAGCTTTTGTTTATTTTATGTTAGTTTAGTTATTATTTTATTTAGGTTTTTATTTTTTAATTTAGTTTAGGTTTTAATTTATTTTATTTTGTCGTTTTATTTTTAAATTTATTTCTTTTAGGTTTGTCAAGTTAGTATTATTTTAGGTTTTTTATCTTATTTTATTTATTTATTTTATTTTTTTTATTTTTTATTTTATTTATTGGTATTTAGTTTGTTTAGGTTTTAGCTTTTTAGGATTTGGGTTCAGGGTACCTTAGTCTTGGTTTGTGGATTGTGGCTTAGAGTTCTTTAGGGCCTTAATATGTTTTAGGATTTGGGCCTTTTGTGGTCAGTATGGGCCCAGTGATCAGGGTTTGTATAGTGTTGGCCCAGTGATCAAGATGAGTGTGGCCCAGTTGTGGTTGGGCCCAGGGCCCAGATTTGAGTGGGGTTTGGCCCATGGCCCAGTGGCCTGTGGATCTGGTTTTAGGTAGGGTTGTAGGGCTCAGGGCTCCCAAGTTTAGTAGGGTGGGCCCAGAGCCCAGTGGTTATGTAAGGCCTAGGGCTCAGTGTGGAAGATGTGGGAGCCTGGGCCTGTGGTGGGCCCAGGGTTTAGTGGCCCAGGGCCCAGAGTAGGTAGGTTTAGGTTTAGGGTCAGGCCCAGGGGTCAGCTTTAGGATTTAGGGTTAGTTTAGGATTTAGGATTTAGGTTTAGTTTATTTATCTTAGTTTAGGTTGGTTATTTTATTTATTGTTTAGTTTTTTAGTTTAGTGTTTAGGTTTTTTTATTATTTATTTTTGAGGTTTAAGTTCTTATTTAGTTTTTATTTTTTAAGGATTATTTTATTTTTATTTTATGTTCAATTTTTATTTTATATAGGTTTTTTATTTTCAAGTTTATCTCATTTTTTAGTTTAGTTTAAATTTTAATTATTTTGTTTTATTTTTATTTTTAATTTTTTTTATCTTACATTTAACTGTAGGGTTTAAGTTTAGGTTTATATTTTGTTTTATTATTTCATTTTATTTAGGTTTAGGTTTTATTTATTTAATTTATTTTGAGGTTTTATTTATTTTAGGTTTAGGTTTTTAGGTTTTTAGGGTTTAGGGTTGTAGGCTTTAGGGTTTAGGGTTTATGATTTATGGTTTAGTGTTTTTAGGTTTTGGGTTTAAGGGAAGTGGTTTAGGTTTGGTGTGTGTGGTTTAGGGTTAAGGTTTCTTTAATCTTTGTTCTTTTTTTATTTTTAAACAAGGGTTTAGGTTTATTTAAATTATTTTATATTTATTTTAGTTTATTTTATTTTTTATTTTTATTTAGGTTTATGTTTATTTTTATTTAGTTTATATTATATTTTTGGGTTTAGATTTTTATTTTTGTTTATTTTTTTTAGTTTAGGTTTAGGTTTTGGTTTAATTTTTAGTTTAGTTTTTTTATTATTTTATTGTTTAGGTTTAGGTTTTTATTTTATTTTTTAGGTTTATGCTGATTTTCATTTTAAGTTAATTTTAGGATATATTTTTAGTTTAGGTTTACGTTTTTTTTAGTTTATTTTATTTGATTTATTTATTTTAGGTTTAGTTTATTTTAGGTTTTGGTTTAGGTTTATTTATTCTACTTTACTTTATTTTAGATTAGGTTTAGGTTTATTTTATTTTATTTTAGGTTTAGGTTATTTTTTAGTTCACTTTAGGTTTTATTTTATATTATTTTACGCTTTAATTTTTTAGGTTTTTTTTATTTAATTTTATTTTATTTTTGTTAGGTTTAGTTCTTATTTTATTTAGGTTTTATTTTTTTAGTTTAGTTTAGGTTAATATTTATTTTATTTACTTTAGTTTTATTTATTTTAATTTATTTTCTTTATGAGTTGTGATTTAGGCATTAGGGTTTTATTTTTATTTATTATTTATTTTATATTACTTTATGTTTTCTTTATTTATTTTATTTATAGGTTTTATTTTGTTTAGGATTAGGTTTTAGCTGAAAGGGTGGCCTGGTGGTTTAGAGGTGTGGTCAGGGGCCTGGGTGGTATGGGTTTAGGTAGGATCAGGCCTAGTTTTATAGTTTAGGGATTAAGATTTAGATTTTAAGGTTTAGGGTTTAGGGTTTAGGGTTTAGGGTTTAGAGTGGGTGGGTTTTAGGTAGGTTTATAAGATCAGGTGGGTTTGAATCACTGATTTAGGTTTGTGGTTTTTAGGTTTAAGTTTTATTTATTTTAGTTTAGTTTATTTTAGTTTATTTTGGTTAATTTTATTGTTTTATTTTAGTTTAGATTTTTAGTTTATTGTTTATGTTTTTATTTATTGGTTTATTTTTTAGGTTTAGGTTCTTATTTAGTTTTCCTTTTTAGGGTTATGTTATTTTTTTTATTTTACATTCAATTTTTTATTTAGTTTTTTCTATTTTCAAGTTTATTTCATTTTTTGAGTTTAGTTTAAAATTTTATTTATTTTATTTTAGTTTATTTTTTATTTTATATTATTTTTATATTTAGTTTTAGGTTTAGGTTTTAGTTTAAGTTTTTTTAATATTATTTAATTTTATCTAGGTTTAGGTTTTAGTTATTTATTTTATTTTTATGTTCCATTTAGTTTAGGTATAGGATTTTAGGGTTTACGGTTTAGTGTTTAAGGTTTAGGGTTTAGGATCAACTTTTAGGGTTTAGGGTTTAGAGTTTAGGGTTAGGTTCAAGGTGGTGTAGGTTGTAGGTTTAGGGTTTAAGGATTTTTTTAGGGTTTAGGGTTTAGGGTTAACATTTTTTTTAATTTTTGTTTAATTTTTTTTAATTAAGTAAACTCATAGGTTTTGGTTTATTTAGTTTATTTTTTATTTATTTTAGTTTATTTTATTTTTCAGTTTTATTTAGGTTTATGTTTCTTTTTATTTAGTTTAGTTTATTTATATTAGTTTATTTATTTTAGTTTATATTTTTTTGGTTTAAGTTTAGGTTTTGATTTATTTTTTAGTTTAGTTTTATTTTTATTTTATTTTTAGGTTTAGGTTTTTATTTTACTTTTTTAGGTTTAGGCTTTAGATTTTTAATTTAGGTTTATTTTTTAGTTTAGGTTTATGTTTATTTTTAGTTTATTTTATTTGTTTAAGGTTTAGGTTTAGGTTTAGGTTTTATTTAATCTACTTTAGTATATTTTTATTTTGGTTTAGGTTTATTTTATTTTTATTTTAGGTTTAGGGTTTTTTTTTAATTTACAGTTTAGGTTTTATTTTTTATTTATTTTTACGTCTATTTTTTAGGTTTAGATTTTTATTTATTTTTTTTATTTTATTTCATGTTAGGTTTAGTTTTTATTTTATTTAGGATTTTTAATTTTTTAGTTTAGTTGAGGCTATTATTTATTTTATTTTAGTTTAGTTTTTATTTTCTAATTTATTTTCATTTTGGGTTTAGGTTTAGGTTTAAGTATTAGTTTAGGTTTCTATTTTATTTTATTTATTTATTTTATTTTCTTTTATGTTTTTTTATTTATTTTATTAATAGGTTTTATTTAGCATAGGTTGAGGTTTTTTTCTTTTTAGGAATTAGGGTTTAGGGTTTAGGGCTCAGGGTTTAGGGTTTAGGGTTTAGGATTAGTTTAGGGTTTAGGGTTTGTTTAGGGTTTAGGGTTTAGGATTTAGGATTTAAAGTTTTTTAGGGTTTAGGGTTGTAGGTTTAGGGTTCAGAGTTTAGGGTTTATGGTTTATTTTAAGGTTTAGTGTTTAGGGTTTAGTGTTTATGATTTAAAGTTTAGGGTTTAGGGTTTAGAGTTTAGGGTATAGGGTTTAGAGTTTAGGGCTTTTGGGTTTAAGGTCAGCCTGGGGTTAGTTTAGGTTTTAAGATTTAGGTTTTAGGGTTTTTTTTTTTAGTTTTAGGTTCTATTTACTTCAGTTTAGTTTATTTTAGTTTAGGTTTAAGTTTATTTTATTTTGTTTATTTTAGGTTTATTTTTTTTTTAGTTTAGTGTTTAGATTTTTCTATTTATTTTTAGGTTTATTTTTTAGGTTTAGGTTCTTATTTAGTTTTTCTTTTTCTAGGGTTATTTTATTTTTATTTTACGTTCATTTTTTATTTAATTTAAGTGTTTTATATTAAGGATAATTTCCTTTTTAGTTTACTTTAGATTTTTATTTATTTTATTTTAGTTTAGATTTTATTTTTTATTTTATTTTATTTTTACGTTTAGGTTTTAGTTAAAATTTTATTTATTTAATTTTATTTAGGTTTAGGTTTTTAGGTTTTTAGGGTTTTCGATTTAGTGTTTAGGGTTTAGGGTTTAGGGTTGTATGTTTTAAGGTTTTGGGTTTATGGTTTAGGGTTTAGGGTTTAGGATTTAGGGTTTTAAAGTTTAGGGTTTAGGGGGTAGGGTTATAGGTTTAGGGTTTAGGGTTAGTTTTAGGGTATAGGGTTTAGGGTTAAGGTTTTTTTAAAATTTTTGTTTTATTTTTTTAAATTAAGTAAACTAATAGGTTTTGGTTTATTTAGTTTATTTTTATTAATTTTAATTTATTTTATTTTTTATTTTTATTTAGGTTTATGTTTATTTTTATTTAGCTTAGTTTATTTATTTTAGGTTTATTTATTTTAGTTTTAGGTTTTTTAATTATTTGAGGGTTAAGTTTAGGTTTTGTTTTATTTTTTAGTTTAGTTTTACTTTTATTTTAGTTTTTAGGTTTAGGTTTTTATTTTTATTTTTTAAGTTTAGGCTTTAGATTTTTAGTTTAGGTTTAGGTTTATTTTTTGTTTATTTTATTTGTTTAGGGTTTAGGTTTAGGTTTAGGTTTAGGTTATTTTAGGTCAGGTTTAGGTTTTATTTATTCTACTTTAGTTTATTTTAGTTTTGGTTTAGGTTTTTTTTTTAGTTTATAATTAGGTTTTTTTTTATTTATTTTTATTTTTATTTTAGGTTTAGGTTCTTTTTTAGTTTTATTTTATTTTATGTTGAGTTTTTTTATTTTATTTAGGTTTTCTATTTTT
Organism: Cymbidium sinense; assembly: GCA_021442155.1. Taxonomy (NCBI): domain Eukaryota; kingdom Viridiplantae; phylum Streptophyta; class Magnoliopsida; order Asparagales; family Orchidaceae; genus Cymbidium; species Cymbidium sinense. The sequence goes on from JAKCPB010000401.1 coordinate 51,515, forward strand.
TAGTTTAGTTTATATTTTTATTTATTTTATTTTAATTTTGCTTATATTTTTTAATTTATTTTCTTTTTAGGTTTAGGTTTAGGTTTTAGTTTAGGTTTTTATTTTATTTCAAATTTTTATTTTATTTTGGTTAAGGTTTTTTGTTTATTTTATTTATTAGTTTAATTTAGTTTAAGTTTTAGGTTTTAGGGATTAGGGTTTAGGGTTTAGGTTTTAAGGTTTAGGGTATAAGGTTTAGGGTTTTAGGGTTAAGAGTTTAGGGTTTAGGCTTTAGTGTTTAGGGTTTAGTGTTTAGGGTTTAGGTTTTATGTTTAGGGTTCAGGTTTTGGTTTATGATATTTTTTAACAAAGAACAAATTCATATTTGACATTTCTTATTTTCGATTTGATCAACCAAGTAACACACAAAATTTTTTGAGACTCAAGCAATGACATAGATAAAAAATGAGCATGCATAGAGCAAATCAAAAACCTTAGATAACTAGAACTGTCTCTTCTGTAAAGACACATTTCCATAAGCAGCAGATCGGATCGGCCATTTTTTAGTTTCTCCAGTTCCCATCAGAACCACCCTGACATCTCAAGTATCGGGATCCACCATCATTTCCTCGATCTCTCCCTCCTTCACCACCATGGCTATAACCTCTGTCACTCCTCCCGCCTCCATTACCACCATTGCTCTGACCACCACCTCCATATCCACAAGCACCTCCCCCACCATTACGAATGTCGCCTCTGCTTTCACCTCCATCGCCATCTAGACCGAGTTGCTGACGTTATGTTCTTGTCGTCTAGGTTTTGGCCATTCTTAGGGTTTAGGTTTATGTTTAGGTTTTTTAGGTTTTAGGGTTTAATTTTATGTTTAATTTATTTAGTTACTTTAGCTTTAGGTTTAGGGTTTAGTGTTAAGGGTTTAGGATGTAGGGTTTTTTTTATTACCATAAAAGTAAAAGATATAATGCCCTTAAAAGGCGTAAGCTTAAAATCTACCACTCACAAAGTCAGGAAACCTAAAGAGCTAAACCCTCATCTAAGTACACTAGAAGAAGAAAAGAAAACAAAAGAGCAAAAACAACATCTAAAAAGCATAAGAGCGAAAAGACATAGAGTAACACTAAAATAAAACATGAAAATAGAAAAGGTTGAGTCTGCAGCAGTTCATGATTCCTTTGAAAAGAAAGATAAGCAAGATCCACAACAACACTAGGGATGACTGAGAAATGACCACCCTAAAGTTCAACTTGTAAAAGAAATGCAAAAAATACTACCAAGGAAAAGTCAAAGCTAAAAAGAATAAGGATTAAGAGAGCAAAAGGAGAGAGCTAAGAAAGAGAAGGCGTAGGCTCAGTTAAGATCATCTCAAGGGGCAACAATACATATGAGCATGCAAACTTCTTAAAGAAGGGTGACAATCATATGTAAGGCTACCAACTAGAGAGAGGATGTGAGTACCACAATGCCATCATAGCCAGCATACATTGATACCAGTAGCCAACACACCAAACAAAACACACAATAGGCCAATATCATAAAGCCAGCAACCCAAAAGTTACAGCAGGATCATTGGGCAACCTAATGAATCCAAGCAGTAGCACCACCAAAACCAGCACCAACATACCTGATACAAGCCAACATCCCAGGACATCACACACAAAAGGGGGCCAAAGACAGCCACCAATCGCCAAAAACCAAAATTCTTAATTCAAAAGGATCAGCAAAGGATCGGTCAGCACACCAAAAGGATCCAACAAGAAAAGCAGCCAACCAAGATTCCAAAGTCAGCTAAAAGTCCTCCAACCAAAGCAGCTAAGTAAAACAACCATAAGGAAGCCACCAGAGAATAGCCCATCATTAGTAACCAATAAAGGAAAGACCTTAGTAGCCAAGGAAAAGCAAAGAGAATAGCCAAAAAAACATTGAACAGAGAGACAACCAATTGATTCGTCCAGCCAACATAGCCTCTTAGCCAACCACCATAGTAGCAGAAAACCTAAAGTCAATGTAAAACCAATAGCAGCCATTGAGCCAAGATCACCCAAGATAGCCAAGAAAAGAACAGCCACTAAAATTCCAACAACCAACTAACCCATAATAATAACCAAACATCGCAATAACCATGGTTGTAATCTCCGTCACCACCATGGTTGTAACCTCCGTCGCTCCTCTCACCTCCATAACTACCACTACTCCAACCACCACCTCCAAATCCATAATAGCCACCGCCTCCACCTCCACCTTCGCCTTCGGCTTCGCCTCCACCGCCAGATTTAGACTGATCCTGGTTTATCATGGTGTTCCTACCGTTAGGGTTCTGCCCATTCTTAGGGTTTAGGTTTAGGTTAATTAGGTTTTAGGGTTTCAGTTTATTTTTTAATTTATTTAGTTACTTTAGGTTTAGTTTTAGGGTTTGGGGTTTAGGGTTTAGGGTTTTAACTCAAATGATTCCATAACAAACAAGAAATTATCAAATCAAACAAGACATTATCCTTTAATAACTATGAAAATAGGATAAAATAAAATGCAATTTAAAAATGTACAAAAGTAGTATTTTACAAAATGATTTAATTGCCAGAGATAATAAAATTTAATTTTATAGAAGGCCAACAAAGCTTTGTCAACAAGTCAAAACCCATATCATCATCTGTTCCTCACAGTTCTTTTCCTTCTTCTCTTCCACCGCAACAAACCAAGAGTAGAGGAGTGGTAGAAGCAGCACACCACATTAAATTTACTAGGATCTTTCAAATACTCTTTAACCTTCTTGGCCTACTGCATGTGTGTAATCTGGCAATCATGATGGGACATTCTTGTAAGGGTTGATGAACATGTGCAAACAAGGGAGGGATAAGAGAGGTCTAGTGAGAGAGAAGTGATCATTAAAAGGCCCATCAAAACTTCGATGAGATCATCTTCGTGAGCTCAAGCACCCGTGATCAACACGAACCATCATCATAATGATGACAAGGCCATAAGAGAATGGTCTAATCCCTAGTTTAGCGAGGAGAGAAACCTCTGAGGATCCCACCATTTTACTTTTTTATATAGCTCAACCGGGGAGATAATTTCAACAATACCCTTTATGATCTTAGTTGGAATATTGAGAACCTAGAAGAAAGAAGTCTGTGAAGGATCTAGACCAGTATTTCCTGGAGGAACCACAACATTAATAGGTGCAACAAGATCAACATGGGCAACAACACCAACTTTGTATTTCATAACCTCTTTGTTGACTTCCTTAAGATCACATTTTATAAAAATCAGCTCAACTGAGGTTTAAGGTTTATGGTTTAGGGTCTAGGCTTTTAGGGTTTATGTTTTTAGGGCTTAGGGTTTAGGGTTTAGGGTTTAGGCTTTAGGGTTTAGGTTTAGGGTTTAGGATTTCATGGTTTAGGGTTGAAGGTTTAGGGTTTATGGTTTCATACTAGTTTTAGGGTTTAGTGTTTGGGCTTTAGGGTTTTGGGTTTAGGATTTAGGGTTAGTTCTAGGGTTTAGGGTTTAAGCTTATGGTTACTTTTTTTTTTTTTTTTTAGAGCTAGGTTTAAGGTTTGTGATTTGTTTAGAGGTTTAGGGTAAGGTCAGGATTTAGGGAGGGTTTAGGGTCCAGGTAGGCAGAGGGTAGGCCAGGTTTAGGGCTCAGGGTTTAGGGTTTAGAGTTTTAGTGCTGGTTTAGGTCAGGCTCAGTGGCTCATGGTTTTAAGGTTTAGGGTCATGGTAGTGTCAGGTTTAGAATTAGGATTAGTAGATTTAGAGTTTAGGGTTTGGGGTTTTAATTTATATATTTTTCTTTTATTTTTATTTTTTTTAAATTAGCAAATAGATTTAGGTTTATTTTTATTTTATTTTTATTTAGTGTATTTTTATTTTATGTAGTTTATTTTAGTTATTTTAGGTTTATTTATCAGGTTAGGTTTTATCTTTAGTTATTTATTTTATCATTTTTTGGGTTATTTTTAGTTTAGTTTTATTTTATTTTATTGTATAGGTTAGGTTTTATTGATTTTTTTTAGGTTTAGGTTTTAGGTTTTTATTTGAGGTTTATTTTTAGGTTTTATTTTTTAATTTAGGTTTAGGTTTATTTTTAGTTTATTTTAATTTATTTAGAGTTTAGGTTTAGGTTTAAGTTTTATTTATGTTGGTTTAGTTTAGTTTAGTTTAGGTTTATATTTTTTTTTATTTTAGGTTTAAGTTTTTTTAGTTTAGGGTTTAGGTTTTTTTATAGGTTTATTTTTTAAGGTTTATGTTTCTATTTAGTTTTTATTTTATTTTATTTTAGATTTATTTTATTTTTATTTAAAGTTTGCTTTTTAGTTTATTTTGGTTTTTTTATTTAGTTTAGGTTTTTATTTATTTTATTTTAGTCTTATTTTTATTTTTTATTTTACTTTCTTTTTAGGTTTAGGTTTTAGTTTAGGTTTTTATTTTATTATTTTATTTTGTTTAGGTTTTATTTTAGGTTTTATTTAGTTTAGGTTTATATTTTTAGCTTCCTAGGGTTTAAAGTTTAGGGTTTAGGGTTTAGGTTTAGGGCTCTGTGGGTTTAGATTCTAGTTCTATGCTCAGAATTCCCATCAGAACCACCTTAGCCTCTCGGGTAGCGGGATCCACCATCGTATCCCCGATCTCTCCATCTATAGCCACCATGGCTGTAACCTTCGTCACTCCTACTGCGTCCATAACCACCTCCTCCATATCCACCAGCACCTCCAAATCCCCACCACCAATGCGAATCGCCATCGCTTTCCCTCCACCACCACCGATCTAGATGAGTGCGACGTGATGTTCTTGTGGGTTTTTATGCATTAAGGTTTAGATTTAGGTTTAGTTTGTTAGGTTTTAGGTTTAGTTTATTTTTTTAATTTATTTAGTTACTTTAGGTTTGTTTTAGGGTTTAAGGTTTAGGGTTATGATTTAGGGTTTAGGGTTTAGGGTTTAAGGGTTAGGGTGTAGGGTTTAGTGTTTATGATTTAGGGTTTTAGGGTTTATGCTATTAGAATTTAGGGTTTTGGATTAGAGATTAGGGTTTAGGGTTTAGGGTTTAGGGTCTAGGGTTTAGTGTTATTTAGGGTTTTGGGTTTTGGGTTTAGGATTTAGGGTTGTAGGTTTAGGGTTAGTTTTAAGATTTAGGGTTTAGGGTTTAGGATTTAGGGGTTTAGGTTTAAGGTTTTTTAAAAAATTAAGTAAACCCATTAGTATAGGTTTATTTAGTTTATTTTTTTATTTATTTTAGTTTATATTTTTATTTAGGTTTATTTTTTATTTTTGTTTAGCCTAGTTTATTTATTTTAGGTTTTTTTATTTTAGTTTATTTTTTGTTAGGTTTAGTGGTTTTTTTAGGTTATTTTTATTTTATTTTATTTTTGTTTAGGTTTTATTTATTTTAGTTTAGTTTTTTTGTTTAGGTTTAGGTTTAGTTTTTTAATTTAAGGTTTAGGTCTAACTCTTTATTTATTTTTAGGTTTATTTTTTTGGTTTAGTTTTTTATTTTATTTTATTTTAAGTTTATTTTATTTTTATTTTATGTTTAGTTTATATTTTATTAAGGTTTTTTATTCTAAGGTTTATTTTATTTTTTTAGTTTAGTTTAGGTTTTTCATTATTTTATTTTAGTTTATTTTTATTTTTAAAGTCACAGTTCCATAAACAACAGATCGGATCGGTCATCCTTCAGTTTCTCCAGTTCCCATCAGAACCACCCTGGCCTTTCGAGTAGCGGGATCCACCATCATATCCCTGATCTCTCCATGCACCACCACCATGGCTATAACATTCGTCGCTCCTTTCGCCTCTGTAACCACCACTGCTTCACCACCATGATATCCACCAGCACCTCTAGATACCCCACCACCATTATGATAATCATCACGTCCTCCTTCGCCTCCACAGCCAGATCTAGACTAAGCCTAGTTGACGATGATGTTTCTACCATCAAGGTTCTGCCCATTCTTAGGGTTTAGGTTTATGTTTTTTAGGTTTTAGAGTTTAGGTGTTCATTTTTAAATTTATTGACTTACTTTAGGTTTTAGTTTAGGGTTTGAAGTTTAGGGTTTAAGGTTTAGGTTAGTTTAGGTTTAGGGTGTAGGTTTAGGGTTTTAGGGTTTAGGTTTTAGGGTTTAGGATTAAGGTTTAGGTTTAGGGTTTAGGTATTTGGTTTAGGGTTTAGGGTTGGGTTTAGTTTAGGGGGTTAGTTTTAGGTTTGGGTTTAGGGGTTTAGGATTTTGGTTTTGGGTTTTTTTAAATTAAGCAAAAATAAGGTTTAGTTTACTCATTTTATTTAATTATTTGAGTTTATTTTAATTTTTATTTTTATTTAGTTTAGTTTATTTATTTTAGTTTAGGTTTCTTATTTTAGTTTATTTTTTAGGTTTAGGTTTAGGTATATTTATTAGTTGAGTTTTACTATTATTTTATTTTTCTATTTAGGTTTTATTTTTTATTTTTAGGTTTAGGTTTAAGTTTTTATTTTATTTTTTAGGTTTAGCTTTTAAGTTTTTATTTTAGATTTATTTTAGCTATTATTTTTTAGTTTTGGTTTAGATTTATTTTTAGTTTATATTATTTTATTTAGTTTAGGTTTAGGTTTAGTTTATTTTAAGTTTAGGTTTTGTTTATTTTAATTTAGTTTATTTTAGTTTAGGTTTAGGTTTTTTTTATGTTTAGGTTTTTTTTAATTTTATGTTTTTTTAGTTATTTTTTAGGTTTATTTTTTTAAGTTTAGGTTTTATTTAGTTTTTTATTTTGTTATTTTAAGTTTATTTTATTTTATTTTACGTTAGTTTTATTTTATTAAGATTTATTCTTAGGTTTATTTTATTTTTTTTATTTAGTTTTATTTTTCTTTATTTTTTAGTTTATTTTTATTTTTTTATTTTATTTTCAAATTTAGTTTGTTTAGTAGGTTTTATTTTATTTTATTTTATTTTTTATTTATGTTGGTTTAAATTTTTTTATATTTATTTTTTAGGTTTATTTAGGGTTTAGGGTGGTTAGGGTTTAGGGTTTAGTGGGGTGAGGTTTAGTGGTGGTGGTGTGATTTAGGTCAGGAGTGGTTTAGTGGCTTTAGTTTAGCTCAGTGGTATGGTGGTGAGTTTAAGTTTAAAGTTTAGTGGTTGTGGTTTTAGGGTTAGGGTTTAGGGCTCACGATTTAGGGTTTAGGTTTATGGTATGGATTGGAATAGTGGTTTAAGATTTAGGGTTTTAGTGTTTATGGTTTAGGTTTAGGGTCAGTGTTAGTTTTGAGTTTAGGTGTTAGTTTTAGGGTTTAGGGTCAGGGTAGATTGTAGGGTTTAGGGTTTTTTTTTTAAAAAAAATTAAGCAAACCATAGTTTAGTTTATTTAGTTGATTTATTTATTATTTTATTTTTTTTTATTTTATTTAGTTAGGTTTATTTATTTTAAGTTTATTTATTTTTAGGTATTTTATTTTAGTGTTTTTAGGTTTAGGTTTAGGTTATGTTTTTAGTTTAATTTAATTTAATTTAATTTTTTAGGTTTAAGTGTTATTATTTTTTTTTGTAAGTTTTAGGTTTTAGTTTAGGTTTTCTTTTTAGTTTAGTTTTAAGTTTTTTTTTTATTTTATTTTATTATTTAGTTTATAGTTTAGGTTTGGGTTTAGATTTTATTTATTTTAGATTAGTTTATTTTAGTTTAGGTTTAGGTTTAATTAATTTTGTTTATTTTAGGATTAGGTTATTCTTTTTAGTTTAGGGTTTAGGATTTATTTTTATTTATTTTTGGTTTATTTTTTAGGTTTAGGTTTTATTTAGTTTTATTTTATTTTATTTTAAGTTTATTTTATTTTAATTTACATTTAGTTTTATTTAATTTATGTTAATTTTTAGGTTTATTTTATTTTTAATTAACTTTATGTTTTATTTCTTTTATTTTAGTTTTATTTTTATTTTATTTTATTTTATATATTTTAGGTTTTAGTTTGGTTTTTTTTTTTTTATTTTTTTATTTTAGGTTTTATTTATTTATTTATTTTTTATTTAGTTTTAGTTTAGGGTTTTGTGGTTTAGGTTTGGCCTAGTGTAGAGTTTAGTGTTTTAGGTTTAGGTTTAGGTCCAGGCTTTAGGGTCTGTTAGGGTTTCAGTGGCTCAGAGGGTTAGGGTTGAGGGCTCAGGTGTGGATTTTGGTTAGTGGGTTGTGGTAGGGTTTAGGATTTATGGTTGTGGGGTCTTAGTTTAGGGTTTGGGGTGGGTTTAGGGTCAGTTTAGGGTTAGGGCTCAGGGTGGGTTTAGGGTTTCAGCTTTGTGGTTGTTTAGTCAGGTAGGGTCAGGTTTAGGGTATTTTAGGGTTTAGGGTTTAGGTTTTTTTTTCAAATTAAGTAAATGAGATTTAGATTTAGTTTATTTTTTTTATTTTATTTATTTATTTTTTATATTTTATTTAGGTTATTATTTTTTTATTTATGTTTATTATTTTTAGCATTGGTTTTTATTTTTTTTTTTAGGTTTAGGTTTTTTTTATTGAGTTTTATTTTATTTTATTTTAGATTTTGGTTTTATTTTTTTAGTTTAGGTTTTATTTTAGTTGGTTAGGTTTTTAGTTTTATTTTTATTTTTTTTTTTAGTTTAGGTTTAGCTTTATTTTTTTATTTTATTTATTTAGTTTAGGTTTAGGATTAGATTATTTTGGTTTAGTTGAGTTTTATTTATTTATGTTTAGTTTATTAGTTTAGGTTTAGGTTTATTTTATTATGTATCTTGTGTTTAGGATTTTATAGTTTAGGGTTTAGGTAATTTATTTATTTTAGTTTATTTTATGTTTAGGTTTTATTTAATTTTTATCTTTATATGTTTATTTTATTTTTATTTTATGTTTAGTTTTATTTTATTAAGTGTTTACTTTTAGGTTTATTTTATTTTAAGTTCTTTAGGTTTTATTTATTTTATTTAGTTTAATTTTTACATTTTGGTTTAGGTTAAGGTTGAGGTTTAGATTTTAATTTAGGTTTTTTTATTTATTAGTTAGGTTTAATTTTTTAGCTTTATTAGTTATTTAGAGTTTTTAGGGTTATATTTTTAGTTTTAGGGTTTAGGGTTTAGTTTTAGGTTTAGGGTTAGGGTTTAGGGTTGTATGGTAGGGCCCAGGGTTTGGTGGTAGTTTTAGGTGTAGAGTCAGGAGGTTTTAGGTTTGTGGCCTAGGGTTTAAGATTTTAGGGTTTAGCAGTTTAGGGTTTAGGGTCAGGTTTAGGGTTTAGAGTTTTGTGGTGTGGTTAGGTTTTTAGTTTCTCAGTGGTGGGTTTTTTGGATCTAGTATTTTGTAGGTTTTTTTATTTTATTTTAGTTTAGGTTTAGGTTTATTTTATTATTTATTTTGGTTTATTTATTTAGTTTAGTAGGTTTTTTTTTATTTATTTTTATTTAATTTAGGTTCTTTTTAGTTTTATTTTTTTTGGTCTATTTTATTTTATTTAACGCCTTTTTATATATGTTTTTATTTTGAAGTTTATTTTATTTTTAGTTTAGTTTAAATTTTATTTATTTTGTTTATAGTTTAGTTTTATTTTTTATTTTATTTTATTTTTACATTTAGGTTTTTTAAATTTTTTTTAATTTATTTTTATTATTTAACTATTTAGGTTTAGGTTTTATTTATATATTTTGTTTTGAGGTTTTATTTAGTTTAGGTTTAGGTTTTTAGGTTTTTAGGGTTTAAGGTTTAGCATTTAAGGTTTAGGGTTTAGGGTTGTAAGTTTTAGGGTTTAGGATTTAGGGTTTAGGGTTTAGGGTTTAGTGTTTTAAGGTTTAGGGTTTAAGGGTGTAGAGTTGTAAGTTTAGGGTTTAGGATTAAGGTTTTTCTTTTTAATTTTTGTTTAATTTTTTTTAAATTAAGTAAACTCGTAGGTTTAGGTTTATTTAGTTTATTTTATATTTATTTTAGTTTATTTTATTTTATTTATTTTTTATTTAGGTTTATGTTTATTTTATTTAGTTTAGTTATATATTTGAGTTTAGATTTTTTTTTTTGTTTATTTTTTTGGTTTGGTTTAGGTTTTGGTTTATTTTTTAGTTTAGTTTTATTTTTATTTTATTATTTAGGTTTAGGTTTTATTTTATTTTTTTAGGTTTAATGTTTAGATTTTATTTTAAGTTTATTTTAGGATAAATTTTTTAGTTTAGGTTTAGGTTTATTTTTAGTTTATTTTATTTATTTAGGGTTTAGGTTTAGGTTTAGGTTTAGTTTATTTTAGGTTTTGGTTTAGGTTTTATTTATTCTACTTTAGTTTATTTTAGTTTAGGTTTAGGTTTATTTTATTTTATTTTAGGTTTAGGTTTTTTTTAGTTTATGATTTAGGTTTTATTTTGTATTTATTTTTATGTTTATTTTAGGTTTAGCTTTTTTACTTAGTTTTTATTTTATTTTATGTTGGGTTTAGTTTTATTTTATTTAGGTTTTTTGTTTTTTTAGTTTAGTTTTAGTTTTTATTTATTTTATTTTAGCTTAGTTTTATTTTTAATTTATTTTCTTTTTAGGTTTAGGTTCAAGTTTAGGTATTAGTTTAGGTTTTTATTTTATTTATTTAGTTTATTTTGCCTTATGTTTTTTTATTTATTTTATTTATAGGTTTTATTTAGTTTGGGTTTAGCTTTTTAACTTTTAGGATTAGGGTTTAGGGTTTAGGGCTTAGGTTTTAGGTTTTAGGTTTTAGGGTTTAGGGTTAATTTAGGGTTTAGGGATTAATGTTTAGGATTTAAGGTTTTTTAGGGTTTAGGGTTGTAGGTTTAGGGTTTGTTTATTTTAGGGTTTAGTGTTTATGGTTTAGGGATTAAGATTTAGTGTTTAGGGTTTAGGGTTTAGGGTTTAGGGTTTAGGGTTTAGAGTTTAGGGTTTTAGGGTTTAGGGTTTAGGGTTTAGGTTTGTAGGATTAGGGTTTAGGTTTAGGGTTAGTTTTAGGATTTAGGATTTAGGTTTAGGTTTTTTTTAGGTTTAGGTTTTATTTATTTTAGTTTATTTTAATTTAATTTACTTTTAGGTTTATTTATTAGTTTAGTTTTTTGGTTTAGTTCTTTTTAGGTTTTTTTATTTATTTTTAGGTTTATTTTTTAGGTTTAGGTTATTATTTAGTTTTCCTTTTTTAGGGTTATTTTATTTTCATTTATCCTTCAATTTTTATTTAGCTTAGGTTTTTTATTTTGAAGTTTATTTCATTTTTTATTTTGTTTAGATTTTTATTTATTTTATTTTAGTTTAGCTTTTATTTTTTATTTTATTTTATTTTTACGTTTAGGTCTAGGTTTAGGTTTCAGTTTATGTTTTTTTATTATTATTTAATTTTATTTTGGTTTAGGTTTTATTTATTTATTTTATTTTTATGTTTTATTTAGTTTAGGTTTAGGTTATTAGGTTTTTTAGGGTTTAGTTTAGTGTTTAAGGTTTAGGTTTAGGGTTGTAGGTTTTAGTTTAGGTTTAGGGTTTAGGTTTTAGGTTGTAGGTTTAGGGTTTAGCGTTAGGTTTAGGGTTTAGGGATTAGGGTTAAGGTTTTTTTTAATTTTTTTTAATTTTTTTTAAATTAAGTAAACTCATAGGTTTTAGTTTATTTAGTATTTTAGTTTATTTTATTATTTATTTTATTTAAGTTTATGTTTATTTTATTTAGTTTAGTTTATTTATTTTAGGTTTATTTATTTTAGTTTAGGTTTTTTTTATTTTAGTTTGTTTTTTTTATGTTTGGTTTTGGTTTATTTTTTAGTTTAGTTTTATTTTATTTTATTTTAGGTTTTGGTTTTTTTATTTTATTTTTTTAGGTTTAGGCTTTAGATTTTTAATTTAGGTTTATTTTTAGTATTTATTTTTTTAATTTAGGTTTAGGTTTATTTTTTATTTATTTTATTTATTTAGGGTTTAGGTTTAGGTTTAGGTTTAGTTTATTTTAGGTTTAGGTTTAGGTTTATTTATTACTTTAGTTTATTTTGTTTTGGTTTAGGTTTATTTTATTTTATTTTAGGTTTAGGTTTTTTTTAGTTTATAGTTTAAGTTTTATTTTTTATTTATTTTTATATTTATTTTTTAGGTTTAGCTTTTCCTTTAGCTTTTATTTTATTTTATGTTAGGTTTAGTTTTTATTTTATTTAGGTTTTTTAGTTTTTTAGTTTAGTTGAGGTTTTATATATTTTATTTTATTTTAGTTTTTTTTAATTATTTTTCTTTTTAGGTTTAGGTTCAGTTTAGGTATTAGTTTAGGTTTTATTTTATTTATTATTTATTTTATTTGCTTTATGTTTTTATTTATTTTATTAATAGGTTTTATTTAGTTTAGGTTTAGGTTTTAGCTTTTAGGAATAGGTTTAGTTTAGGTTTAGGGTTTAGGTTTTAGGGTTTAGGGTTTAGGATTTAAGGTTTTAGGGTTTAAGGTTGTAGGTTTAGGGTTTGTTTTTTTAGGGTTTAGTGTTTAGGTTTAGAGTTTAGGGTTTAGGGTTTTGATTAGTTTTTTTAGTTTAGGGTTTAGGGTTTAAGTTTAGAGTTTGTTTGTAGGATTAGGTTTAGGGTTTAGGGTTAATTTAGGATTTAATTTAGGTTTAGTTTTTTTGTTTAGGTTTATTTATTTTAGTTTAGTTTATTTTAGTTTAGGTTTAGTTTTTTAGTTTAGTGTTTAGGTTTTTTTTATTTTTAGGTTTATTTTTAGGTTTAGGTTCTTATTTAGTTTTTTTTTTTGTTTAGGGTTATTTTATTTTTATTTTACATTCAATTTTTATTTAATTTAGGTTTTTTATTTTCAAGTTTATTTCATTTTTTTAGTTTAGTTTAGATTTTTATTTATTTTATTTTAGTTTTGTTTTTATTTTCATTTTATTTTTTTTTCTTTTTGGTTTTGGTTTAGGTTTCAATTTAAGTGTTTTTTTATTATTTAATTTTATTTAGGTTTATGATTTATTTATTTATTTTATTTTTAGGTTCTATTTAGTTTAGGTTTAGGTTTTTAGGTTTTTAGGGTTTATAGTTTTGTGTTTAGGGTTTAGGGTTTAGGGTTATAGGTTTTAGGGTTTAGGGTTTAGGGTTTAGGGTTTAGGGTTTAAGGTTTAGGGTTTATGGGGTAGGGTTGTAGGTTTAGGGTTTAGGGCTAGTTTTAGGGTTTAGGGTTCAAGGTTAAGGTTTTTGTTTAATTTTTGTATAATTTTTATTAAATTAAGTAATCTCGTAGGTTTTGGTTTATTTAATTTATTTTAGTTTATTTCATTTTTTATTTTTTTTAGGTTTATGTTTATTTTTATTTAGTTTAGTTTATTTATTTTAGGTTTATTTATTTTAGTTTAGGTTTTTTATTTTAGTTTTTTTTAGGTTTAAGTTTAGATTTTAGTTTATTTTTTAGTTTAGTTTTATTTTTATTTTATTTTTTTAGGTTTAGGTTTTATTTTTATTTTTTAAGTTTAGGCTTTAGATTTTAATTTAGGTTTATTTTAGGATTTATTTTTTAGTTTAGGTTTAGGTTTATTTTTAGTTTATTTTATTTGTTTAGGTTTAGGTTTAGGTTTAGTTTATTTTAGGTTTAGGTTTAGGTTTTATTTATTCTACTTTAGTTTATTTTAGTTTTGGTTTAGTTTTTTTTAGTTTATAGTTAGGTTTATTTTTTATTTATTTTTATGTTTATTTTTTAGGTTTAGGTTTTTTTAGTTTTTATTTTATGTTAGGTTTTTTTTTTTTAGTTTAGTTTAGGTTTTTATTTATTTTATGTTAATTTAGTTTATATTTTTAATTTTTTTTATTTATAGGTTTAGGTTTAGGTTTTAGTTTGGTTTTTATTTTAATTTTTTATTTTAGTTTGGTTTAGGCTTTTTTATTTATTTTATTTGTAGGTTTAATTTAGTTTAGGTTTAGGTTTTTAGCTTTTCAGGGATTAATGTTTAGGGTTTAGGTTTCAAGGTTTAGGGTTTAGGGTTTAGGGTTTTAGGGTTTAGAGTTTAGGGTTTAGGGTTTAGTGTTTAGGGTTTAGGTTTTAGGTTTAGGGTTTAGGTTTTGGTTTATGATTTTTTTTAGAGAACAAATTCATATTCAACATTTCTTCTTTTCGATTTGATCAACCAAGTATCACACCAAGTTTTCTAAGACTCAAGCGATGACATAGATAAAAAATGAGCATGCATAGAGCAAATCAAAAACCTTAGATAACTAGAACCGTCTCTTCTATAAAGACACATTTCCATAAGCAGCAGATCGGATCGATCATTTTTCAATTTCTCCAGTTCCCATCAGAACCATTCACCTCTCGGTAGCGGATCCACCATCATATCCTCGATCTCTCCTCGCCACCACCGGCTATAACCTCCTCACTCCTCCCACCTCCATAACCACCATTGCTCGACAACCACCTCCATATCACACCATTCATAACCACCATTTACTTTCACTCCATGTGATCTAGCTGGTTTACGGTTATGTTCTTGCTCAAGGTTTGGCCATTCTTAGGGTTTAGGTTTATGTTTAGGTTTATTAGGTTTTAGGGTTTAGCTTTACTTTTTAATCTATTTAGTCACTTTAGTTTTAGGTTTAGGGTTTAGGGTTTAGGTTTAGGGTTTAGGGTTTAGGGTTTAGGGTTTAGGGTGTAGGGTTTTTTTTATTACCATAAAAGTTAAAGATACAATGTCCTTAAATGGTGTAAAGCTTAGAAATCTACCGCTCATAGAGCTACAAGAAACCTAAAGAGCTAAACCCCATCTAAGTACACTAGAAGAAGAAAAGAAAACAAAAGAGCAAAAACAACATCTAAAAGCATAAAAGCGAACGGAAACAGAGTAACACTAAAATAAAACATGAAAATAGAAAAAGGTTGAGTCAGCAGCAGTTCGTGATTACTTTGAGAAAGCAAGATAAGCAAGATCCACAACAACAACACTAGGGATGAATGAGAAACATCCAGTCCCTCTGTAAAGTTCCAACCTATAAAAGAAATTTGCAAAAATACCACTAAGGCAAAAGTCAAAGCTAAAAGAATAAGGATTAAGAGCAAAAGGAGAGGTAAGAAAGAGAGCATAGGCTCAGTTAAGATCATCTCAAGGGCAACAATACATATGAGCATCAAACTTCTTAAAGAAGGGTTACAATCATATGTAAGGCTACAACTAGAGGAGGTGAGTAACACAAAACCATCATAGCCATACATAGATGCCAACACACCAAATAAAACACAATAGGCCAATCTCATAAAGCAACCAAAGTTATATAGCGGGATCATTGGGCAAGCTAATGAAACCAAGTAGCACCACCAAAAAACAACATTGTACCAAAAACATCAAGGCCCAACATAAAGGGGGCCAAAGACATCCACAAATCATAGAAAATTCTCAATTTGAAAGGATCGAAGGATCGATCAGCACCAAAAACTAAAGTCCTCCAACCAAAGCTAAGTAAAACATCCACAAAACCAGAGAATAGCCCATCATTAGTAACCAATAAGGAAGGACCTAGTAGCCAAGGAAAAGAAAAAAATAATAGCCAAAAAACCATTGAAACAGAGAGACAACCAACGATTGAGACCAACATAGCCTCTTAGCCAACCAGCAAGAAAACCCAAGTCAATGTAAAACCAATAACGACCATCGAGCCAAGATCACCCAAGATAGCTAAGAAGAGAACAACCACTAAAATACCAACAACCAGCTAGCCCAAAATAATAACCACATGTCACAATAACCACGATTGTACCTCCATCACCACCACGACTGTAACCTCCGTCGCTCCTCTCACCTCCATAACTACCACTACTCCAACCACAACCTCCAAATCCACCAACACCTCGGATCCCACTCTTGTAATAACTCCTCTCCACCTTCACCTCCCTTCACCTCCGCGGATCTAGGCGAGCACGGTTGATCATGGTGTTCCTACTATTAGGGTTCTGCCCATTCTTAGGGTTTAGGTTTAGGTTTATTAGGTTTTAGGGTTTAGGTTTATTTTTAATTTATTTAGTTACTTTAGGTTTAGGTTTAGGGTTTGAGGTTTAGGGTTTAGGGTTTAGGGTTTTTTTAACTCAAATGATTCCATAACAAATAAGAAATTACCAAATCAAACAAGACATTATCCTTTAATAACTAATAAAATAGGATAAAATAAAATGCAATTTAAAAATGTTCAAAAGTAGTATTTCACAAAATGATTTAACTCCAGAGACAATAAAATTTAATTTTAGAGAAGGCCAACAAAGCTTTGTCGAATAAGCTGAAACCCATATCATCATTGGATTCCTTAGCAAGCTCTTCCTTCTTCTGTTCCACTATAGCAGTCGGACTAGTAGCAGCAGTAGGAGTGGTAGCATCAGGCGTAACAGCCACATTAAATTTACAAGGAACTTTCAAATACTCTTAACCTTCTTGGCCTTTGGTATGTATGTGTCGGTGGCAATCATGATGGCGAGGACATTCTTGTAAGCTTTGATGAACATGTGGGGTCTTTGCACAAGGTGGGATAAGAGAGGGCTAATAGAGAAGTGATCATTAAAGGCGTCAAAACTTCTGATGAGATCATCTTGTGAGCTCAAGAACCTCGAGAACCACCATCATCATACAGTGGATGACAAGGCCATAAGAGAATGGCCTAATCCCCTTAAGGAGAGCGACCTCGAGGATCCCACCTTATTGCCTTTTATATAGCTCAACTAGGTGATAATTTTATACCCTTTTTGATCTTAGTTGGGATGTTGAGAACCTAGAAAAGAAGTGAATCTAAAGTGTTGCTTGGAGGAACCACAATAGGTGCAACAAGATCAACACAGCAACAACACCAACTTTGTATTTCATAACCTCTTTGACTTCTTTAAGATCACCTTTTTAAAATAACTCATAGGTTTAAGGTTTATGGTTTAGGGTTTAGGGTTTAGGCTTTTAGGATTTTTGTTTTTAGGGCTTAGGGTTTAGGGTTTAGGGTTTACAATTTAAGGTTTAGGGTTTAGTTTTAGGGAATTTTAGGGTTTAGTGTTTAGGGTTTAGGGTTTAGGTTTGTAGGTTTAGTGTTGTAGGTTTAGGGTTTAGGGCTTAGGTTTTAGGGTTTAGGGTTTTCTTTTTTTTTAAAAGTTAAGCAAATCAATAGGTTTAGGTTTATTTAGTTTATTTTTTATTTATTTTAGTTCATTTTATATTTTATTTTACTTAGGTTTATTTTTTTTTAGTTTAGTTTATTCATTTTAGGTTTATTTATTTTTTTTAGTTTGGTTTTATTTTACTTTATTTTATAGTTTTAGGTTTATTTTTTTTTAAGGTTTAGGTTGAGGTTTTTATTTTATTTTCTTAGGTTTAGGTTTTATGTTTTTATTTTAGGTTTATTTTTTAGGTTTTATTTTTTACTTTACATTTATGTTTATTTTTTGTTTATTTTATTTTATTTTATTTAGTTTAGGTTTAGGTTAAGGTTTAGTTTATTTTAGGTTTAGGTTTAGGTTTTATTTATTTTAGGTTAGTTTATTTTAGTTTAGGTTTAAGTTTAATTTTATTTTGTTTAATTTATTTTTATTTTAGGTTTAGTTTCTTTTAGTTTTGGGTTTAGATTTTATTTTTTTATTTATTTTTTAGGTTTAGGATTTCATTTAGTATTTATTTTATTTTATTTTTGGTTTAATTTATTTTTTTTGTTTAGTTTTTATTTTTTATTTAGGTTTTTTGTGCTTAGGTTTATTTTATTTTATGTAGTTTTGTTTAGGTTTTTACATAATTTATTTTAGTTTATTTTTATTTTTTATTTTATTTTCTTTTTAGGTCTAGGTTTAGGTTTTTGTTTAGGTTTTTATTTTATTTTATTTTTTTATTTTATTTAGGTTTAGATGTTTATTTATTTTAGTTTTAGGTTTTATTCAGTTTAGGTTTAGGTTTTTAGGTTTTTAGGGTTTAGGGTATAGGGTTTAGGGTTTAGGGTTTTAGGGATTAAGGTTTAGGGTTTAGGGAGGGTTTGGGGTTTAGGGTTTTTTTTGGGTTTAAGGTTTAGGTTATAGGTTGTTGGTTTAGGGTTTAGGGTTAAGGTATTTTATTATTATTTTTTTTAGGCTTTAGGGTTTAGGTTTAGGTTTTAGGTTGGGTTCAAGTTTTTTGGTTTAGGTTTAAGGATTTTAGGTTTTAATAGAGAACAAATTCATATTCAACATTTCTTCTTTTTAATTTCATCAAGTAACACACCAAGTTCTAGACACAGCGATGACATAGATCAAAAATGAGCACACATAGAGAAAACAAAACCTAGATAACTTTATTTTTTGTGAAGAAGTTCCATAAGCGGGTCGGATAGATTTCAATTTCTCGTTCCCATCAGAACCACTTCTAGTAGCGGGATCCCATCCTCAATCTCTCCCTCTAGCACCAGTTTCCTCGTTGCTCCTCTCGTCCATAACCACCATAGCCACCTTTATAGGTTTCCCACCACCACAATGATAATTTAGCCTCGGCCTCCACCACAGATCTAGGCAGCTTTGATGGTGATGTTCTTTTGTTAGGTTTTGCCCATTTTAGGTATAGGTTTAGGTTTAGGTTTATTAGGTTTTAGGGTTTACATTTATTTGTTTAGTTATTTTAAGTTTAGTTTAGGGTTTGGGGTTTAGGGTTTTAGGTTTAGGGTTAGGGTTTTTTGTTTAAGGTTTAGAGTTTTATAAAAACACAAATGATTTCATAACAACAAGAAACTACCAAATCAATAAGACATTATCTCTATCTAATAAAATAGGATAAAATAAAAAAATTCAAAATTGACAAAAATAGTATTTCACAAAATGATTTAACTCGAGTCAATAAAATTTGATTTTATAGAAGTTACAAAGTTTATATAAGCTAAAACCCATATCATCATCAGTTCCTCAATAGGCTCTTCCTTCTTCTCTTCCATAGAAGTAGCGGTAGTAGTAGCATGGCAAGAGCCATAGTAAATTTTATGATCTTCAAATATGGCTTAAACTTCTAGGTATGTGTCGGTGGCAATCATGATGGTGGGGACATTCTTGTAAGCGTTGATGAACATGTGGGATCAAGGGTGGGATAAGAGAGATGGAGAGAGAAGTGAACATTGAAAGGTGCCAAAACTTCTTGATAAGATCATCTTCAGGTCAAGCACCTCGGGTGAACACCAAACCATCATCAAACATAGATTGACATAAGGCCATAAGAAGGCTAATGCTAACAATGAGGAGGTAGCCTCTAAGAATCCCACCTTATCGACTTTTTTAATCAGTACAACTGGGGTGATAATTTCAACAGTACCCTTGTTGATCTTTGTTGGGATGTTGAGAAACTAGAAATAAGAAGTCTGTATAGGATCTAGACCAATGTTGCCTGGAGGAACTACAACATCAATAGGCACAATAAGACCAACACGGCGGCATACCAACTTTGCCAGACCTCTTCATAACTTCTTTAAGATCACCTTTCATAAAATCAGCTCAATTGGGGTTTAGGGTTTATTATGGTTTTTTGGGTTTAGGGTTTAGGGTTTAGGGTTTTAGGTTTAGGTTTAGGGTTTTAATTTTTACTTTTAAATTTTAGGGTTTAGGTTTATGGTTTATTATAGGTTTAGTGTTGTAGGTTTAGGGTTAATTTTAGGGTTTAGGTCTTAGGATATAAGGATTAGGGTTTTTTTTTTTAAATTAAGTAAAGTGGTAGGTTTAGGTTTATTTAGTTTATTTATTATTTATTTTAGTTTATATTTTTATTATTTAGGTTTTATTTAGTTTAGTTTATTTATTTTAGGCTTATTTATAGTTTAGGTTTTTTATTTTAGTTTATTTTTTAGGTTTAGGTTTAGTTTAGATTTTGTTTTTTAGTTGAGTTTTATTTTTATTTTTTATTTTTTAGGTTTAGGTTTATTTTTATTTTTTCGGTTTACGTTTGGGCTTTTATTTAATTTTTTTAAGGTTAGATTTTAGATCTTATTTTAGGTTTATTTTTTAGTTTAGGTTTAAGTTTATTTTTATTTTATTTACTTTTGGTTTAGGTTTAGGTTTAGTTTAATTTAGGATTAGGTTTAGGTTTTATTTATCTTAGTTTTGTTTATTTTAGTGATGGTTTAAGTTTATATTATTTTATTTATTTTATTTTTATTTTATGTTTACTTTTTTTTTAGTTTAGGGTTTAGGTTTTATTTTTTATTTATTATTAGGTTTATTTTTTATGTTTAGGCTTTTATTTATTTTTTATTTTATTTTATTTGAGGTTTTTTTATTTTAATTTTACATTTACTTTTTATTTTATTTAGGTTTTTTATTCTTAGGTTTAATTTATTTCTTAAGTTTAGTTTAGGTTTTATTTATTTTATTTTAGTTTAATTTAATTTTTAATTCATTTTAGTTTTGATTTAGGTTTAGCTTTTAGTTTAGGTTTTATTTTATTTATTTTTTTATTTTTATTTTTTTTTTATTTTAGGTTTTTTTAGTTTAGTTTAGGTTTAGTTTTTTTAGGGTTTTAAGTTTTTTAGTGTTTAGGGTTTAGTTTGGGTTTTTAGGGTTTAGGGTTTTTTAGTGTTAGGGTTTAGGGTTTAGGTTTATGGTTTAGGGTTTTATTTAGGGTTTAGGTTTAGGGTTTAGGTTTAGGTTTAGGTTTTTTTTTTTAGATAGTAAACTAAGGTTTAGGTTTAGTTTATTTTTATTTATTTTAGTTCATTTATTTTATATTTTTATTTAGACTTCTTTTTTATTTTTATTTTATTTAGTTTATTTATTTTAGTTTTATTTATTTTAGTTTAAGTTTCTTATTTTAGTTTATTTTTTAGATTTTAGTTTAGGTTTATGTTTATTTTTTAGTTTAGTTTTATTTTTTAGTTATTTTTAGGTTTAGGTTTTATTTTTTAGGTTTAGGTTTAGGTTTTTTTTATTTTAGGTTTAGGTTTAGGTTTTTTATTTTAGCTTTATTTTTAGGTTTATTTTTTTTAGTTTAGGTTTATGTTATTTTAGTTTATTTTATTTTATTTAGTTTAGGGTTTGGTTTTAGTATATTTTAGGTTTTGGTTTAGGTTTTAATTATTTTAGTTTAGTTTATTTTAGTTTAGGTTAATGTTTATTTTATTTTTTATTTTAGGATTAGGATTTTTTTTTAGTTTAGGATTTAGGTTTTATTTTTTCTTTATTTTTAGGTTTTATTTATAAGTTTATTTTTTAGTTTAGGTTTTTATTTAGTTTTATTTTATTTTATATTAGGTTTATTTTATTTTTTATTTTATTAGTTTTTATTTTATCTAGGTTTTTATTTTTTAGGTTTGTAGTTTAGTTTAGGTTTTATTTTATTTTTATTTTAGTTTGTTTTTATTTTTTATTTTATTTTTATTATTAGGTTTAGGTTTAGGTTCATGTTTTAATTTAGGTTTTATTTTATATTATTTTATTTAATTTAGGTTAGTTTTTATTTATTATATATTTAGGTTTTATTTAGTTTATGTTAAGGTTTAAGTTTTAGGTTTAGGTTTAGGTTAAGGTTTGGGGTTTTAGGGTTTAGGGTTTATTATAGGTTTTAGGTTTAGGGTTTAGGGTTTAGGGTTTAGGGTTTTAGGGTTTAGGTTTTAGGTTTAGTTTAGGTTTAGGGTTTAGGTTTAGGGTTTAGGTTTTAGTTAGTTTAGGGTTAGTTTTAGGGTTTAGGGTTTAGGGTTTAGTTTAGTTTAGGGGTTTAGGGTTTAGCTTATAGTTTATTTTTTATTATTTTATTTTAGGTTTTAGGTTTTAGGTTTAGGGTTTAGGTTTAGTGTTTAGGGTTTAGATTTAGTTTTATTTATATTTTATATGTTTTATTTGTATTTTATTTTATTATATTTTTTATTTATATTTTGGTTTATTTTTATTTTTTATTTAGTTTAGTTTTTATTTAGGTTTATTTATTAAGTTAGTTTAGGTTTATTTTTATTTTTTAGTTTTGGTTTTTTATTTTATTTTATTTTTAGGTTTAGGTTTATTTTTATTTTATTTTAGGTTTACATTTTATTTTATTTTTTTTTAGGTTTAGGTTTTTATGTTTTTATTTTTTGGTTTATTTTTTAGTTTTGGTTTAGGTTTATTTATTTTTAGTTTATTTTATTTTATTTAGTTTAGTTTAGGTTAGGTTTATTTAGGTTTACATTTATTTATTTATTTTAGTTTAGGTTTAGGTTTATTTTATTTTGTTTATTTTAGGTTTAGGTTTTCATTTAGGCTTAGATTTTATTTTTTATTTATTTTAGGTTTTATGACTAAGTTTTTTATTTTAGTTTTATTTTTTATTTATTTTAGGTTTATTTTATTTTATTTTATTTAGGTTTTAGTTTTAGGTTTATTTTACTTTTAGTTTTGTTTAGGTTTTTTTTTTTTATATTTTAGTTTTATTTATTTTTATTTTATTTATTTTAGGTTTAGGTTTAAATTTGGGTTTATGTTTTTATTTTATTTTTTTATTTATTTATATAGGTTTAGGTTTTATTTATTTTATTTTTAGGTTTATTTAGTTTAGGTTTAGGTATTTAGGTTTTAGGGTTTAGGGTTGTAGGTTTTAGGGTTTAAGGTTTAGGGTTTAGGGTTTAGGATTTTAGGGTTTAGGGTTTAGGGTTTAGGTTTAGGGCTTAGGGTTTAAGGCTAAGTGTTTTGGGTTTTAGGGTTTTGGGTTTAGGTCTTTTTTTTTAAATTGAGTAAACTGATAGGTTTAATTTTATATTTTATTTATTTATTCATTTATTATTTAGGTTTATTTTTATAATTATTTAGTTTAGCTTATTTATTTTAGTTTAGGTTTATTTTAGTTTATTTTTTTAGGTAGGTTTAGGTTTATGTTTTTAGTTTAGTTTATTTTATGTTATTTTTTAGGTTTAGGTTTTATTTTTTATCTTTAGGTTTAGGTTTTGGTTTTGGTTTTTAATTTATTTTTTAGGTTTAGGTTTTAGGTTTTTATTTTAGGTTTATTTCTAGGTTTTATTTTTTAGTTTATGTTTAGGTTTATTTTTAGTTTATTTTATTTTATTTAGTTTAGGGTTTAGGTTTAGTTTATTTTAGGTTTTATTTATTTTAGTTTAGTTAATTATAGGTTTAGGATTATTTTATTTTATTTTATGTTTAGGTTTTTTTCCTTAGTTTAGGTTTAGGTTTTATTTTTTTATTTATTTTTAGGTTTTAGGTTTAGGGTTTAGGGTTTAGGGTTTTAAGATTTATGCTTTTAAGTTTTTGGGGATTGGGTTGGGGATTATGGTTTAGGGTTTATGCTTTAGGGTTTAGGGTTAGCTTAAGGTTTAGTTAGTTTAGGGTTTGTTTAGCATAGTTTAGGGTTTTTTTAGGTTTAGGTTTAGTTTAGGGTTTAGGTTAGGTTTGGGTTTGGGTTTAGAGTTAGTTTAGGGTTTATGGGTTAGGGTTGGGGTTTATTTTATTTTTATTTTTTATTTAGTTTTATTTAGGTTTAGGGTTTATGTTTAGGGTTTTGGGTTTAGGTTAGTTTATGGTTTAGATTAGTTTCTTGTTTATGGTTTATTTAGTTTTTTTTTATTTTAGTTTTTTTTTAAATTTTTATTTAGGTTCATTTTATTTATTTATTTTAGTTTATTTATTTTAGGTTTATTTATTTTAGTTTAAGTTTTTTATTTTAGTTTATTTTTTTTTAGTTTAGGTTTAATTTTATGTTTATTTTATTTTTTAGGTTTAGGTTTTTTTTAATTTTAGGTTTAAGTATAGCTTTTTATTTTATTTTTTAAGTTTAGGTTTTATGTTTTTATTTTAGGTTTATTTTTTGGTTTTATTTTAGTTTAGGTTTTAGGTTTATCTTTACATTATTTTATTTTATTTAGTTTAGGTTTAGGTTTAGTATATTTTAGTTTTATTTATTTTAGTTTAGGTTTAGTTTTTTATTTTATGTTTATTTTAGGTTTAGGTTTTTTTTAATTTAGGGTTTAAATTATTATTTTTTATTTATTTTTTTTTTGTTTTTTTATTTTTAGGTTTAGTTTATTTAGTTTTATTTATTTTTTTTAGTTTATTTTATTTTTTTATTTTATGTTTAGTTTTTTATTAGATTTTTTATTTTTTAGGCTTATTTTATTTTAGTTTTTTTATGTTTTATTTTTTTTTTAGTTCAATTTTTGTTTTTTATTTTATTTTAATTTTAAAATTAGGTTTAGGTTTATGTTTAGGTTTAGGTTTAGGTTTTAGGTTTTTTAATTTTATTTTTTATTTTTAGGTTTAGGTTTATTTATTTATTTTATTTTAGGTGTTATTTAGTTTAGGTTTAGTTTTAGAGTTTAGGGTTTAGGGTTTAGGGTTTAGTTTTTTAGGTTTAGGTTTAGTTTAGGTTTAGGGTTTAGGATTTAGTTTATATAATTTAGGTTTATTTTTATGGTTTTTTAATTTAAGTTTTATTTATTTTGGGTTTTAGCTTATTTATGGGATTTGTTTAGTTTATTAGTTTAATTTAGGTTTATGTTTATTTAGTTTAGTTTTGGGTTTAGTTTGGGTTTAGTTTATTTGGTTTATTTAGGTTTAGTTTTTATTTTTAGGTTTAGTTTATGGTTTAGTTTAGGTTTAGGTTTAGGGTTTAGTTTATTTTTAGTTTAGTTTTATGTAGGTTTATTTTTTGTTTAGTGTTTTGGGTTTAGGGTTTAGTTTGTCTAAGTTTAGGGTTTAGTTTGGTTTATGGTTTGTTGTATTTAGGTTTAGTTTAGGTTTTATTTATTTATGTTTTAGGTTTTAGGTTTAGGGGTTTTTATAGTTTAGGTTTAGGGTTTAGTTTAGGTTTGGGGTTTAGGGTTTAGTTTAGTTTTGGTTTTTTAGGGTTTATGTTTAGGTTAGGGTTTAGGTTTAGGTTTAGGGTTTGAGTTAGTTTTAGGTTTATGGTTTAGGGTTAGGGTTTTTTATTAGTTTTATTTTTTAAATTTTTAATTAAAGTAAGTTGGTTTAGTTTATTTAGTTTAATTTTTTATTTTAGTTTATTTTATTTTATTTAGTTTAGTTTTTTATTTTAGGTTTTTTTATTTTAGTTTAGGTTTTATTTTAGTTCATTTTTAATTTTAGGTTTAGGATTATTATTAGTTATTTTATTTTATTTTTTAAATTTTATTTTATTTTTCATTTTAGGTAGGTTTAGGTTTTATTTTATTTTTTTAGGTTTAGGTTTTAGGTTTTATTTTAGTTTATTTTAGGTTTATTTTTTTTTAGGTTTAGGTTTATGTTTAGTTTATTTTATTTTATTTTTTGTTTAGGTTTAGGTTAAGGGTTAGTTTATTTTTGGTTTAGGTTTAGGATTTTTTTATTTCTTTTTAGTTTACTTTAGTTTAGGTTTAGGTTTATTTTATTTTTATTTTAGGTTTAGGTTTTCTTTTTGGGTTTATTATTTAGGTTTAGGTTTTATTTAGTTTTTTATTTTATTTTATTTTATTTTATTTAGGTATAGGTTTTTTTTTTTTTGACTTAGGTTTTTTTATTTTTTATATATTTTATGTTTTATTTTAGGTTTATTTTAGGTTTAGTTTTTTATTTTGTTTTTTATTTACTTTATTTTAGGTTTATTTTATTTTATTTTGTTTATTTTATTTTTAGGTTTATATATTTTTTTTAGTTTTAATTTTTATTTATTTTATTTTAGTTTAGTTTTTTTTATTTTTATTTTTTTTATTTTTTTAGTTTAGTTTATGTTTTTTATTTATTTATTTCTTTATTTTATTTTTTAGGTTTTATTTTTATTTTATGATTTATTTAGTTTAGTTTAGGTTTTTTTGGCTTTTGATTTAGGGTTTATTTAGTTTAGGGTTTAGTTTAGGGTTTAGTTTAGGGTTTAGGTTAGGTTTAGGGTATTTATTTTGGTTTAGTTTAGGTTTAGTTTTTTAGGTTTAGGTTTAGGGTTTAGGTTTATGTTTAGGGTTTATTTAGGTTTAGGTTTAGGTTTAGGTTTAGGTTTAGGTTTAGTTTTAGGTTTAGGGTTTAGGGTTTAGGTTTAGGTTTTAGGTTTAGGTTTAGGTTTAGGGTTTAGGTTTAGGGTTTAGGTTTTTTTATGGTTAGTTTAGTTTAGTTTTAATTTTAGGTTTAGGGTTTATTAGGTTTAGGTTTTTATATTTTATTTTTATTTAGTTTATTTTTTAGTTTATTTTTTTTTATTTAGGTTTTTTTTATTTATTTAGGTTTATTATAGTTCATTTATTTTAGTTTTGATTTTTTATTTTAGTTTATTTTTAGGTTTAGGTTTAGGTTTAGGATTATTTTAGTTTGTTTTATTTTATTTTATTTTTTTAGGTTTAGGTCTTATTTTTATTTTAGGTTTAGGTTTTTTTATATTTTATTTATAGGTTTTATTTTAGGTTTTATTTTAGGTTTTTTTAGGTTTTTTATTTTAGTTTAGGTTTTAGTTTATTTTATTTTATTTTATTTAGTTTAGGTTTAGTTTAGGTTTTTTTTATTTTAGTTTAGTTTATTTTAGGTTAGGTTTAGTTTACTTTATTTTGTTTATTTTATTTTTTATTTAGGTTTAGGTTTTTTTTTAGTTTGGGGTTTATTTTTATTTATTTTTTTTGTGTTTAGGTTTTTTAGTTTTTTATTTTTTATTTTAGTTTTCTTTGTTTATTTTATTTTATTTTATGTTTTGTTTTTTTTATTTTAGGTTTTTTTATCTTATATTTATTTTTTTTAGTTTAGTTTAGTTTTATTTATTTTATTTTATTTTTATTTTATTTTAATTTTAATTAGATTTATGTTTTAGTTTAGGTTTTATTTTATTTTATTTAGGTTTATTTTTTGGTTTTTAGTTTAGGTTTA
The DNA here is from genome assembly GCA_021442155.1 of Cymbidium sinense. Classification (NCBI taxonomy): domain Eukaryota; kingdom Viridiplantae; phylum Streptophyta; class Magnoliopsida; order Asparagales; family Orchidaceae; genus Cymbidium; species Cymbidium sinense. Next base: position 78,159 of record JAKCPB010000401.1, read on the forward strand.
GTTTTAGGTTTTTTATGTTTAAGGTTAGTTTAGGGTTGTTTTGGGTTTAGGTTTAAGATTTAGGTTTAGGTTTAGGGTTTATGGTTTAGGTTTAGGGTTTAGTGGTTTATTATTTTATAGGGTTTAGGTTTAGGGTTTAGGGTTTAGGGTTTTAGCTTAGTTTAGGGTTTTTAGGATTTAGGGTTTAGGGTTTTTGTTTACTTTAGGGTTTAGGTTTTAGATAGCATTTAGGATTAGTTTTAGGGTTTAGGGTTATTGTTTATTTTAGGTTTATTTTATTTATTTTAGTTTTATTTAGTTTATTTTATTTTTTTATTTTTTATTTATTTTAGTTTAGGGTTTATTTTTTGGGTTATTTAGGTAGGTTTATTTTAGGTTTAGGTTTTATTATTTTTAGTTTAGGTTTATTTTTATTTTTTTATTTTAGGTTTAGGTTTTGTGTTTAGGTTTATTAGTTTAGGTTTTAGTTTTAGTTTAGTTATTTTAGGTTTATTTTTATTTTATTTTTTATTTTTTTAGTGGTAGGTTTATATTTTATTTAGTTTATTTTATTTTTATTTTGATTTAGATTTAGTTTTATTTAGTTTAATTTATTTATTTAGGATTATTTATTTTAGTTTAGGTTTTAGGTTTAGTTTTTTTAGGTGTAGGTTTATTTAGCTTTATTTTTTAGTTTATTTTATTATTTTATTTTTAGGTTTAGGTTTTATTTTTTATTTTATTTTATGTTTTTTTTTTATTTTTTTTTAGGTTTAGGTTTAGGTTTTATTTTAGGTTTATTTTATTTAGGTTTAGTTTAGGTTTATTTTTAGTTTATTTTATTTATTTAGTTTATTTTAGTATAGTTTATTTTTATTTATTTTAGGTTTTATTTTTTTAGGTTTTATTTAGTTTTTATTTTATTTTGTTTTAGGTTTTATTTTATTTTAGGTTTTGTTTTATTTTATTTAGGTTTTTTTTTTATTTTTTAGTTTAGTTTAGGTTTATTTATTTTATTTTAGTTTAGTTTTATTTTTTATTTTTTTTTCTTTTAGGTTTTTTGGTTTAGGTTTAGTTTATGTTTTTTATTTTATTTTATTTTAGGTTTAGGTTTTAGTTTTAGGTTTAAGGTTTGGGTTTTTAGTTTAGTTTGGGGTTTAGGTTTTTTTTTTTTTAGGGTTTATTTATGATTTAGGGTTTAGGGTTTAGGGTTTAGGTTTAGTCTTTTAAGGTTTAGGGTTTAGTTTAGTTTAGTTTAAGGTTTAGTTTAGTTTAGGTTAGTTTTATTTAGGGTTTAGGTTTTTTGTTTTGCTTTTAATGTGAGAATAAATTTAGATTCAACATTTCTCTTTTTTTCATTTCCTCAACCAAGTAACACACCAAGTTTTCTAAGACACAAGCGATGACATAGATAAAAAATGAGCATGCATAGAGTAAATCAAAAACCCTAAATAACTAGAACCTTCTCTACTATAAAGACATAGTTCCATAAGCAGTAGATCAGATCAACCGTTCTTTAGTTTCTCCAGTTCCAATCAACCACCTCCTCTAGATGGATCCACCATCATGCGATCTCTCCCTCCACCACCACCATGGCTAACCTCTATTGCTCCTCCCACCTCCATGACCACCACTGCCACCACCACCACCTCCATATCCACCAAAGACCTCTAGATCCCCACCACCACTAGGATAACCTCCACCTCTACCTTCACTCCACCTCCAGATCTAGACTCACTGCTGGTGGTGATGTTCCAATCTTTTCGCCATTCTTTAGGTTGGTTTAGGGTTTGGGGTTTAGGATTTAGAGTTTAGGTTAGGTTTAGGGTTTTAGGGTTTATGCTTTAGGCTTTTAGGTTTAAGGTTATGGTATGGTTTAGGTTAGGGTTTATGGTTGTAGGGTTTAGGTTTATGGTTGGTTTACAGTTGTAGGTTTAGGGTTTAGGGTTTAGGATTTAGTGTTTATTATTATTATTTTTAAATTAAGCAAACCAATAGGATTAGGTTTATTTAGTTTATTTAATTTATTTTTTATTTATTTTAATTTATTTTAATTTTATTTAGTTTAGTTTATTTATTTTAGTTTAGGTTTTTATTTTAAATTTTTTTTAAGTTTAGGTTTAGGTTTAGGTTTATTTTTAGTTGAATTTATTTTATTTTATTTTTAGGTTTAGGTTTTATTTTTTATCTTTTGGTTAAGGTTTTATTTTTATTTTTATCCTAAGAGCCTAATCGTATCCAAGCCAGGCATTAAAGCATCAATCATTTAAGAAATAATGAAAAGCATGTAGTCCTAATGCATAACGTAAACATAACATCAAACAATTATATAAACTATCATAAAAGAATAAAAGGTCAGGTGTACCACCGCATAACCCAAAGAGAAAAGATGGGTAAGCTACTTATACAACTGGAATATGAAAGAGTATTTATAATTGTATTAAATGCTATTGGTCTTCTTTCTTCTTATCTCCATTCTAATTTGGTTCCTTCTTTGATTTGAATGGTGTTTGCTTCAAAGGCATCACAAGGCACCCAAGATAAAGCATTCGCCACCGCATCCCAATCCCCATAGCACTAATCCTAATTCCTATTACAAAATTACATTTATGGGAAAAGTAAATCTAACTATACATGTAAAATACAGGTTAGCTAAATATACGTATAATCCCAAGCAGTTGTATTTATAATTTTATCTTAGCACCCTACACATGGCTAAATAAGCCCACCTGTCCTAACTTGGATTATGCTTAAGGATTTAAGCAACCTACAAAAAAGCATTCACATTTATTTTTAAGCATCCCTTAAGCATAATCCCCTGCAAAAACATGATTAGGGTAAATATTCGCCTATCATCTATTCTATGAAGCATACATCCTAACATCCAATCTAAAATAATACATCATAAAATAAAACATGCATCACATCATACACCGCCCCTAACTTAGAAGTGGTGACTTTATTCTAATGTGTGTATTAAGGCTTGTGTGGTAAGTCTTGTTAGCATTAGTGTTGTATTTTCTAAGTGTAGAAGGATTCAATTTAACATGAAAGGTTGATTTCACTTGAAGTAGTTTAATTGATTTGAGAATTTTAATTTGTGTTTTCTTTATTTTGTTTTATTACACTTAGCAACTAATTGTTATAAAGAGAGGAAAAGAGGATTGCCCTCTTTCATCCCTACCTTAAGTCACTTTCTAAAGTATATTAACTTGATTTAGTTCTCTTTAGTGAATTGCTTATTAAATGATTTAATTAATCCTAAGTTTAGGTTCACTTTAAATAATCCTATTCAAAATGAAAGGCATCTTAAGATTAATTTAATTGAATTACTACCACATGACCTATATTAAATCATTCCTTTCCATCACATGTAACATACGTATGATTTAATCCTAAGTGTATCTATACATGCAACATATTTTAGCACACTTAAATGATGAATGTAGTGTATGTTTAGAATTTATATTTTTTGATTGAATTATTTAAACATATTAATTTAAAACTTTATCCAAATTCTTATACAAAAAGGACATAAGAATGAAATTAAATAAGCATGTACCATTGTTAAACCGGGAAGTGAGGTAATGAAATGAACTCCTTGAGCTAGATAAAGCCTTGTATTCTGGATGTCTATTATATATCTATTTGTAATCAAACATATGTAAATTCATATACATGAAAATAGGAAGTAAGCTCCAAATCATATGGCTAATTAATTCAATCACTTAGTCAATTATGAATTCATTCAATTTTAATGTGAAATAGGATTTTCATTCAATAATCACATATACATATACATGTACACAGAAATAGGCAAGTACGTGTCATTGTTAAACGAGGGTAGTGAAGTAATCAAATGACCTCTTTGGGGCTAACTAAAGCCTCGTATCCCCGGGATGTCTAGACTATATATTTGCTTTTCTTGGACACATATGGATGTATACATAAATGAGGGAAAGAAAACCATGCAAAGATTGTATATGTTTTTTGATTGAATCATCTATATATATGAATTAAAACTCTATTCAAATTCTAATGTTGAAATACAATAAAATGAAATCAAATGGGTACATAAAACAAACTAGAAGTGAGGTAATCAAATGACCTCCTTGGGCTAGCTAAAGCCTCGTGTTCCTGGATGTCTAGACTATATACCATTACTATTCAATCTTATATAAATCAACACATGAATAGAAAAGAGAACTCAACATTCATACACCTAAGTTATAAGCACATTCATTTCTTATGTATTTATAACTAGCATCATAACACATTATTAATCATTTATAAACTTTTGAAAAAACATTTGATTTAATAGTGATAATAACCATACATATATTAAATTAATTCAACATGCAAGCTTACATAAAGGAAATCCATTTTATTTTACTAGATTTTGAAAAGATGGATGCATGGATTCAAATGACATACTAAATTTAACATGATTGGAAAGAGGACAATGAAATATAAGCTTGTGATTCATTCAACCAAACTAGTTCTTAAGGAAAATCAAATCAAATAAGATTATTTCAAGTAAACCAAAGCTTCTTTGTTAATTAAGTTTTGGATTTGATTTGATTTAAAGAGGAGAAGAGAAATCATCACTTGTTATTTTAAACCCATTCCCACATTAGTGATTTGATTTAATTTAAGAAATATAATTAAGTTGATTTTATGGGTTAATTAAGTTGACCCCTTAATTAGATGAATTAATTACCCTTACCTATGTTACCTTAAAGTAATTAACTAAATAATATGAGCCAACATGATATGCATGGAAAATAAACTTGCAATGATCCTAAGAAATAAAAGGCAACACAATTGCTCAAGATTAGTTAATTAGATTAAGGACTTAATTAATTACTCTTATGGTTTTCACACATGTGGACTAACCACAATTTCATTAAACTCCTTTAGGTTATTAAACACCTAAAGATGTACTCCATGATTTAATTAATTAAGGTCTGATGTGATTATGATTTCAATTTGATTAAGTGATTTAATTAATTAGTTAAATCTTAATTAATTTCATTTTAAAAAAGGGTGAAATGAACTTAGTGAAAGGGGTCCCAACCTATTCCTTAGTTCACTTTCTATTGAATAATGATTAATAAACTTAATTAACCAATTTATTACTATTCATGGAATTAATTAATCATTAATTAACTTAAAAGAGTAGTTAAGGTTTAATTAGTCAATTTTTCTAATTAAGTGAGTAATAAATCCCAAGAAAATCATGAGAGGCAGAGATCATCTCATTAAATTAACTCACAAAATTTGAGATTAATTGCTCAAGTAATTATGAGTAATAAGCTAATTAATTTTGTAATTAAATTATAATTATTATTCAAAATTAGTTGAGATCATTTTTAATTAATTCTCCTCTCAAATACCATTAAAATGAGTATTTATTTGCATTTTTTAAATTATCAAAGATTTTTAAAAGTTTCAACCATTAAAATAATTAAATAAACCTAACTAAAGCTCATGTGCATTTTCACATGGCGCCAGATTGGCTACTTAAAACTTATCATGCAACATGGTGGCATGACACGCTTATCGTTATCATCTAAGATCGATGGCGATTAATCCCATACTTAATAGGATTAAATCGATCGATCTAGTGGCTCTAATCATAATTGTTCGAATCATGCGAATGGATGCATGATCTAACATCAGTGAGGAAGAATGGAGTCCGTCACCATTGCTCACTTAATCCAAGCTACCCGAAGCTTGGATCAACTCCAAAAGGATCCCACACTTCACACAGAAGGAATCCAATGGTCATGATTACATGAGATGCAAGTTTTCAAAAGCTCCAACCCATTTTGCCTAAGGATTGGTTTTGGAAGCATACCTCAGGAGCTCAAGATCGACTTGAATGATTTAGGAAGCTTCATCTAGTGGAGATGAAGCTTGAGTAGCAATTGGATCAATTCTTGATGTTCACTGAAAGGCCAAAACTATGATTTGGAGCTCGCTTTGATCAAAGTCCCACCTCATGCTCAAGAAGCTTGGGAGATATATGCTGCCTGGAAGGTGTGCAAAGTTAATTTGAGTTTGATGGTTAAATGGGGAAGTTAGGTCAAAATGGGAGTGTCCTATTTGGGATGAGAATGGCATTTTGATCGAGAACAAGCTTTGGAATGGCTCTAGCTCATCTTGGGTAGCTAGGCTTTGAGGATTGATTTTGTGTGTTGAGTAAAATGATAGGTGTATACCCCTTCATCTTGATCAATGGTGGGATTGGGTTTGTCTCTAATGGATGTTCACCATCTCGTGGAGTTATGGAGGGAGAGGTGAGTTGGCTGCTTGGTTGGTTGAAGGTGTGGTGGTCGCCAAGGAAGAATCATTGGTGTCCTATGGGTTTCAAATGCTCTAATTGGGAGGGTGAGTGATCTCACCTCCCATGATCATGGTCACCCAACCACCCCTTCGTCAGTGGGTGCAAGTGGACCATCGAGAGTACCAAGTGGCCAATAAAATGGAAATGACCACTTATAATGGGATTTATCTGTGATGCCTTGACCCAAGGGTAGAATGATCATTTGGCATTGATTTAATTTGTGATTTGAAATGAGCCAAAAGTGGGTTATCCCAAATTTCAAGTCAATTGAGTTGATTTGGTTATGTTTGGCTCAATTTGACTCATATAGGTCAAATTGGTTAGGTCAAGTTGACCAATTGGTCAAATTGGGTCAAACCAAGGGTTAAGTTCATATGATCATTTGGGATGTTTTAGTTTAAATGGTTTGGTTTAGTTTGGCTTAGATTTGATTTTGGCTCATTTGAATTCATTTGGGTCAAATGGGTTAAGTTGACCAATTTGACTAAATTGGCCAAATTAGCTTGGTTAGTTGGTTTGGGTTTAGTTGACCAAAAAGATGATTGTAGGCTTTGATTTCAATTAATTTGGATTTTATTTTGATTTAAGCCAACTTGAACATAGTCACTTTGGGCTAAATAGGTCAATTGGGTGAAATCATGGCTTTGAAGTTCAAAATCAATTTGGAATGAACTTAAGCCATCAATCAATTTGGTTTATATTTTGATTTGACCCAAATTGGTCTTTTAGGTGAATTTGGTTCAACATGGGTCAAAAGGATCAATTGGGTTTGGTTTGACACAATTGAAAGTCAAGTCATATTCAAATACTGATTTTGTTTTGGTATGAATCATTGGTTTGAAGAGATTTTGCTTAGGTTCCAATTTGGCTAGTTTGGGTTCATATAGGTTAAGGGGTAGACTTGGTTTGACCCAATTTGTGATAATTGATCAACCTAGAGTGATCAACAATCATGATGGGAGGTTTTGATGGGCTTGGTTCAATCCAATTTGGGTAGGATTAAAACTTGGCTCAAATAGGTCAAATTGGCCACTTTGGGTCAAGTGGATAAATTGGGTTTAGTTGGCATGAGTTTGGGTTGAATTTGATTTAGTTGAGTTTATATATGGATTTGAGATTGATATATAAATTCAATTGCAAATGACTTTGGTTCAAATGAGTTTTGGTTCATTTGATCATTTTAAGTCAAAAGGGTTAAGTTTGGTTTGACTTGGGTTGATTTTAGTTTGGTTTTATGATTGTAGATTTCATTTATATTTGTGAATATTAGAAGGTATGATTGATTCATGAGAAAATCAATTGAATTTAAGTTTAGGAATGAAGGAATTTGGCTAAGTCCATAGAGTTGGGTCATGTGGCTTAGGTTTGGATTTTGATTTGGTTTGATTTAGTTTTGATGATTTAAATGTATATTTCATTTAAATTTGTGAAGATGATTGAAAATATGATTGATTTGTGAAAAATCAATTGAGTTTGACTTGATTTGGATTAATATTTGGCTAAGTCCATGGGATAGGTCATATGGCTTAGAAGGGTTTTGATTTAATTTGATTAGTTTTATTTAGTTTTTTGATCATTTAAATGTAGATTTGATTTATATTTGGGAAGATGATTGAAGATATAAATTGATTATGAGAAAATCAAATGATTTTGTATGATTTGGATGAAGATTTGGCTAAATCCATGGGATAGGTCATATGGCTTAGAAGGGTTTCAAGTTTGGATTTGATCATGGGCTTCAATCATTTAGTTTTAGACTTTTTTGGATTTGATTTGAATTTGATGTTTGAATTGAACTTGAGGTTTGAAAGTGAACAATTGGATTTTTGCAAGGTAGGTGGAATATCTTAATCCCTAAGGCATAACCTAATTCTATGGTTAACCCTTCTAAGTCTTTAGGCTTAGGTTAAGTGTTTACCTAATTGTGAAGTGTCTTATGACTGTGGGAAGTCTTAGTGTCTACAAGACTCTAAGTCTAAGATGGGAAGATTGAATTCACATTCCAAAAGTGAGTCAATGTGCCTTAGGCTCCATAGTGTCTTGAGAGATAAATGATTAAAGACCGAAGCCAAGTTTCACATTATAGGCTCAAATACATCTTTCAACGCTTTGCTTGGGAGACCATGGATACATGAGAACACCATAGTTCCATCCTATCTACATTAGTGTATGAAGTTCGTGAGAGGTGGGATCGTCTACTATGTCAAAGGAGATCTCAAACCATTTATAGTTCACGAGGTTAGCATATATGAGGATGTGGCTTACTACCTCTATCAAAATCAGCAAGTATATTCTCACAAACTTGGCCAAAATTTAAAAATAAAAGAAATGAAAAAAGAAAAAGAAAAATAAAGAGAAAAAGAAAAAGAAAATAAAAGGGAGAGGAAATAGACTTGGAGGAGGAAGTGGAGCCTAACATTAGATTCTACCCACCATTCATTACTCTATTCGAACATATGGATCAGACGACCTAACCTCCACCAAGTAGAGGAAGAGGCTAGTTCGTGAGGTAGTCCAGGGTGGAAAACCACTTTATTGGCCACCCAATAGAAGATATATCCTAGCAAGAATACACCTACTATCCATATAGACTTCAAATCTAGTTCATAGGATGAGTCTTATATGGCTAGCACACTAGCCAGCTCTTCTCAATAGTAAACTCCCTTAGAGGTGACACTTGAGCCAGATAGCGATGAATACGCTGTAAAGCATAAGTGTATCAAAGTCTATGTGAAATAGTTATGCTTGGGAACCTTAGCTCTTCCCACTTTCTAAAAAAGCTAAGGGTTTGGTAGGTAAAGCCTCTAAGTCATCCCAGTGTGAAAACTAAGTTTTTTGGGAGCATCATCCTAAGTCAAGAAGTTGATGTACAACTTGAGGATGATCCATATAAAATTTAATAGAATTACCTTTTGATTAGTACTTGCCTTGTGTTCATAATTTAGCAAATAAAGGGTTAATCCCACATACTTGGTCCAAGCATAGGTCAGATTACTTTGAAAGAATATGGAAGAATAAATGCAAAATCTCTCAATCAAGACCTGACTAGATTGTATAGTGGGTCCAATGATGATGATTATGCTAGTCATCACCAATCATTTGGAATCGATAGTTCTTTTCAAATCACATTAACTCATATGAGCTAGATTGAAAAACTTATGATGATTCGATGACTTTTGAAGTCAAAGATGCATTGCCGAGTTCAAAGAAGAGATCAAGTCAACCATCGATGTAAAGATATCAACTTAGAATAAGAAGATCCACGCCGACATACATCAATTCTTTTGTTGGATGAAATTAAAACCAATGACTTAGCTTAACTATATTTTAAGGACTACTTTGCATGGAGTTATGAAGAGATTCTTGATTTGCTCTTGACGTAGTGGTCCATAAACTAGCAATAGAGCCTACTGCTAACTTTATCAAGCAAGCTCCTAGATGCATACGATTAGACATAGAACAACAGGTCATTTATGAAGTCAAGAAACTGATCGATGATGGCTTCATCCGGGAAGAAAAATATCCTACCTAGTTAGCCAGCATCATCCTAGTTATGAAAAAGAATGGCCTCATCTCATGCAGTCTTCTCTTTCATGGATAGATCATATGGATATAACCAAATAAAGATGGCCTGTGAAGATGAACTAAATAGTTCTTTTAGAACCCTGATCGAAATCTATTTCTATAAGATCATTTCTTTCAGCCTTAGAAATGCTGATGCTACATACCAGTAAGCTATGACTCAAATCTTCGATGAACTTATTCATCATCAAGTTGAGTGCTATGTCGATGATCACGTAGTCAAAAGTAGAGAAAAGGAAGACCATCTCTTTAACTTGAGAGTAGATAATTTTCAAACAGTTAAGATAATTTAACCTCAAAATGAACCCCCTTAAATATGCACTTAGAATAGCTTCAGGGAAATTCCTTTGGTTTATTGTCCAACACCAGGGAATAAAAATTGATGCAGAGAAGAATAAAGTGATATTAGAAATTCCACTCTCTAAAGTTTTAACTAAACTCAGATCATTCTAAGGGTGGTTAGCTTATCTAAGATGCTTTATATCCACCTATTGGGAAGATGTAAACCATTCTCGACTGCCAAAAGGATGCCAAGTGGGATGATGAGTGTGAGCATGCCTTCAAGACATCAAGCATTAGATGACGCCGCTAGTTCTAGCAACCCTATCCCGGGCAAGTCACTACTATATCTTGTGTTAGATGACTCCTTGGTTCTTTGTTGGCCCAAGCTAACAAGGGAAGGAAAATGCACTCTACTACCTCGCTTGTCATCTAATTTTTTTGAGGCTAATTATTCCACTCATTGAGAAATATTGCTTTGCTTTAATCTTTGCATCCCAAGCTACATCACTACATGCTTCCTCATAAGGTGAACTTAATCTCTAGGATCAATCCACTATAGTATCTCATGACATGGCTAATGTTATCTAGACAGTTGACACAATGGTCCATGATCCTCTCACAGTTTGACGTTACCTTCATACCCCTCTGCACGATGAAAGGAAAAGCACTAGAAGATTTGTTAACAACACACCCACTTCCTCGACTCTCGCTAGTGATGATTTCCCAATAAACAAATCATGAACGGGATACTAGCATTCACCATCGAGATGTACTTAAAGAGAAGAAGAACACATACTATTTTAGGAATGGTAGGAATAGTTCTCTTAACTCAAATGATGTGATGACATTCTCAAATCATATGTCCAATCCTTGCACCAATAACGAAGCCAAATATGAGACTCTGATTGCTGATCAAAAGTTATTCATTACTCTAAGCATCCAGAATATCAACATCGTCAAGGATTCTGAGCTATTTATTAACCAAATCGCTGGATCTTATAAGGTTATAAAGCCCAAGTTCCTTCACTACCATAAGTACACCATGGAGTTATTGGCCAAAATCTCAGAGGTTACCATTTATAAGATTCCTTGAGGAGGGAACATCATAGCATATTCTTTAGCCAAACATGCGAAGGAGTTGGCATGTTCGGATGATAAGTCCATATGAATAAAGGTCAAAAATAGACATGTCTTATCCTTTATTGATATTGAACTCATCAAAAAGTACTCTCTTGATGGGTAGGTTGCCATTTCCAAAAAGGATGAGGAGTTAGATTGGAGGCAACCATTCATGGATTACCTAAGTAAAGGAAAACTACCTCAAGAGAAGTCCCAAGCCAATTAGATAGAGTAGAGAACACTTTCCTACACTCTTATGGATGGTGTCTTATACCGGTGGTCTTTCAATCATATGTGGTTACGTTATTTAGACAAGCACAAAGCCGAAGATCATGACCGAGTGATACACTTGATTATGTGGAGCCAACTAATGAAGATGAATGAAGATCAAGAGATTAGGATACTATGAGTCCATGATCAAGATTGCACAATGGATACATAATGGTGTGAACATTCTACATATTAGCCTCATGGTTAAATAGTGGGTTCGATTGATCCTCCTTCTTTCAAGGGTCATTGATTCCTTTTAGTTACTACTGACTACTTTTCCAAATGGACAAATGCGATTCAACTCAAATAGGTCACAACTTAGCATGTGCTCCAGGTTTTTAGGAACCATATCATATATATGTTTGAAGTGCCTCGATGAATTATATCTGATAATGGTACTACATTCAAGAGCATTGAGATCAACAACTTTTACCGGAGATACAACATAGATAGAGATATTCTACCATCAACTACAAGGAAAATGGCAAGTAGCCTTCAAAAAAACCTCTCATCCAAATACAAGAAGACACTAATAACAACAAGATAGTGGCTTGAGTAGTTAGTTGAAGCCTTATGGGCCTACCTCACCACATATAGAACACTAACTCAGTCTACTCCTTTCTCCTTAGTGTATGGGTTCAAATCCATTCTACCATTAGAAGTTCAACTCCCATCACTAATGATAGCTTTGGGTAACAAGATCACAACAGTAGAACGCCAAGTTGGTTATAAGAGCTCAAAAGTTTGAGGAGAGATGCCTGTCGGCATGCCAAAACTAGTTGTACAAAGCTAAAATAATTTAAGCTCACAAAAAGTTGGTCCATCCTAGAGCTTTTCAAGTAGGAGAGCCTATTTTAGTTTTAAGGAGACCGATTATTGCCCATCATAAGATGGGAGGAAAGTTTGAACCCACATGGGAATGCCCTTTTTCTATAGAGAAGGCCTACTAAGGAGGATCTTATCAGCTTATTGATCATAAGGGAGAGCACCCAATGCTTCCAATCAATGTGCTCTACTTAAAGAAATATTATAAATCATGTTTAAAAAATAATTATCATTAATGAAAATTTATTTCAATTCAATCTCTTCCATGTTGAAATTATTCTTGTTTGTGAATTCACCATGATGTGTTTAGGTAGGTGTAAGGAACCCAGCTGTCCTATCCTTCATCGACACAACACAAATAAAAAAACTACACACAAACAAATAAAACAAACACATATCTTTTATCTCGCTACTTTGAGTTGAGATAATGCCCCAATGACTCACTCCCGCTACTGTTCGGTGAATGCTTACCCAACTAATGTGTCACCCTAGTGGTCTTCTTACTTTGGAGGATGTAAGTATGCCATGCTTTCCTTCCTTACTTGGCCATTGCACACTAACAAGCACCTTGATAGTTTGGTAGGCCTTACTGCGGGACCAGTAAGCTACCTCATGTTGGCTTCATATAAGAGGATGTGAGTCTGCGACACTTTCATCTTGGATTAGAATTCGTACATTGATTGGGTCGAGTATATTTGAGGTTTAGGATAAGTCTCCCAGTGGCTCCTTCCCTCCAAACTATTTAAGTTTGGGTCTAGTCCTTCCTTAAGGCTCCCCGCTTAGTAGTCGCTCTAGGTTAGATAGCATCTATCTCGCTGACGATAAACTATCTCGATGATCAGTTCTTCTTGTAAAGTTCTAGGCCTACACGCTTTCTTTCCAGATTGATCATTTCACATCGATGGGTACCTTAGGTTGGTTGGTTCTCACAATGCTGATGGACACACCACTCATGCATGGGATACATCTTAGGTTGGTTGGTTCTCACACCTTAGGATACACCATCATGATGTAAGTCTATACTTTCTTCTTGAGTTGGACACCATACACCTATAGCTTTCTTTCCGTTTTAGAATAATGCCCCTAGCATCACCTTCCCTGTGGGCACTATATTTGGATCACGTCCATTGTGACCCCATTTAGACACTACCCAGGTTACTATCGAATTGGACAATTCTCCTTTCCTAATAACCACCCATGTGGTAGGAGAATCCATCTTATGAATGTGAAAATTCGTGGTCAAGAATATGAGATAGTCGTATAGCCCCTTCTCGGTCCTTCACACACCAATAGTCCACAAAAAATATAAATAAAATATATATTCACTTGGAAGGGACATATATCTTTTCAAGCAAGGTGCATCCTATCTTTAGGGCAATGTCAACAAAACTCCCTATAGGAATCACCCAACTTCTTGAGTTGATATAAGTCCCCAAAGATACATTCACTCAGAGTCGCCCTAAATTGAGTTCTATTTTGCTACCAACATGTCACCTGGTTGTTCCTAGAAGATGTAAGTCCACCTTCTTCATGGCACAACCATTGCATACCAAAAGGAAACCCCTTAGGTTGGCTAGCTCTACCCCACGGCCAGTAGACTATCCCTTTAGGTTTGCAAATCTAAGATAGGATAAGTCTGATATAGCCCCTTCTTAGTGGGTCCATTGCATACCAACATCATCCATAAATTAAATCTATTAAATTTGATTAAGCTCACATCCCCAATGGATATGCCCTCAATTCAAAATAAAACTAAACCAAATAAACCATATCAAATCACATGAAATTAAGATAAAATTAATCTTGACTACTTTTGAGTTGACATAAGTCCCTAGTGAAATTCACTCAGAGTCCCTAGGTTAGGTTCGATGTGCATCCAAGGTCACCCAGATTGTTCCTCTTGGAAGATGTAAGTCTACTATGCCTTCTTCTAGCATATGTTGCACAATCAAAGGCAACCCTTAGGTTGGCTAGCTCTACCCCATATGTAGACTATCCCTTTGGATTTGTAAACCCGAGGAAGGTTAAGGCGATATATTCTTTAGTGGGTCCATCGCACACCATAAGGCCCATACATTAACTCATTAAATTAAACCCAATCTAATTTTCCCCTGGAGTTAAATCACACCCTTCTCCTGGAGCCCCAAATCATATATAAATAACTCAAGCAAACAAATTAAATTCAAAACCAACCTCCCTATTGTAGCCAAATTAAACCAACTCCTCTATTAGAGTCTAAATCAAAGCAATCCAACAAAACTCTTATCTGTAGCAGATACATCTCCAAACAAATCTATGAAATCAAACTCAAATCCCAATCCCCAGCGGATAACTTGAACCTGCTTCCTTAGTAGAATGTTCATATACCAGATCCCTAGTGAACTCGAGCCCATATCTCTAGTAGATATGACTCCACATCAATTAAAATAAAATAAATTAAAGTTGATTCAATCATATAATCAAATCAAATTCAAACCTTATCCATAGCAGATTTTCTTATTCTATGCCATCATAGACACTAACATGTCATGTCCAATCCATGTGTGATCCCTATGGATCTCTCTCCTTGCACTTGACATGGAATTCTCATCATATCTTATTTCTTCTCTTATTTCTTCAACCAAAGCCTAACAATGTATTCCTTCAAATTACATCACCTTAACATTGTAATCAACATTTTATGATTTGTGATGGTGCAAGCTCAAACTAACTATACAATATCATGCAAAACATAATATAGTGTGAATTAACAAACTATATTATATTATAATATTTGATGTTATATTATAATTTTCTATAATATAATATATTGTCTAACATTATACCTCATTACAATCAATTAAAAGGAACAAATAACAAAATTTTCTCAAAACAGAATAATGTTCATTTTGATGTAAAATTGTTAATTTTTATTAGAAATGGTACAAAATAGCATAATTTTGGTGTTTCTTCTTGTGTGCCATGAATTTTGCCAAATTCTTCATCTCAACCTTCAAATTAACATTTTTGTGAGTTTTGACCGAATGCACTATAACAAAAGTTAAACATACTAAAATGTACAATAACATTTAGTAACACACCATCGCATACATATATATGTGACGTTATATTGTTATGTACATAATATTTTAATATGCTTTCATATAATATATTATCTTACATTACACCTTAAAATGAATCACTTTAAACAAAAAAAAATTTATAAAATTTGGTTGAAAATGAACATTTATTTTGGATGCAAAATTCCATTCTTTTGATTAAAAGACACAATAGCACACCCCCAATGATGTTCTCTAAAGCTTACCTTAAATTTGAACAAATCCCATCATCTCAGCTTATAAATCAGTATTTTTATAAATTATACTAGTACGGACTCTACTACATCATACTATAACAAACTAAAATATGCTAAATAATAAGTAGTAATACATGATAGTATGCTATAATGCTTGATACTACACTATGTTATGGCATCTTATATTATAATACACTATAACATATTATATTATACTATATTGCTTATTATATCACAAGGGATTGCTTAAGATAAAAAATCATAAAATTAGTCTAAATAATAGAAAAATTTATATTTTATTCGTATCACTTACATGTTTTAAATTGAAATAATATATTATGATGCCATGCTCTACCTATTATGAATTTGGCCAAATTCCACCATTTTAAAGTCTAAATCAAGATTTTTATAAGTAATGCTAGTGTAGGTTCGATGCATGATTGTAAAATACTAAAAGAATTTAAAATGCAGAACAATATATTATTATGATATATGATGTTATACTATGCTACAACATATAATATTTATTTTGAACATAAAATCTTACTTTTAGACTACAAATGGTGTAGCACACCTTTGGTACTACAACCTAATTCCCACTTCAATTTAACAAATTTCAATGATTATTAAATCAATATTTTTATGATTTATATTAATATAGATTATAGGGCATAATACCATAATATACTAAAACATTTTAAAATATCATATAGCATCCAAAAACACATCAGTACATACTCAAATATATGATGCTACGTTATACTATAATATATGGTATTATAATATGATTTAGGGTTAGGTTTTAGGTTATTCAAATCTCTAATAGTCAAGGGAAAGTCTCTTGAATACCATTTCTTTAGCTACCAAAACTATGTTAGGATTAGGTCATTCTTTGAATCTACTGCTAATGACTTCCTTATTCAAGGTTTAAGGTTTAGGTTGTGGGTTTAGCTAGTTTAGGTTTAAGTTTAGGTTAGTTTAGGGTTTAAGGTTTAAGGTTAGTTTTAGGTTTAGGTTTGGGGGTTTAGTCTTTGGGTTTAGTTGTAGGTTTATGGTTTATTTAGATTTAGGTTTTAGGGTTTTAGGTTTAGGGTTTAGGATTTTATAGTTTAAGGTTTAGGGTTTAGGGTTTTTAGGATTTAGGTTTAGGGTTTAGGATTAGGTTTTAGGTTTAGGGTTTAAGTTTTAGTTTAGGGTTTAGGATTTATGTTTAGGGTTTAGAGTTTAAGGATTTTTTTAATAGAAAACAAATTCAAATTCAACATTTCTTCTTTTTGAATTCATCAACCAAGTAGCACCCCAAGTTTTCTAAGACACCATCGATGACATAGATAAAAGATGAGCACCCATAAAGCAAATCAAAAACCCTAGATTAGTAGAACCCTTTCTAGTGTGAAGATAGTTCCATAAGTAGGAGATCAAATCAATCATTCTTTTGTTTATCCAGTCATCAACCACCCCTCTCAAGTAGTGATCCATCATATCCCCATCTCTCCTCCCACCACTATGGTTGTAACTTCCATTTCTCCTCCCACCTCCATAACCACCACTGCTCTGACCACCACCTCAATATGCACCAGCACATCCAGATCCCCCACCACCACTGTGATAATCACCTCCTCTGCCTTCCCCTCCATCACCAGATCTAGACTAAAGCTTAGTTGATGGTAAAGTTCCTACCAACAAGGTTCAGCCCATTCTTAGGATTATGTGTGTGGTCTACGCTTAGGGTTTAGATTTTTAGTTTAGGGTTTAGGGTTTAGGTTTAGGGTCTGTGGGGTTTATAGGTTTAGGTGAGGGTTTAGGGTTTAGGGTTTAGGGATTAGGGTTTTTTTTTTGGGGATCCCCATATAGGGGAATTTTATTGTCACAAAAAGAGGGTTTCAAGGTCCTTAAAGGGAATTAACTCCAGAACTATTGCTCAAAGCGCTACAATCTTAGGAGTAAATTAAGTACCAATAGCAAAAGAAAATAATAAAGCAATCAAAAGATACAAATTGATTAACATAATAAGCGGAAGATTAGGGCCAATGCTCGAGGATGGAGAATGCATGACACTCTGAGTAAACCTACAAGAGGACAAGAGAGAAGCACGCAAGAATGTATGTAAAAAAAGTTAAAGCAAGGTATTGACAAAATGATAAAAAATCAGATAATCTGAGAATGATAGAAGAGTTATGATATAGGCTCAGCTCCCACACCAAGTTTGATGCAAATATGAGCATCCACATCATAAGGGTTACATCATAAGAGCTACTACCAAACCAAAAGGGAGTGAAAACATCATATCATAGCCAACAAACTCAGAGTCCATTTGATAAAATTGATATCCTTAGTACGCAATTTTAATCACTGGTAGATAGAGAATCGAAAAGTCGAATGAGAGGTTCCCATCCGGAAATAAGAGATATAAGACACCATGTCAAAGAATGCCTAGACCAATACAAGAAGTTCATCGATACCGTTCATTATAAGACAACCCATTCAGATAGAGCATGATAGTTAAGAGCATCTTAACAGTGGTCTGCATTAGTCTAACAATGGTAGGGAAAAGATAAGAGAGGCAAGAATTAAAATGGTTTTTAGGCCGGCTACAAAGCCCATAAGCAGCAAACAATAGAAAATCAACACCACATTGCCAGCCAGGGGAATTAAGTAATCTGCAGGAAACTAGAAAGTCAGCAAACCCCCAACCCAATTGACCACAGATGCATAAGTCAGGAAGGGACAACAAGTTGGCCATAAAACCTCTCTCCATCAGAGTAGACATTGCCATCGTTAATAACCAAGTAGGTAGAGCATAAAAATAGGTATCTGGAAGGCAGCAACCCAGACAACAATCACCAAAAACCATCAGAACAGCAATGTCAGAAATAGCTAGCTGAACATAGGACCCAGAAATCCTATAGCCAACTAGGATGAAGCCAACATAGGAGTCTTGAAGAACCAAGATAGCAAATATCCAAGACAAGAAACAACCAGCAAGAGAACAATAACCAACAAGCTTGCCATAAAGCCACCCATCCAGGATAAACATTGTAATAGATACAAATTTAACTGAATGAAGTTGGAGAAAAAGCGGAGATAACCGAATTAAGATGATATGCATGTAATAAACCATTAAGGGGGTTCAAGGCAAAGTCCACCAAGCAATCAACAACTTTAATAGAGAGTTGTTGAGCAAAATAAACCAAAACCCTAGAGACAGCATGTAGAGTATTAATCCAGTTCAGCCAACAACCAAAGTAGTTAATACCAACAAGCTGGCCAAGAGTCCACCCAGAAGCATAGATAAAGATCCAAATAATCAGATGGAAAATCACAGGGATCTGCTCGATGTTAACAAAACCAAGTGGGAAAAAATAGAAGTAGGAAAAAATAGCAGTAGCCCAATTGATAATAGCAAAAATAGTCAAAAAATCAAAAAATAGGGAACAGATAATAATCGCAACGTCCACCAGCTGGACAAAGGGCCCTAAAGGCCAAAAGCCAACAATGGTAGCAAAAGGGTTCAAATGATAATAAAAAGAAAAAAACCTTCCAGATAAAGTAGATCAGGGTAACAGTAAAACCTACAACCACATAATCGGAGCTACAACTCGGTTAAACAATCCCAAAAATCGGATAATCCAGATCAACAAACAACCAAGAGAGCAAGGCAACAAAAGACAACAACTGTCCATAGTACCACCGGTCAGCGAGGCGCATAATACACCCACCAACCTAACCGAGATGGGAAGAGACAACAATGATAATGTAGATCACACAATCGGAGATGAACATCAGATGTAAACAGGGCATTCCAAAGCCAACCCCAACAGCAAAGAAGTTAATGCAACATTGGAACCCACTAGAAGAAAAATCAAAAAATGGATTCAAATGAATATCAACATTAGAATCTAGAAAAAGCAAGACAACAGGTAAACCAAAAAGAACACTTAAGACAAGACAAAACATCCAAGACAGAAGGGACAACAAGTTGGCCATAAAACTTCTCCATCATAGAAGACATTGCCATATTTAATAACCAAGTAGATAGAGCATAAAAAATAGGTATCGGAAGGCAGACATCAATCAAAAACCATCACATCAATGTCGAAATAGCTAAATGAACATAGGACCCAGTCCTACTGACCAACCAGATGGAGCCAACATAGAGCCCGAAAGCCAAGACAAAAATATCCAAGACAAGAAACAACTAGCAAGAGAACAGAAACCAGCTAGCTTTCCATAAAGCCACCCATCCATGATAAACATTGCAATAGAAATAGGTTTAACTGAAAGAAGATGGAGAAAATAGCAGCAGATAAAGTAAACCAATGAATTAAGGTGATATGCATATAATAAACCATTAAGGGGGATCAAGGAAAAATCCACCAAGCAATCAACAACTACAAAAGAGAGTTGCTGAGCAAAACAAACCAAAACCCCAGAGACAGCATGTAGAGTATTAATCCAGTTCAGCCAACAACCAAGGCAGTTAAAACCAACAAGCTGGCCAAGAGTCCACCCAAAAACATATGTAAAGATCCAAATAATCAGATGGAAAATCACCGGTATCTGCTCGATGTAAACAGAACCAAGTGGGAAAGAACAGAAGCAGGAAAAAATAGCAGTAGCCCAATTGATAAAAGCAAAAATAGTCAGAGAATCAAAAAATAGGGAACAGATATTAATCACAAAGTCCACCAGCTGGTCAAAGGGCCCTAAAGACCAAAAGCCAACAATGGTAGCAAAAGGGTTCAAAGGATAATAAAAAGAAAAAACCTTCCAGATAAGCGGAAGGTAGCGAAAAACCTACAACCGGTAAAGGCTAACAGAGAAGCCATTAAGGGAATCCAAACCTATAAGGAAATAATAAAATAGAATAGGAAATAACAAAATCTCGCTTGACAGGTTGGGAAAAAAAGGTTGGGAAAAAAAGGTTGGCAAAGACAAACAGCAAGACAACACCAAAATCAACCTGCTGAAGTAGATAAACAACCCCAGCAACAGCTTGCTAGATATAAGATAGAAACCAGACCATCCAACAACCAAGAAATAAAAAATAGCAAGTTGGGCATAAAACCAACCATTCAAATTACACAGTGCATAAGTAAATTCCCAGATAGTTAATGAAGTGGTCTGACCAAGACTAGCTAAACCAGGAAATAAATAACAACAACAGGCGAAAACAGCATCATCCCAATTTTTAGTAGCACAAACATTATATAAAGGCAGATGATCCAACAGCCTGCAGGACACAAAATAGCCTGAAATCCAATAGCAATAGATTAAAGAAAGATTAGCTACACATGAATCCAGCAATCCAACAGTCATAGCTTAAAATAACACTACATTGATTGCAACCATAGGGTAAGCCAATAAAAAGAAGAAGAACAGAGCCACCATAGGGGTTCAAAAGAGTCTCATCAATGAGATCCTCTAGAAAAAAAAAAAGTTAGCGAAATATCATCCCTGGAGAAATCATGTGATTAAAAATTAATAAATAATTCCAAACATAGGATAAGCCATTCAAGAGCAAAGGAGCACCAAGAAACAGACCAGTAGCAAGACCCACAACATCAGGAATATTGGAAATCAGGAAATAATTCCAAATCTGTAGAGAAAGATTTTTAACCAGTATGTTGCATCTATTATTGGATGTGAAGGTAAGGTTATGAAGCATAGGAGAGGCGAAGACCCCAAAACCTCTTCATGCAAAAATAAAATAAAAGATAACTCCCAAAAATAAAAAAATCGACTCAAAGCAGATAAAGAGAATATCAGCAGCAGCCCAGGATCTAATAGGGGAGATAAGTATCATTTCAAAGTCCAGCCACCAATCATTATTAGCTAAAATCCAACAACCTAACAGTAAATCTTCAAAATAAATATTGCAACCAGTGTAATGAACACTAATATAATGCATAGAAACAACATAGGTAACTAAGATGCTCCAAGCAGTAATATCTTTGAGAAATAGCCGATTGTAATAAATAATGGCAGTAGCTAAACCCATCATGATAAATATCTCCCTCCAGCAATGATTGTTATAAAACCAATAGTAGCTGACACGTAGCTCAACAAAATTCTAATGCAGGATATTAGTATGCACATAGCTCAACAATAACCCTTTATCAGTGTAAATGCCAAAAGTAGTGAGCCCACAGAAATCAAGACATCAAATAATATCCATGTGAAACATCCATAAAAGATCCAAAAAGGAACAAAAAGCCATAAAGTAAAGAGGTATACAATAAAAGGATGAATGGACAGTAAATAGGAAAAAGGTAGATTAAGTTGAGATAAGGAAACCCAGTTGTCCAATTAACCACCGCAAGTGTTTGGGTAAGGTGAGTTGATTAAAGAAGATGATACCATCGGATCTAGCACCAGATTGGCAAGGTAAGCCCGAGCATTTCCTTCACGCCAAACATGAGTGATGTTAAAATTCATTGGGAAAGAAGAGCTCTAGTTTGCTTGAGGAGGTAGTACAATTCGCTCATCTTAGTGGAGGTCAAAAGATCAATCAAAGCATCCACCTTAATCCAAATATTGAGCCGACCATTTTGGAGGCAAATCTCAAGAGCTTTGAAGCGCCATAAGCTCGAAAATGGGACTAAGAAATAAGGGGATAAGCAAAAGCACATAGTACTATACCCTTAGAGTTCACGAAAATGCCACCACACAAAGCCATTATGAGAGAGCCATCGTATTGATTTTAATAATATGGTCAAGAGGTTTTTCCAATAGACAATCTTATCATTTTAGATAGGTTGATCCGAGTTAATGCCCAATTTATTGGCGACAAATTTACAGCCTTTGAATTGTCTGTAATGAATGAGATTGGCTTTAAACAAGTCACAAATTTGTATTTTTAGTTCTAGTAATAATCCTCACATGGTTCATAGGGATCCCACGATATTTTGCATCATTACGGTCCATCCATATGAACCAGATAAGAGTGATAGCAATGATAACTTTAATGTGAATAGTATTATCAAAATAGATTTTAAGAAGTTGATATAAAGTAAGAGAGCCATTGAAATTGAGTGTTAAAAGATCATCATACCAAATCCAAAGTTTAGAAGCAATGACCCCATTAACAAAACATGATTAACATTCTCAATATGGAAATAACATTGACATTTAGAGGGTAAAGTGGAACCCTTTACCCACAACAAGGAATCAATAGGGATAAAATTTTTTAGATATGCCAAGTAAGAATAGAATAAGAAGTAGAGATATTGTTATTCCAAAGTTTGGAGAATACATAGGAGGAATCATGAGTATCTTTAATGTGGAGCCACACATTTTTGAGGTTGAAATCACCATTACGAGAGAGCTTAGAGAGAATCTGATCTTGATTGTATGGAGTGATAGAAATAGTAGTAACCATATTCAAGAAAGTAAAAGGGATAAAATCAAAAAGCTTACTATTGTTCCACTTATTGTTATGCCAAAAAGAGTTTACTCTAATAGTAGAAGTGGAATGGGTGGAGAGTAAGTCATCAATGGATCCACATCCACTCTAGTTATCTTGCCAAAAGAAAGAGGCGCCATAGTTAATGCCCCAAAAAATTAAGGATTCTGCATCCCATTTGTGAGAACAAAGTCTTTTCCACATAGGAGAGTCACCCCGGAAAGGGACAAATGAGGGGTGCTTACCACGGCAATATTTAGATCATGAAATTAGCCCAAACACTATGATTACTCTAAAATTCCACCGAGTTTATAGAAAAGGCATTGATAGCTTCTTTATGGATTTATACCAAGACCACCTTCATCAAAAGTGCCACAACTTTTAAACCAAGAGGTCCAAGTGCATTTTTTTAGAAGAGGTATTGGAGCCCCAAAAATTTATTTAGGACTCAATTCTGATGCTAGAAATGGTCGGCACAATGGTTTGGATGAGATATAAAGGCATGGAATTAAGAGTGCTCTTAATCAAGGTAAGCCTACCACCAAAAGAGAGTAAATGAAATTCCCAAACCAAAATTTTATTATAAATTTTCTGAATAAGGTCATCAAAAATATGAGATCTTTTCTGGCCTTTAAAAACCGGAGCCCCGAGATAATTAATGGGAAGTTGACTTTGCTTAAAATTAGTAATTCTAGAGATTTGATTGAGTCTATTGGTAGGAATCTTAGAGGGAATAAAATAGCATTTTCTTTCATTCGGAAGAGACCACTAACTTTAAAAATCATTTAAGAGATTCTTAATAGTTTTAACATGTTGAAGGGAGGCATTGAAGATTATAAAATCATCGAAAGCTAAGATGAGACAGGAAACCACCATGAGTTTTAAAAACCATGTTAGGTTTTTTAATGAAAAGATCATTGAGGCTTCTCGAAAGATATTCAACAGCAATGATAAAAAGAGAAGGAGAAAGAGGGTCACCTTGATGCAAACCATGGCTCAAAGAAAAGAAACCAAGGGACTCACCATTTAAGATAACAGAAAACCAGACATTAGTGATACAACTTTTTATAAGTCGGATAAAATTATCAGAGAAACCAAACAAATGTAAGATTTGAAAGAGGAAATCCCACGAGAGGTTGTCAAAGGCTTTAGAGATGTCCAGTTTGAAAAGCATATTACCTCCTCTAGAAGAAACATCAATGTCATGAACCAGCTCTTGAGTGAGAAGAATATTATCAGATATGGCTCTATTTTTAATGAAACCAGTTTGGTTAGGGGAGATGATTTTATGGAGCAGGGGCTAATCCTATTATTAATTAATTTAGCAATGAGTTTTTGGAAAAAGGTACAAAGACTAATAGGTCTAAAATCACCCCAAGATTCAGGATTGATGGTTTTGGGAATAAGGATAATAGAAGTACTTGAAAAATATCTGGGAATAGAGCTGCCATCAAAGAAATCAATAACAGCATTAACAAGATCAGATTTAATAAAAGGCCAACAATGCTGAAAGAAATGAGTCGTAAAACCATCAGGGCCATGCAATCTGTTCATGCTATTGAGTACTACTAATCTCGCTCGAGGGATGCATAGTGAGCAAATGGTTATCCTCATTGCTAATCATAGATTAGATATGGGTGTTGGAGGCGTATAACGAAGGATTAGAATTTAATAAATTTTGAAAGTGATGAATGACAGATTCCTTAATTTCATTATTATCAGTTATCCAGCCATCATTAGGGTTCTTAATTTTCTTAATCGAGTTTAGAGCTTTTCGTTTATTGCAAATAGCATGGAAATACCTAGTGTTTCTGTCACCATCAGCAATATGTTTGCTAGCGACTTTTTGATGCCAATAGGTTTCCTCCATATTTTGGTAATTAATCAAGCTATCTTTGGCAATGCTCAACTCATCAAACTTGGGAGTTAAGATAGCCTCTTCAAGAGAACAAACCACTTGTTCCATAGCTTTAAGATTGGTAAAAGATTTTTAAAAATATGCTTGTTCCACCAATTGAGTTTTGTTTAAGCCTCTTGAGCTTAAGCCAAAGCGAATCATGCCTTTAATAATTATCGGTGAGGGAGCCATCCAATTAGTGAAAACAATATTAGTGAAATCACCATGTTGGGTCCACATATTTTGGAAAATGAAAAGGTGAGAGTAGAAGGGTTAAGGGGAGTTTTGATAGAGATCAAAGAGGAGCATGATCGGACAAAGTTTTGCTCAAATGTTCAAAAGTAAGAGGCCATTGATTGATCCAAAGAGAATTAAAGAGGGTCTGTCAAGATCTTTGCCAAAGTCTAGAGTTATGCCATGCGTGTGTAGACCCACGAAAAACCAATGTCAATCAGTTACAATCAATCATATTAGAGAAGTCTTCCATGGAATGGAGGTTAGGAGAACATCCTCCCCTCCTTTTCAAGAAGCATGATAGTGTTGAAATCACCCCCAACCAACCAGGGTAGGTTAAGTGAGGAGGCGAAGGTTCTTAGATGGTTCTAACCAATTGATCAAGATCATCAATGATGGAAATGGTGATTGATTTATTCCAAAAACACCAAATTTTATTATTAAGATTGAAGAAGAAATTTTGAAATCCAAGCGATCTAGCAACATGGGCAATCTTGGAAGAGTTAATGAAAGGCTCAATAATAACAAGAAATTTGATGTTATGAGCATGAGAGGCTCTAACGGTTGGGAGGGAGTGTCCCACAACCTTGGATATTCCAAATAAAAAAAATTATCATAATAAAAAGTCCAAAAAAGAAAAGATAAAGAAAGAAAATGGAAAATGGAAAAGAGGAGGACATAATTATTTATGAGGTGTAAGAGAAGAATGAGTGGTTCTAGTGAAGTTATTATTAGTCATTTTGGCTTTATAAGATTTTTTTTAATAACAGTTTGGAAAGGTCTATCAGAATCTAAAGTACCTCCATCAGAAAGGGATTGATTTTTGGTATCCAGAATAGGAGCAGTATCAGTCAATGTTTTAGTAGTGGTGATTTCTCTTTCTTCAATATCAAAGTTAGAATGAGAAATTTGGATAGCCTGAGTATCACTCTATAGAGAAGTAGAAGGATAGGTTCTTGCACCATTAATAGTACAAATAATATTTTCATTGCCATGATGCATATTCAAATTTATTGACACCAAAGGATCATTATTTTGATCCAATATAAGCTTTCCATTCATTGTCATTAAGATTCAAATGAAGCAAAGGTTTGTCATGAAGCCAAATTATTGCAAGTAGGAGTAGTGCTAGGTAAGTTATCATTAGTTTCACACACCTCAATAGTAGTATTATACCAAGCTCGAATGTTTTCATTAGACAAATCAGTAGGTAGTAAAGGGGTAGGTGTAGGAGGATGAAATCCATTATGAGTAACTTTAGGCACATAAGCTAACTTATTAGTTTTCCTAGTTCCAAGAGAGGTATTAGTGTCCTATGATATATTCTTTTTAAGGTTAGGGTGTAACACAAAGCATTCAGAGTGATCATGGCCATGGATCTTATAGTGAGAGGAAAAGATAGGGAAATTTTCAAATTCAACTTTCTGGTTATATCTAAATTTTTTTGAACCAATCCAAACTTCTTTGGGGTATTTTTTTGGTAATGTCAATCTCAACCAAGATGCGTACAATAGATGGCTGAGATCTAGCGGCAGTGGCTTGATCAATTTGAAGGGGTCTACCAAATAGTGCCCCAACCGTAAACAGAACTTGGTGAGTAATATAGTGAATTCTGATGTTGGGAAAAGCAAGCCATATAGAGACAATAGGATTCCTCTTTGACATCAAAGAGGGGTGACCATTTCAAGAGCCATTGATAATTATACACAAAATAGGAGCGAGCAAAGACTCAAGAATAATCTAAATCATTTGATAGTTGAATGAGGATATGAGGATCAATCATAATAGTGAAGACTCAAAGCTTGAAGCTATGGAAGAAAGATTTGATATTATCTAAGTAGGGCAATAAAGAGAATTTACCAACCAAAGAGAATTCAAAAGGCTTAGCTAATTTCTCCACATCACGGTGAGAACACATGGCTGGCAATCCACAAAAGAGGTTGAAATTAAGTTAACGAGGCATTAGAGTTAGGGATCTTACCGAAAGAGTGTCCTTAAAGGACTTGATAGGGCACGATGCAATCGGATCCAAATACCTTTAGGTCGAGGTTAAAGCGGCGCATCAAGAGTGACGAGTTTGGTTTACGGAGAGCGATGCCTCCCATTGAACGCTTTGAGAATCACACAAGCAAGAAGTGCAAACAAGTAGTAAAATAGCGATCGATCGGGGGGTGGCCAATCGCCAAATCAGAATTACGTGAACACATCGGGTAGGCGAAATGAGGCACAAAAATTGCGGGAACACAAATGGGTGGCCCAATGGCCAAAAAATGCAAATCAGAGTGATGAGAGGGTTTAGGGATTAGGGTTTAGGGTTTAGAGTTTTAGGATTTAGGGTTTAGGATTTAGGGTTTTACAGTTTAGGGTTTAGGGTTTAGGATTTAAGGTTTAGGGTTTAGGGTTTAGGCTTTACGATTATGGGTTTAGGGTTGTAGGTTTAGGGTTTAGGGTTTAGGGTTTAGGATTTAAGGTTTAAGATTTTTTTAAAAATTAAGTATAGAGGTTGGTTTAGGATTATTTCGTTTATTAAGTTTATTTTAATTTATTTGAGTTTATTTTATTTATTTATTTTTATTTAGGTTTATTTTTATTTTTATTTAGTTTAGTTTATTTAGTTTAAGTTTATTTATTTTAGTTTAGGTTTTATTTTAATTTATTTTTTTAGGTTTAGGTTTATTTTTAGTTGAGTTTTATTTTTATTTTTTTTTTAGGTTTATTTTATTTTTATTTTAGTTTGGGTTTAGGTTTTAGGTTTTATTTTAAGCTTATTTTTTAGTTTTATTTTTTAGTTTAGGTTTAGGTTTATTTTTAGTTTAATTTATTTTATTTAGTTTAGGTTTAGGTTTAAGTTTAGTTTATTTTAGGCTTAGGTTTAGGTATTATTTATTTTAGTTTAGTTTATTTTAATTTAGATTATTTTTATTTTATGTTTTGGATTAGTTTTTTTTTTTATTTTAGTGTTTAGGTTTTATTTTCTATTTATTTTTAAGTTTCTTTTAGGTTTAGGTTTTTATTTAGATTTTATTTTATTTTTTTATGTTTATTTTAATTTTATTTTATGTTTAGTCTTTATTTTATTTAGGTTTTTTTATTCTTAGGTCGATTTATTTTTCTTTAGTTAAGATTTTTATTTATTTTAATTTAGTTGATTTTTATTTTATATTTTATTTTATTTTTAGGTTTAAGTTTATGTTTTAATTTAAGTTTTTATTTTATTTTATTTAGGTTTAAGTTTATTTATTTATTTTATTTTAAGGTTATAGTAAGTTTAGGTTTAGTTTTTTAGGATTTTAGGGTGTAGGGTTTAGGGTTTAAGGTTCAGGGTTTGGGGTTTAGGGTTTGGGGTTTAGGGTTTAGGGTTTAGTGTTTAGGGTTTAAGGTTTAGGGTTTTAGGGTTTAGGATTTTAGGGTTTATGGTTTAGGGTTTAGGGTTTAATGTTTAGGCTTTAGGGTTTAGGGTTTTAAGGGTATTCGAGTTTAGGTTTAGGGTTTAGGGTTTATGGTTTTTAGGGTTTAGGGTTTAGGGTTAGTTTATGCTTTTGGGTTTATGGTTTTAGGGTTTAGGGTTTAGGGTTTAAAATTTAGGGTTTAGGGTTGGGGTTAGGGTTTAGGGTTTAGGGTTTATTTAGGGTTTAGGGTTTAGGGTTAGTTTAGGATTTATGGTTTAGGTTTAGCTTTATTTGTTAGGTTTAGGTTATAGTTTAGGGTTAGTTTAGGGTTTAGGGTTTAGGGTTTTATGGTTTGATTTTTTTGCATTTAGGTGTTTTTTCTTTATTTAAATTAAGTTTAGGTTTAGTTTATTTAATTTTTTTTATTTTAGTATATTTTCCTTTTTATTTTGATTTAGGTTTCTTTTTAATTTTTATTTAGTTTAGTTTTTTTTTATTTTAGGTATATTTATTTTAGTTTAGGTTTTTTATTCTAAATTATTTTTAGGTTTAGGTTTTTTGGTTTATTTTATTTTTTTTTAGTTTAGTTTTCTTTAGGTTTAAGTTTTATTTTTTATTTTAGGTTTAGGATTAGGTTTTATTTTATTTTTTTTTAGGTTTAGGTCAGGTTTATTTTTTGGGTTTATTTTTTATTTATTTTTTTGTTTAGGTTTAGGTTTATTTTTTAGTTTATTTTATTTTATTTTAGGGTTTAGGTTTAGGTTTTATTTATTTTTAGTTTAGTTTATTTTAGTTTAGGTTTAAGTTTTTTTAAGGTTTATTTCTTTAGTTAGTTTAGGTTTAATTGAAAATTTTAGGTTAGGTTTAAGGTTAGGTAGGTTTAGTAGGTTAGTTTAGGTTTAGGTTTAGGTTAGTTAGGTTTATTAGGTTTAGGGTTTATTTAAACTTTAGGTTTAGGTTTAGGGTTAGTTAGTATTTTAGGTTGGGTTTAGGTTTAGGTTTATAGGGTTTAGGTTATTAGGGTTTTAGGGTTTTAGGGTTTAGGTTTAGGGTTTTAGGGTTTAGGGTTATTTTAGTTTAGGTTTAGGTTTAGGGTTAGGTTTTAAGTTTAGGTTTTGTTGTAGGTTTAGGGTTGGTTTTAGGGTTTAGGGTTTAGGTTTATGGTTTCGATTTGGGTTTAGGTGTTTTTTATTTATTTAAATTAAGTAAACCAGTTTTATTTTTTTATTTTTAGTATATTTTCCTTTATTTTATTTTCTTTTTTAATTTTTTATTTATTTTATTTTTTATTTTAGGTGTATTTATTTTAGTTTAGGTTTTATTTTAATTTATTTTAGGTTTAGGATGCTTATTTTTTTTAGTTTAGTTTTCTTTTTTAGGTTTAAGTTTATTTTTTTTATTTTAGGTTTAGGTTTTATTTTATTTTTTTTAGGTTTAGGTCTGGGTTTTATTTTAGGTTTATTTTACATTTATTTTATTTTTTTGTTTAGGTTTATTTTATTTTATTTTATTTTATTTAGTATAGGGTTTAGGTTTAGTTTTTTTTTTAGGTTTAGGTTTAGGTTTTATTTATTTTAGTTTAGTTTATTTTAGTTTAGGTTTAAGTTTATTTTATTTTTTTTATTTTAGGTTTATTTTTTTCTTTTTAGGTTAGGGTTTAGGTTTTATTTTTAATTTATTTTTTGGTTTTGTTTTTAAGTTTATTTTTTTAGGTTTAGGTTTTAATTTAATTTTTATTTTTTTATTTTTATTTTTTGTTTATTTTATATTTTATTTAGGTTTTTCATTTTTAAGGTTTTTTTAATATTTTAGTTTAGTTAAGGTATTTATTTATTTTCTTTTGTTTTAGTTTTTATATTTTATTTTATTTTATTTTTACATTTTGTTTTAGGTTTAGGTCATAATTTTGTTTTTATTTTATTTTATTTTTTTATTTTTGTTAGGTTTTGTTTTTTTTTTTTATTTTATTTTTAGGTTTTATTTAGCTTAGGTTTAGATGTTTAGGCTTTTAGGGTTTAGGGTTTAGGGTTTAGGGTTTGTGGTTTTGGGTTTTGGGTTTAGGGTTGTAGGTTTTAGGTTTAGGGTTTAGGGTTTAAGGTTTAGGATTTAGAATTTTATAATTTAGGATTTAGGGTTTAAGGTGTAGGGTTTTAAGGTTCAGGGTTTAGGATTTAGGGTTTATGGTTAGTTTTCATGTTTAGGGTTTAGGGTTAGGGTCTTTTTTTATTATTTTTCATTTATTTTCTTTAAATTAAGTAAACTAATAGGTCTAGGTTTATTTGTTTATTTAGTTTATTTTTTATTTATTTTAGTTTATTTAATTTTTTATTTTTATTTAGGTTTCTTTTACTTATATTTAATTTAGTTTATTTATTTTTAGTTTAAGTTTGTTTAGTTTATTTAGGTTTAGGTTTAGGTTGTAGTTTATTTTTTAGTTAAGTTTTATTTTTATTTTTATTTTTTTAGGTTTAGGTTTTATTTTTTATTTTTAGGTTTATGTTTAGGTTTATATTTTAAATTTTTAGGTTTAAGGCTTAGGTTTTTATCTTAGGTTTAATTATATGTTTTATTTTTTTAGTTTAGGTTTAGGTTTATTTTTTAGTTTATTTTATTATATTTAGGGTTTTGGTTTAGGTTTTGGTTAAGTTTATTTTAAGTTTAGGTTTAGGTTTTATTTATTTTAGTTTAGTTTAGTTTAGTTTAGTTTAGGTTTAGGTTTATTTTATTTTATTTAGTTTTATGTTTTTTTTTTTAGTTTAAGGTTTAGGTTTTTTTTTATTTATTTTTAGGTTTTATTTTTTAGGTTTATTATTAAGGTTTAGGTTTTTTCTTTTATTTAGTTTAGGTTAGTTTTAGGTTTTTTGGTTTAAGGTTTATTTAGGTTTAGGGTTGTAGGTTTTAGGATTTTGGGCTTGGGGTTTAAGGTTTAGGGTTTACGATTTAGGGTTTGGGGTTTTACGGTTTATGGTATTTGAGTTTAGGCTTTAGGCTTTAGGGTTTTAGGTTTTGGGTTTAGGGCATAGGGTAGGGTTAGTTTTATGTTTTAGTGTTTAGGGTTTAGGGTTTAGGATTTAGGTTTTATGTCTAAGGTTTAGGTTTTAGTTTAGGGTTTAAAGTTTTTGGTTTTTTTTATGAGAGAACAAATTTAGATTCAACATTTCCTCTTTTTGATTTCAGCAACCAAATACCACACCAAGTTTTCTAAGACACAAGCGACGACATAGACAAAAAATGAGCACTCATAGAAAACCCTAGTTAACTAGAACCATCTCTAATGTAAAGACACAATTCAATAAGCAGCAGATTAGATCAGCCATTCTTTAGTTTCTCCAGTTCCTATCAGAATCACCCCTGCCTTCCAAGTAGCAAGATCCACCATCATATCCCCGATCTCTTCCTTCGCCACCACCATGGCTGTAACCTCCGATGCTCCTCCTGCCTCCATAACCACCACTTCTCTGACTAGAATCTCCATATTCACAACAATTCTAGATCCCTCACCACCACTACGATAATCACCGCCTTTACCTCCATTTTAAGCTTTGGTTGATAGTGATGTTCCTACCTTCAAGGTTCTTCCTTTCTTAGGATTTAAGTTTAGTAGGTTTTAGGGTTTAGTTTTATTTTTAATTATATTTAGTTACTTTAGGTTTAGGTTTAGGGCTTAGGGATTAGAGTGCAGGGTTTAGGGTTTTAGGGTTTATGCTATTGAAGTTTGGGGTTTAGGGTTAGGGTTTAGGATTTTGATTTTAAGGTTTAGTAGGGTTTAGGTTTTTATTTTCTTTAGGGTTTAGGGTTTGAGGTTTAGGGTTTAGGGTTAGCTTAGGGTTTAGGGTTAGTTTAGGGTTTAAGTTTTAGGCTTTAGGGTTTAGGATTTTTAGGGTTTACGATTTATGGTTTATGGTTAGTTTAGGGTTTAGGGTTTAGGGTTTAGTGTTTAGGGTTGGAATTAGGGTTTAGGGTTTAGGGTTTAGGCTTTTTTTTAATTAAGTAAATCGATAAGTTTAGCTTTATTTAGTTTATTTATTTTATTTTCTTATTTATTTTGGCTTATTTTATTTTTGACTTTTACTTAGGTTTATTTTCTTATTTATTTTAAGTTTTCATATTTTTATTTAGGTTATTTATTTTAGTTTATTTTTTTGTTTAAGTTTAGGTTTATGTTTATTTTTTAGTTTAGTTTAATTTTTAGTTTATTTTCTAGGTGTTCATTTTATTTTTTATTTTTAGGTTGTTTAAGTCTTTATTTTATTTTTTTTAGGTTTAGGTTTAGGTTTTATTTTAGGTTTATTTTTTAGGTTTTATTTTTAGTTTAGGATTAGGTTTATTTTAGTTTATTTTATTATTTAGTTTAGGGTTTAGGTTTAGTTTATTTTAGGTTTAGGTTTAGGTTTATTTATTTTAGTTTAGTTTTTTAGAGTTTAGGTTTATCTTATTACGTTTATTTTAGATTTAGGTTTTTTTTTTTTTTTACTTTAGGGATTAAGTTTTATTTTTTATTTATTTTAGGTTTATTTTTTAAGTTTAGGTTTATATTTAGTTTTTATTTTATTTTATTTTAGGTTTATTTTATTTTACTTTATTTATTTATTCATTTTAGGTTTATTTTTTTAGTTTAGTTTAGGTTTTTAGTTATTTTAATTTAGTTTAGTTTTTTTTTAATTTATTTTGTTTTTATGTTTATGTTTATGTTCAGGTTTATGTTTAGGTTTTTATTTATTTTACTTTTTGGTTTTATTTTGTTTAGGTTTAAATTTTTAGATTTTTAGGGTTTAGGGTTTAAGATTTAGGGTTTAGGGTTTGGGGTTTAGGGTTTAGGGTTTAGGGTTTAGTGTTTATGATTTAGGGTTTTAAGGTTTAGTGTTTATGGTTTAGGGTTTCGGGTTTTAGAGTTTCGGGTTTAGGGTTTAGGATTAGTTTTAGGGTTTAGGGTTTAGGGTTATGGTTTTTTTTATTTTTTTATATTTTGAATTTTGTAGTTTTTTTTAAATTAAACTCAGGTTTATTTATTTAGTTTATTTTATTTAATTTATTTTACTATATTTTTTTTATTTAGGTTAATTTTTATTTTTATTTATTTTAAGCATATTTATTTTTGTTTAGGTTTTATTATTTTAGTTTATTTTTTAGGTTTAGGTTTAGGATTAGGTTCATATTTTAGTATAGTTTTATTTTTATTTTATTTTTCAGGTTTAGGTTTTATTTTTTATTTTTAAGTTTAGGTTTATATTTTCATTTTATTTTTTTTTAGGTTTAGGTTTTAGGTTTATTTTTAGGTTTCATTTTTTTGTTTACGTTTGGGCTTATTTTTAGTTTATTTTATTTTATTTAGTTTAGGGATTAGGTTTAGTTTATTTTAGGTTATGGTTTTGGTTTGATTTATTTCAATTTAGTTTATTTTAGTTTATGTTTCAGTTTATTTTATTTTATTTATTCTAGGTTTATGTTCTTTTTCAATTTAAGGTTTAGGTTTTATTTTTTATTTATTTTTAGGTTTTATTTTTAGGTTTATTTTTTAAGTTTAGATTTTTATTTGGTTTTCACTTAATTTTATTTTAGGTTTATTTTAATTTTATTTTTCGTTTAGCTTTTATTTTATTTAGGTTTTTTTTATTTAGTTTAGTTTTGATTTTTATTTATTTTATTTTAGTTTAGTTTATATTTTTTATTTTATTTTATTTTTTAGGTTTAGATTTAGGTTTAGGTTTTGATTTAAGTTTAGGTTTTAGTTTAGGTTTTTTTATTTAGGTTAAAATTTATTTATGTATTTTATTTTTAAGTTTTATTTAGATTATGTTTAGGATTTTAGGTTTTTAGGGTTTAGGGTTTAGGGTTTAGGTTTTATGGTTTGGGGTTTGGGGTTTAGGGTTTAGGTTTTTTTTTTTTTTTGGGAAACCCATATATGGGGGAATTTTATTGCCACAAAAAGAGGGTTACAAGGTCCTTAATAGGGGATAAACTCCACAACTGCTCAAAGAGCTACAATCATAGTATAAGTACAACCAATAGAAAATAAAAGAGTAAAGGAAAGCAAAAGATACAAATTGATTAACATAGATAAGCCAATGAATAGACAAAGCTCTTGATGAGAGAATGCATGACACTAGGGAGCAAACTTGCAAGAGAACAAGAAAATGCACTGAGAAAAGAGAAGTGCATCTGCAAAAATGAAGAAAGATAGAAATTAGAACAGTTAAAGTAGTACAGAGAAAGGAAAAGTGAGTGCAGCATAAACTGAGGAAAATTATAGAGTAGTGTGTGAAAGAAGGCTCAGGTTCAATCACACCAAATTGGGGCAGATGTAAATATAAGCATCCAAACTTCGGCGGAAGGGTTACATCACAAGAGCTTCTACCAAACCAAGAAAAAGTGAAATCATCATAACCATCATTAGGGTTTAGGGTTTAGTTTTTAGGATTATA
Organism: Cymbidium sinense; assembly: GCA_021442155.1. NCBI lineage: Eukaryota > Viridiplantae > Streptophyta > Magnoliopsida > Asparagales > Orchidaceae > Cymbidium > Cymbidium sinense. Next base: position 113,207 of record JAKCPB010000401.1, read on the forward strand.
GGTTTTAGGTTTTAGGGTTGAGGTTTTAAGGTTTAGGGTTTAAGATTTAGGTTTTAGGGTTTAGGGTTTTAAGGTTTAGGGTTTAGGGTTTAGTGTTGTAGGTTTAGGGTTAGGGTTTTTTATTTTTTATTTTTGTTTTTTTATTTTTAGGGTTTTGGGTTTAGGTTTTAGGTTTTGGGTTCAGGTTTTAGTTCAGGGCTTAGCATTTTTAGTTTTTTGTAATAGAGAACAAATTTAGATTCAACATTTCTTTATTTTGATTTCATCAACCAAGTAACACACAAAGTTTTCTAAGACACAAGCGATGACATATATAAAAAATGGGCATGCATAGAGCAAAATAAAAACCCTAGATAACTAGAATCGTCTCTATTATAATGACATAGTTCCATAAGCAGTAGATCAGATCGGCCATTCTTCAGTTTCTCCAATTCCCATCCGAACCACCTCGGCCTCTCGAGTAGCGAGATCCACCATCATATCTTCGATCTCTCCCTTTGCCATCACCATGGTTGTAACCTCAATTGCTCCTCCCTTTACACCACCATTATTGACCACCACCTCCATATCCACCATCGCCTAGATCCCCCACTAGTATAACCTCCCCTTCCCTCCACCCAACTCTAGACTAAGCATGGTTTACGGTGATGTTCCTTCCATCAATGTTCTGCCCATTCTTATTTTGAAGGTTTAGGTTTCTTAGGTTTTAGTGTTTATGTTTATTTTTTAACTTATTTAGTTACTTTAGGTTTAGGTTTGGGTTTGAGATTTAAGGTTTAAAATTGAGGGTTAGGTTTTAGGGTTTAGAGTTTAGGGTTTAGGGCTTAGGGTTTAGAGTTTTGGGTTTTAGGGTTTATTCTTTCAGGGTTTAGGGTTTAGGGTTAGGGTTTAGGGTTTAGGGTTTAGGGTTTATGGTTTAGGATTTAAGGTTTGGGGTTTAGGGTTTAGGGTTTAGGGTTGTAGGTTTAGGGTTGGAGGTTTAGGGTTTACAGTTTAGGGTTTAGGGTTTTTAGGGTTTAGGGATTTTGGTTTAGGGTTAGTTTAGGGTTTAGTGTTTTAGGTTTTAGGTTTAGGTTTAGGGTTTATGGTTTTGGGTTTAGGCACACATAGGGTGTAAGCACTTAGCGTTGTTGTTTATTTGTCTCGTTTATTTTTGTTATTGGCTCGTGTTAAAATAGCTCGTTTATAGTCTGCGTGTTATTTCGAAAAAATATTCGTGTTCATTTTAGGCTCATGTTCGGCTCGAAATTAGCTCGATTTTATATTTTAATAATTTTTATTTTTTAATTTTAATTAAAAAATAATAATTAAAATCTTATGCAATGAAAAATTGAAATACTATTGACAAAAATTAAAGCTAAAAAATATACAATTATACAAAATAATTATATACAACCATAATTATTATTTTACACTAAAAAAAAGCTTTGTTACATAAAAAAAATTTAAATTAGAGATTCATTCAAAGATTTAAAATCAAAATTATATATTAAAATTTATTTTCTTAAATTAAATGATTTTCAATAAGAGATTCAAAATCATTTTTTACACAAAATTGAACACAACTTCAAATACTAATTTATAGCCTAACAAAATTTACAAGATCATATATCATATATGCATAAACAAATTTACAAATTCATAACTTATATAATTTACAAATTCTGATTTACAACTTTCTAAAATAAATTCAACCTAAAATTTTATATGATCATATACAACTTACAATTTCAAAAAATAAAAGCTAAGAAAATAATGAAATTTCAATTTCCAAATATCAATTTCTAATCAAATCATTTGCTTCAGCTTTAATGTTAAAGCTTTATAGTCTTCTTCAAGCTTTCATATCTTCAAAATCCAACCAATCTTGAATCTTCAAAGCAGCACTTTATGTTAACAAAACTAGCAAAAATTATAAAATAAATATTATGAGGTCGAAACTAAAATAAATAATCATTGATTCAATAGCTTAAATTTTATGAATATTAGACATTCAAAAGATGATAAAATGAAAGATTAATATTAATAAGACTAGGATCTGTAAAAAAAATGAAAATAAGTGTAGCATTTGTTCCAAATTGACAAAATAAAATAACAAAAAAAAGACAATAAAATCACAAAAGATGATAAAATGAAAGATTAATATTAATAAGACTAGGATCTGTAAAAAAAATAAAAATAAGTGTAGCATTTGTTCCAAATTGACAAAAATGAAATCACAAAAAAATGACAATGAAATCACAAAAAAAATAAAAATAAGCGCAGCATGTGTTCAAAAAAAATCAAAATATTAAGCTAACTATCATTGATAAAATGATAGACATTCAGAAAATTGATAAAATGTAATCACAAAAAATTAAATTAAATGTTTGAAAATACATACAGCCAAATATCAAGCTAAGTTGCAACTCATACATCTATTTATAGTTTTTCATCATAGCCCATTAATGTGTAATATCACAAGTGATATTACACATTAATTGTGTAGCATCTATTCCAAATTGACCAATTGTAGCATCAAAAGATCTTACCATAGCCCAATAAGGATGAAAAGAATAAAACCAGCCAGCAAATGTGTAATGCACAAAGAGCAAAACCAGCAAGCAAACAAAGAACCAAACCAGCCAGCAAACAAAGAACCAGCCAGCAAACCTCCTTGTTGCAGAAGTTAGAAACTAGCATTGTAAAAGAAGACAGCATACCCCCAGCCTAAATTACCACAGGAATTACAGAAGTCTATCAGAGAAGAGATGGGAATACAGCAACAGATTAGAAGAAGCAGGTAAAGGGTTGCTCCCCACCACAAAGACAACCTGCTGGACAAAGGACCCAAAAATTCTATAAGAAACTCAATAGTCCAATTCTGCCAACAGTCATGACAATTCTAATAGAACCAAAAGGCAATAAACAGCCAATAACCACAAAGACAACCTGCTAGACAAAGGACCCAAAAATCAACCAAGTTCTCTGCTTGAATATCGATGTAGATTCAATAGTTCTAAATTTTTATATAGCTTTGAATGGCAACAAAAGTTCTTGGAAATTGAGGGTATTATGTCGCAAAATCACTTAAATTTCAACCATTGAAAGTTAGATTTTCTGAAGACCCAAAAAAAAGATAATTCAGATTGTTTGATTTGCAGAATATTCTCATAATGATTGCATAGATTACATAGACCACTTCACGACATTGCAACATGGTGATTGACTACAATGACTGTATTATCAAGATAAAAAAAGCTGCTTCTACCTAGTGCAAGTTTTATATAAATGATATTTATATATCTCTTTGTGAGGTTTCAAGAGATCTCATACTTTTATTAGATTTCAGATTTCCTAAAAGCCAGAAGATTCCAAAACCTGAAAGTCTGAAAATAATCAAATTTTAATAGAATCACAAAGAGTAGTGTACCATCGTCGAGTATCTAACTGAAAGCCATACAACTTGTTCATAAATAAGCTCATTAGCACATCACGTATACAAAAAAAAACAAAATAAAATAGAAAAAACTAAGAAAAATGTTAGCTCTATATATGCTAAAAGATATGCAAGGAAAATGGTTTTCATCCAGCCATGAAGGACTATTTTCATCCTTACAATTTACCAAAAAAATCATTCCTATTTAGTCTGTAAGAAAGCCTGCAAAAAATAACCAAACAGTAAATCCAACAGCCTGCAAAAAATTCATTCCTGTTTAGTCTGTAAGGAAATGTCACCAAAGATAGAGTTAAAGTGAATATCAAGGCAAGAACTAATATGAGACAAGCGATGTCAAAGCCACCAATCATTATCAGCTAAAATCCAACAACCAAACAGTAAATCATCAAAATAAGTATTGCAACCAGCATAATGAACACTAATACAATGCATAGAAACAACATAGGTAACTAAGATGCTCCAAGCAGTAATATCTTTCAGAAACTGCTTGATATGGTTGTATCCTTCTCCAAAGCTAAATATTTTTTGGTAGTTTAACATAAAGGTTCTCCTCCTCCATTAACTCTTGCTGAAATAAAATAGAAAATGAGAACTGAGAAGAGTAAAAGAAAATGAGAAATCAAACAGAGACAGCAATATATAGCTCCCAAATACAGGTGAATAATGGTAGGACAGACAAACCGAGTAAGTACTTCAGGCATTTTAATAACTTACAAAGAATAATCGAATCATCCACAACAAGCATAGCTGCATAAGATGTAGAATATCATACATGGCATAACCGAATAAGCACTTCAAGCATTTCAATACCAGAGGTCCAGAGACAACAACATATAGCACAGATATCAAGTGACTCAAGTCTACAAATGAAAAATCAGAGTGACAAATTATAAAAGCTTAAGAGCATTTCTCCTTTTAACATGAAACTGAAGTAGAAGCTTGATAAAAGAAGAAAATAATGATATGAACGTCGATCGAGTCCCAAGTAGAAGCTTGATAAAAATAAGAAAAATGGTCGGTACCAAACCCCAAATCCAGATTGCATCTGAGGTTACTATTTCTGAGATATTACCATTGTAATTTGCAACTCATAAAACTCACAACTTGTAAGACTAGGAAGAGTAGAAATTCGGCGACCAAAACACGAGAGAGAGGGGTCGAGGGACTTAAAGTTGAGGGCAGAGTCGAGGGCAGGTAGAAATGCGAACGAATCAGAGACTAGGGCTATCGATATCGCTCCATCGTTCATCTTATTTTAAATCCCGTAGTTAATATAAATTCCTACGGTAGGATTATCGACTAAAACCTAACAGAAACAATAAGCATAATTATAAAAAACCCATAATAATAATTACTAATATATTTTAGCTTATTTTATTTAAAATTTTTTTAAGTAATTTTATAATTAAATTAAATATCAATTTTAAAATATTTAATGACATAAATTATATTTTAAATAAAATTTTATATAAATTATTTATTTATTTTGAGCTAAATCGGAGAACATGATCAAAGGATTGTTAGGTTTACTCATTTATATCGAGCTTGAAATATTTGTTAGTGTTCTCATTTACTTACGAACATAACATGAGCTTAATATCGAGAACATGAGTTTATTACAATGAGCTTTGACAACCAAACAGTTAGGATTTAGGGTTTAGGTTTAGGTTTATGGTTTAGGGTTTAAGGTTTAGGGTTTAGGGTTTTAGGGTTTATGCTTTTAGGGTTTATGGTTTAGGGTTAGGGTTTAAGGTTTAGGGTTTAGGGTTTAGGTTTTAGGGTTTAGGGTTTATGGTTTTAGGGTTAGTGTTAGGGTTTAGGGTTTTGGGTTTTGGCTTTAGGGTTTAGGGTTTTTAGGGTTTAGGGTTTATGGTTTACATTTAGTTTAGGGTTTAGGGTTTAGTTAGGGTATAGGGTTTAGGGTTTATAATTTTTTAGGGTTTAGGGTATAAGGTTTAATGTTGTAGGTTTAGTGTTCAGGATTTAGGGTTTAGGGTTTAAGGTTTGGGATTAAAGGTTTAGGGTTTAGGGTTTAAGGTTTAGGATTTATGATTTAAGGTTCAGGATTTAAGGTTTAGGATTTAATGTTTAAGGTTTAGAGTTTAGTGCTTATTTTAAAATTAAGTAAACTAGTAGGTTTAGATTTTTTTTGTTTATTTAGTTTATTTTTAATTTATTTTAGTTTATTTTATTTTATATTTTTATTTAGGTTTGTTTTTTATTTTTATTTAGTTTATTTTATTTATTTAGTTTTTTTTATTTTAGTTCTTTTTTAGGTTTATGTTTATTTTTTAGTTTAATTTTGTTTTTATTTTATTTTTTTGGTTTAGGTTAAGGTTTTGGTTTTTATTTTATTTTTTTAGGTTTAGATTTTAAGTTTTTATTTTAGGTTTTTTTAGGTTTTATTTTATAGTTTAGTTTTAGGTTTATTTTTATTTTATTTTATTTTATTTATTTTAGTGTTTAGGTTTAGTTTATTTTGGTTTAGGTTTTATTTATTTTAGTTTAGATTATTATAGTTTAGGTTTAGGTTTATTATGTTTTCTTTATTTTAGCTTTTGGTTTTTTTTCTTTAGTTTAAGGTTTGGGCTTTATTTTTTATTTATTTTGAGGGTTATGGTTTAGTTTATTTTAGGTTTAGGTTTAGGTTTTATTTATTTAAGTTTAGTTTATTTTAGCTTAGGTTTAGGTTTTTTTATTTTGTTTATTTTGGATTTAGACTTTTTTAAGTTTAGGTTTTAAGTTTTATTTTTTATTTATTTTAAGGTTTTATTTTATGTTTATTTTTTAGGTTTAGGTTTTTATTTAGTTTTATTTTATTTTATTATATGTTTATTTTATTTTTTATTTTTTGTTTAGTATTTATTTTTTTTAAGTTTATTTTAAGTTTATTTTATATTTTAGTTTAGTTTAGGTTTTTACTTATTTATTTTAGTTTAGTTTTTATTTTTATTTTATTAAACTTTTAGGTTTTGGTTTAGTTTAAGTTTTTATTTATTTATTTTTTTTTTATTTTTTTAGGTTTAGGTTTTTTTATTTATTTTATTTTTATGTTTTATTTAGTTTAGGTTTAGGTTTTTAGGTTTTTAGGGTTTAGTGTTTACAATTTAGGGTTTAGGGTTTTTGGGATTAGGGTTTAGGGTTTTAAGGTTTAGGGTTTAGGGTTTAGGGTTAGTTTTAGGGTTATAGGTTTTTTTTATTCATTGTTATGTATTTTTAGGGTTTAGGGTTTAGGTTTTAAGTTTAAGGTTTAGGTTTTAGTTTAGGGTTTAGGGATTTTATTTTGTTTTAATAGAGAACAAATTCAGATTCAACATTTCTTCTTCTCGATTAAATCAAAAAAGTAACACTCCATGTTATCTAGGATAGAAGCCATGACATAGATAAAAAAATGAGCACACATAGAGCAAATTAAAAACCTTAGATAACTAGAACCGTCTCTATTGTAAAGACATAGTTCCATAAATCGTTCTTGGTTTCTCAGGTTATCAAAACCACCTATGGGATCCATCATATCCATCTCTCTCCTCCACCACCACCATTTGTAACCTCTTCACTCCTCTGCCTCCATATCCACCACTACACCAACCACCTCCATATCCAGTATCCAGATCCCAACCACCCTGTCGGCCTTTCTCGCCTCCACCACAGATCTAGCCTAATTGACGGTGATGTTCCTATCATCAATGTTTTTCCCATTCTTAGTGTTTTGGTCTATGTTTATTAGGTTTTAGTGTTTAAGTTTATTTTGTAATTTTTTTAGTTACTTTAAGTTTAGGTTAAGTATTTGGGGTTTAGTGTTTAGGGTTTAGGGTTTAGGTTTACGGTTTAGGGTTTTAGGGTTTTAGGGTTTATGCTTTATTATTTTGTGTTTAGGGTTAGGGTTTAAAGTTTAGAGTTTAGGGTTTAGGGTTTAGGGTTTAGGGTTTAGGGTTTTTGGGTTTAGGGTTTAAGGTTTAGGGTTAGTTTTAAGGGTGAGGGTTTAGGGTTAGGGTTCTTTTTTATTTTTTTATTTTTAGGGTTTAGGGTTTAGGATTTAGTGTTTAGGGTTCAAGTTTTGGTTTAGGGTTTAAGGTTTTGTTTTTTTTAATATAGAATAAATTCAAATTCAACATTTCTTCTTCTTGGTTTCATTAACCAAACAACACACTAAGATTTCTAAGACACAAGCAATGACATAAATCAAAAATGAGCACGCATAGTGCAAATCAAAAGCCCTCGATAACTAGAACTGTCTCTACTATAAAGATACAGTTCCATAAGCAGCATACTAGATCGGCCTTTCTTTAGTTACTCTAGTTCCCATCAGAACCACCCTGGCCTCTCGAGTAGAGGGATCCATCATCATATCCACGATCTCTTCCTCCACCTCCACCATGGCTGTAACCTCCATTGCTCCTCCCACCTCCATAACCACCCTTTGCTCACACCACTCCTCCATATCCACCCGACTCTAAATCTCCCACCAACACTATGATTTGCCTGATTCTCCACCACTAGATCTAGACTGAGCCTAGTTGACGGTGATGTTCCTGCTGTTAAGGTTCTGTCCATTCTTAGGGTTTAGGCTTAGGTTTATTAGGTTTTAGGTTCAAGTTTATTTTTAAATTTATTTAGTTACTTTAGGTTTAGATTTAGGGTTTTATGTTTAGGATTTATGGTTTACTGTTAAGGCTTAAGGTTTAGGGTTTAGGTTTTTTTTTTAAATTTTAAACTCAAATGATTCCATAACAGATAAGAAATTACCAAATCAAATAAGACATTATCCTCTAACAACTAATAAAATAGGATAAAATAAAATGTAATTAAAAAATTCACAAAAATAGTATTTCAAAAATTGATTTAACTCTTAGAGATAATAAAATTTGATTTCATAAAAGGACAACAAAGCTTAGTCGAACAAGTAGAAACCCATATCATCATCAGATTGCTCAGCATGCTCTTCCTTCTTCTCTTCCATTACAACAGCCAAACCAGTAATAGTAGTAAGAGTAGCAGAAGCATCAAGTGCAGCAACCACATTAAATTTACTAGGATCTTTCAAATACTCCTTAACCTTCTCGGCCTGTGGGTATGTGTAATCAGTTGCAATCATGATGGTGAGGACATTCTTGTAAGCATTGATGAACATGTGGGAGTTACAGTAAGGGTGGGATAAGAGAGGGCCAGTGAGAGAGAAATGATCATTTAAAGGGCTACCAAAAACTTCTCGATGAGATCATCTTTAGTGAGGTCAAGCACCTCAAGACTGAACATTAAACCATCATCATACATAGACTAGACGATAAGGCCGTAAGAGAATGGCCTAGCCCCCAGCTTAGTGAGGAGCAGCCTTTAAAGATCCCACCTTATCGCCTTTTTTAATCAGCACAATTAGGGTGATAATTTTAACAGAACCTACAAGAAAGAAGTCTGTGAAGGATCCAAACCAATGCCACCTTTTGACTTTTAGGTTTAGGTTTAGGTTTATATTTTATTTTTTCTATTTAGGTTTTAGATTTTTATTATAGTTTGTTTTTAGATTTTATTTTTTAGTTTAGGTTTAGGTTAATTTTTAGTTTATTTTATTTTATTTAGTTTAGGTTTAGGTTAGTTTATTTTAGGTTTAGGTTTTATTTATTTTAGTTTAGTTTCATTTAGTTTAGGTTTTGGTTTATTTTATTTTGTTTATTATATTTTTATTTTAGGTTTAGTTTTTTTTAGTTTAGGGTTTTATGTTTTATTTATTATTTATTTTGAGGTTTATTTTTTAGGTTTAGGTTTTTATTTTATCTTATTTTATGTTTATTTTCTTATTTTACATTTTGTTTTATTTTATTTAGGTTTTTTATTCTTAAGGTTTATTTTAATTTTTAATTTAATTTAAGTTTTTATTTATTTTATTTTAGTTTATTTTAATTTTTTATTTTATTTTATTTTTAGGTTTAGGTTTAAGTTTTAGTTTAGGTTTTTATTTTATTTTATTTTTTTTATTTTATTTAGTTTTAGGTCTTTCTATTTATTTTATTATTATGTTTTATTTAGTTTATGTTTAAGTTTGTAGGTTTTTAGGGTTTAGGCTTTGGGGATTAGGGTTTAGAGTTTTAGGGTTTAGGGTTAAGGTTTAGGGTTTACGATTTAGGGTTTAGGGTTTAGGGTTTAGGGTTTGAGGTTTAGAGTTTTAAGATTAAAGGTTTTGGGCTTAGGGTTAAAGGTTGAGGGTTAGTATTAGGGTTTAGGGTTTAAGGTTAGTTTTAGGGTTTAGGGTTTAGGGTTAGTGTTTTTTTATTATTTATTATTATTTTTTTTATTTTTATGGTTTAGGGTTTAGGGTTTAGGGCTTAGGCTTTAGGTTTATGATTTAGGTTTTACTTTAGTGTTTAGGGTTTTCATTTTTTTTTAAATAAAGAGCATATTCAGATTCAACATTTCTTCTTTTAGTTTTCATCAACTAAGTAACACATAAAGTTTCTCCAGTTCCCATTAGAACCACCCCACCTCTCGAGTAGCAGAATCCACCATCATATCCCCGATCTCTCCATCTGCCACCACCACGATAGTAACCTCTATCATAGTTCCATTGGTTTCTTTAATTTATTTTATTTTTAGGTTTTATTTAGTTTAGGTTTAAGTTTTTAGGTTTTTAGGGTTTAGGGTTTAGGGTTTAGGCTTTAGGGTTTAGGGTTTATGTTTAGGGTTGGGGTTTAGGGTTTAGGGTTTTAGGTTATAGGGTTTACAGTTTAGTGTTAGGCTTTAGGGGTTAGGATTTAGTGTTTAGGCATTAGGGTTTACAATTTTTAGTTTTAGGTATTAAGGTTTAGGATTTAATGTTTAGTGCTTAAGGTTTTCAATTTGGGGTTTAGGGTTTTAGGGTTTAGGGTTTGGGGTTGTAAGTTTAAGGTTTAGGTTTAGGGTTAGTTTGAGGATTAGGGTTTTTTTATTGACATTGTATTTATTCATTTTTTATTTTTTTATTTTGTTAGGGTTTTGGGTTTAAGGTATAGATTTTTGATTTATGGTTTAGGTTTTAGTTTAAGTTTATTTTTAAATTAAGTAAACTTGTAAGTTTAAGTTATTTTTTAAATTCAGTAAACCAGTAGGTTTTGGGTTATTTAGTTAATTTAGTGTATTTTTTTTATTTTAGTTTATTTTATTTTTAATATTTATTTATGTTTATTTTTTTATTTCTAGTTAGTTTAATTTATTTATTTTTGTTTAGGTTTTTTTAGTTGTTTCTTTTAGTTTTAGGTTTATTTTTTAGTTGGGATTTATTTCTATTTTATTTTTGAGTTTTAGGTTTTATTTTTTATTTTTATGTTTAGGCTTAAAGTTTTATTTTATTTTTTTAGGTTTAGATTTTAGGATTTTATTTTAGGTTTATTTTAAAATTTTATTTTTTAGTTTAGGATTTGGTTTATTTTTAATTTATTTTATTTTTTTTAGATTAGGTTTAGGTTTAGGTTTAGTTTATTTTAGGTTTAGGCTTAGGTTTTATTTAATTTAGTTTAGTTTATTTTAGTTTAGGTTTAGGTTTATTTTATTTTGTTTATTATAATTTTATTTTAAGTTTAGGTTTTCTTTTTGTTTAGGGTTTAAGTTTTATTTACTACTTATTTTTAGGTTTTTTTGTTTAGGTTTTTATTTAGTTTATTTAGGTTTATATTATTTTTCTTTTAGATTTAGTTTTTATTTTCTTTAGGTTTTTTATTCATAAGTTTATTTTATTTTATTTACTTTAATTTAGGTTATTAATTTTTTTATATTAGTTCATTTTATTTTATTTTTAGGTTTAGGTTTAAGTTTTAGTTTAGGTATTTATTTTAATTTGTTTTATTTAGGTTTATGTCTTGTTATTTATTTTATTGTTAGGTTTTATTTAGTTTAGGTTTAGGATTTTAAGGTTTAGCGTTTAGTGTTTAGAGTTTTAGGCTTTAGGGTTTTAGGGTTTAGGGTTGTAGGTTTAGGGTTAGCTTAGGGTTTAGGGTTAAGGGTTTAGGGTTTTTTAGGGTTTAAGATTTACGGTTTAGGGTTAGTTGTAGGGTTTAGGGTTTAAGGTTTTGGAATTAGGGGTTCAATTTTAGTGTTTAGGGTTTAGGGTTTTTTAAAATTAAAATATCGTTTAGTTTATTTAGTTTATTTTTTTATTTATTTTAGTTTATTATATTTTTTATTTTTATTTAGGTTTACTTTTTATTTTTATTTAGTTTAGCTTATTTATATTAGGTTTATTTATTTCAGTTCATTTTTTTCGGTTTAGGTTTATGTTTATGTTTATTTTTTAGTTTAGTTTTATTTTTAATTTATTTTTAGGATTTGGTTTTATTTTTTATTTTTATGTTTAGGTTTAGGTTTAGGTTTTTGTTTTAATTTTTTAGGTTTATTGTTTAGATTTTTATTTTTGGTTTTCTTTGTCAGTTTAGGTTTTGGCTTATTTTTAGTTTATTTTATTTTATTTAGTTTAGGGTTTAAGTTTAGTTTATTTTAGGTTTAGGTTAAGGTTTTATTTATTTTAGTTTAGGTTTTCGTTTTATTATTTTTATTTTTTAGGTTTATTTTTTTGGTTTAGGTTTTAATGTAGTTTTATTTTATTTTATTTTAGTTTTATTTTATTTTTTTATTTTATGTTTTGTGTTTTTATTTAGGTTTTTTTTATTTTTAGTTTTTTAGTTTAGTTTAGATTTTTATTTATTTTATTTTAGTTTAGTTTTTATTTTTTATTTTATTTTCTTAGGTTGAGGTTTAGATTTAGGTTTTAGTTTAGGTTTTTATTAATTATATATTTTTTTAATTTATTTAGCTTTAGTTTTTTTTTTATTTTTTAAAATTTTTATGTTTTATTTTGTTTAGGTTTAAGTTTTTAGGTTTTTGTCATTTTGGTATTAGGGTTCGCTATTTAGGGTTCAGGGTTTAGGATTTAGGGTTTAGGGTTTGGTGTTTAGGCTTTATGATTTAGGGTCATAGGTTTTTGTTTTTAGGGTTTAAGGTTTTTGGGTTTAACGGTTTAGGGTTTAGGGTTTAAGGTTTTATAGTTTAGGATTTAGGGTTTAGGGTTATAGGTTTAGCGTCAAGGGTTAGAGTTTTTTTTAATTTTTAACTTTTATTTTTTAAAATAAGTAAACTCATAGGTTTAGCTTTATTTAGTTTATTTTATTTTATTTATTCTAATTTCAGTTTATTTTTATTCTTATTTAATTTAGTTTATTTATTTTCGGTTCATTTATTTTAGATTAGGTTTTTTATTTTAGTTTAGTTTTATTTCTATTTTATTTTATAGGTTTCAGTTTAATTTTTTATTTTTAGGTTTAGGTTTGGCTTTTTATTTTATTTTTTTAGGTTTAGGTTTTAGATTTTTATTTTATGTTTATTTTTAGGTTTTATTTTTTAGTTTAGGTTTAGGTCTATTTTTAGTTTATTTCATTTTATTTAGTTTAGCTTTATGTTTAGGTTTAGTTTATTTTAGGTTTAAGTTTAAGTTTTATTTATTTTAGTTTAGTTTATTTATTTTTAGGTTCACATATATTTTATTTTTATTTTAGATTTTGGGTTTTTTTAGTTTAGGGTTTAGGTTTTATTTTAGGTTTATTGTTTAAGTTTAGGTTTTTATTTAGTTTTTATTTTATTTTATTTTAAGTTTGTTTCTTTTATTATTATTTTAGTTTAATCTTTTACTTTATTTAAGTTTTTTATTTTTTATTTAGTTTAGTTTAGGTTTTAATTTATTTTATTTTATTTTAGTTTTTATTTTTTATTTTATTTTCTTTTTAGGTTTATGTTTAGGTTTAAGTCTAGCTTTAGGTTTTAGTTTTTATTTTTATTTTATTTTAGTTTATTATTGTCTTTTAGTTTGAATTTTTTAATTTTTTTATTTCTAGGTTTTATTTAGTTTAGATTTCAGTTTTTAGCTTTTTTGGGTTAGTTTAGGGTTTAGGCTTTGGGGTTTAGAGTTTAGGGTTTAAGGTTTAGGCTTTTTTTTGGTTTAGGGTTTAGGGTTTAGGGTTTAGGGTTTTTAAGGTTGAGGGTTTGGGTTTAAGGTTTAGGTTTTCGGTTTAGGATTCATGTTTTGGCTTAGGGTTTAGGGTTTATGGGTTTTTTTTTTCAATTGGAGAAAAAATTCAAATTCAACATTTCTTCTTTTATTTATTTAGTTTATTTTTTTTATTTTTTTTAGTTTATTTTATTTTACTTTTTAGTTTATTTTTTAAGTTTAGGTTTAGGGTTTGGGATTTAGGTTTAAGATTTAGGGTTAGGGTTTAGAGTTTAGAGTTTAGGGTTTAGGGTTTAGGGTTTAGGGTTTTAGGGTTTATTCTTTCAGTGTTTAGGGTTTAGGGTTTAGGGTTTAGGATTTAAGGTTTGGGGTTTAGGGTTTAGGGTTTAAGGTTGTAGGTTTAGGGTTGGAGGTTTAGGGTTTACAGTTATGGTTTAAACTTTAGGGTTTATGGTTTTAGGTTTAAGGATTTTGGTTTAGGGTTAGTTTAGTGTTTGGTGTTTAGGGTTTTGGGTTTATATTTTTGTGTTTAGGGTTACGATTAGGCTTTAGGGCTTAGAGTTTAGGGTTTAGGGTTAGGGTTTATGGTTTAGGGTTTAGGGTTTAAGGTTTAGGGTTTTAGGGTTTATGCTTTTAGGGTTTACGATTTAGGGTTAGGGTTTAAGGTTTAGGGTTTAGGATTTAAGGTTTTAGGGTTTAGGGTTTAGTGTTACTGTTAAGGTTTAGGGTTTTTTAGGGTTTAGGGTTTAAGGTTTAATGTTGTAGGTTTAGGGTTGTAGGTTTAGTGTTCAGGGTTTAGGGTTAGTTTAATATCTTTCTAGATGTATCTAGTAGATGTTTAGTATAACGCCTAACATGTACTACAGAACTATTGGTGGGTTTCCCATTGCTCACCTTAGTTTTGTTGAAGATTGCATTATATTTTGCAATGCCTCTACTCTTTATATTAAACAATTGTGTAAGTTCTTAACTATTTTTGGTAAGGAGAGTGGCTTGAATATTAATCTTGATAAAAGTTGTTTTATTACTAGCTCTTCTATTTCCTTATCTAAGATCAATGCTATAAAAATATTACAAGTTTTTCGCATCTAATTCTCCCTATCAAGTATTTGGGGACTCCCTTATATAGGGGAAGAAAATGATCTTCTTTATTTGATGAAGATATTCAGAAAATAAATAAGAAAACCTCTTCTTGGGAGTTCCACTTACTTTTCTTTGGAGCTAGACTTATCCTGATCAAAAGTACCCTTTGCTCTCTGCCTCTGTATCTATTGTTTACTATTGTTCCTACACGTTCTATTATGAAAAAGATCAATAGACTCTTTAATAAATTATTTTAGGGATCTAACTTTTCTATCAAAAGATTACATTGGGCTAGTTAGCACAACTATTGTGGTCCTATTAATGAAGGTGGTTTGGGTTGCAAAACTTTAGAGGATTCTATTAACTATTTTTTTTATAAAATGTGCTGGAATATTAGAAATAAACATAGTTATTGGTCAAAGTTATGCATGATAAATATTGTCAGGGCAAACATGCCCTCATTTGTGCTTTCAAATTTGGGGATTCTCTTGTGTGGAAAAGAGTTTGTAGTATCAAATGGAATGCTGAGAACTTAATTTCTTGGGGTGTCAATTCTAGTTCCTCTTTCTTTTGGCATAACAATTGGCTGGGGCAGGGCTTTGTTGATTCCCTGCTCAATTCTTATTCCACTGTGATGCTTAAGATTAATTAGTTAATTACTCATAATAAGTGGGATGTGGCTCATTTGAATATCCTTTTCCCTAATGTGATCATTGACAAAATCCTTAAAATTTATCCTTTCCCTAATGAACTTGACCAAATTCTCTTCAATAATTCTTTTTCTGGAGATTTTGCTTTTAAGGATGTTTGGCATTTCATCATATTTAAATATCAAGAGTCCATGATTTTTACTAAAATCTAGAATATTAGTGTCTCTACTTCATTCTTAGTTTTAACTTGGCGCATTCTGAAGCATTATATCCCTATGGATGATACTCTTATGAAAAAAGGTTTCCATCTCCCCTCTAAATGTCAATGTTTCTATCACATTGAAAGTGTGGATCATGTTTTTGTGAATGGACCTATTCTTTTAAATGTGGAATTGGTATGATAATATTTTTAATACTTTCTATTTTAATGGTTGATTTTCTATTATACAACTTCTTGAAGCATGTTTCTCCCATACTTCTAAGGCCCATGTTAAAATTATTTTAGCTATTACTATTCTTTGGTATATTTGGATGGATAGAAATGATGCTAAGCATTGTAATATTTCTATGAATTATGTTCATATTATTGCTAGAGCCAAATATAAAATTTTGTCTCTTTTCAAAGCTAATCTTCTAACTCACTTAGTTTTAAAGGGTTCAAGTCTGTTGCCTTGAATTTTGGGATTATCCTTCCCCTAGGTAATGTCTCTCCTACCTACAAAATTATATACTAGATTAAACCTAATTATCACTACATTAAGGTTAACATTGATGGCTCGATTTCTAATGGTTATTATGGTTTTTGTGGGATTTTGAAGATCATAGTGGCAAGGTTATCTCTACTTTTGCAACACCTTTAGAGCCATGTTATGTGTTATTTGTTGAGCTCAAAGGCTTTCATCATGGCATTTCCATTTGTTTACAACAAGGTTTTCATAAGATATGGTTTGAAGTTGATGATCTCCTTCTTTTTTAGATTTATAAATCTTATGCTCATATATGAAGTGTATTATTTACTTAATCATACTAGGAGGCTTCTTGCTAACCTAGATTTTCAAATTTCTCATATTTATAGGAAGCCAACTCTTATCTTGACTTTCTTGCCAATTTGGGGCCAAGTCTTCTTCTTTAAAAATGTTTTCTAATGATGACATCCCTTTCCTTTTAAGGGGTCTTGTGAATCTTGATAAAACTGGTTTGCCTTATGTTAGAAGCGTATACCCTTTTTTTCCTCCAGTGGGGCTTTGGCTTTCCCCCTTGTTATTATTTTTGAAGATTTCTAGTTTTCTCTTTTGCTGGTTTGGTCTTGATTTTTTTCTTCTCATAAACCTACTTTTATTTTCTAGTTTGGTTTCTTCCCATTCTTTGGATGGGTTAGGGTTGTCTTTCCATTTATTGGATTTTTGATGTTATTTATTCTAGGTTGTTTTCTCTCCCAACTATAGAGGTGTTTAGGGTGGTATTGGGTTTTGCTTGTCTTCTAGTTGGTGTGGTTCTCTTTATTGGTTGGATCTCTCTAGCCTTTTTTATTTACTCAGATTTTATGGTTGGATGTTTATTGGTGTTTTCACGTTGTGGGCTTTTTCTCTTTTGTTGCTTATGCTATTTTATGACCTTCCTGTGGTTGATTCACCTTGTTGTTGTTGATCAGATGGTTTTCCAGGTTGCTTATGGTTGTCCTTTCTCTCTTGGTTATGCTCCTGCTGCTAAGAGGAGTTGTGTGACCATGAGGGCTCTTTAATTTTTGGTTGTAGCTTGGAGAATTATTTTCTTGCGGCTTTCTATCCTTTCTTTAGTGTTGTTTGAGTGGTTGGATGCTTCTAGGTTATTATATCTTCTAAATATTGGGTGTGCCTTCATATACTAAGGTTTTATTTTTAATTTGTGTTATGAGCTGGAAGGTTGCAAACTCTTGGTTGGATGTTTTGGACTTAGGCATGATGACTCTATTGGGGTTCTTGTTTCCGACTGTCTCTAGCTGTTTGGTTTTTTGTGATCCTAAATGGCTCTTACTTTTTTCTATTTTTGGCTGCAGTATCTAGCAATTTAAACTAGATTCTCTTGTCCTTGGATTTGCATTGGTGGCTATTGTCTACGGCTTTCCCTTGGGATTTATTCAATGTTGTGTGGATGACTCTTTCTATCTTTCATCGATGGTTCTAAGTCTATTGATTTGAATCCTTGGCGGTCTTGGTTGAGGTGGACTACCTTTGCTACTTAGATTGGGTGCTCTAGCTGGCTGGTTTGGTCAAAAGAGTATTTACTTTGTTATAATTTTCTTGATCTTTTTGAGTATATGTTTGGAACTGACTACTTTCTTTCCCATTCTTCTCCTCTAGTTTCTACCTACTTGGATTTTCATTTCTAGAATGTGGCTGAACCTCTTCCCTTTCCTTTTTTGATGGTTTCCTTTGTTCCTAACATTCTTGATGTTAGTCTCATTGTTCTTCTAGATATTATTGTTTATGGTTCATTGCATGTTCGTTTTATGAATGACCTTATCAACTATGGTCCTCATTTTGCCTTTGTTTGGTCTGTGTTTAGTCCTTTTTCCCATATTGTGAGGTTTGCTCCTAGCAACAATTCTTGGTGGTGGCTTTGGTAGTTCTCCCTCTAGTCTAATACTTTCCTGATAGGTTACCTCCTTATCTACTTTCCTGAGTTTAATATATCTAACTACTAGGTGTTTTGTTGTTATATTTGTTGTTTGAAGTTTAATGCAAGTTTGTGCAATGATCATCATTTGATAAGGTGCTACAAGAGGTATGCTGGCAATGATGGCCTTGATGTTTCCCACTCCTTCTTTTGACTGGTAGTACTATATGTAATTGTAACCTTTCACTTGAAGTTTGGATGCTTACATATAGTGCTGCTCCTTAAGATGATTATAACTGCGCTTGAGCCTTTTCTTCATCTTTTTACTTCTTTCTACTCTTATATTTTATGCTTAATTAACTATTTCATTATCACGTACTCATCCTTTTACAAAACTTGTTGCATCTCTAGTATAGGTTGGGAGACTTTTCTTTCTTTGGATTGTCTTTGGTTTCAAAAAAGCAGAGGAAGTTTGTATTGTGGGGATTATCTAGGACTTTTGTAGCTCTTTGAGCATTAGTTTAGAGATTTGTCCCCTAGGACTTTGTACCTTTTCTTTGTGGCAATAAAATTTCCCTAATTTTCCAAAAAAAACCCTAAACCTAAATCTTAAAACCTAAACCCTCAACCTAAAATTAAAGTAAACTAGACCTAAAACCTAAACCCTAAAATCCTCATAAAACCCTAAACCTAAAACCCTAAACCCCAAACCCTAAACCCTAAACCTCAACCCTAAACTCTAAACCTAAAAAAAAATAAAAAATAAACCCTAAACCTAAACCAAACTAAATAACCTTAAAACCTAAATAAAATAAACCAAAAAAATAAAATAAATTAAATACTAAAAACTAAACCTAAAATAATAAACCTAAAATAAAACCTAAAAATAAATAAAATAAAACTTAAACCTTAAATAAAAAAAAACCTAAACCTAAATAAAATATAATAAACTTAAACTAAACTAAAAATAAATAAAACCTAAACCTCTAAAATAAATAAACATAATCCAAACTAAATAAAAAAAAATAAACTAAAATAAACTTAACCTAAACTAAAAATAAACTAAAAAAAATGAATTAAAATAAAACCTAAAACCTACGAAAATAAAATAAAACTAAAACTAAACTAAGAAAAAATAAAAATAAACTTAAATCTTAACCCAAAAAAAATAAACTAAAATAAAAAAACCTAAACTAAAATAAATAAACCTAAAATAAATAAACTAAACTAAATAAAAAAAATTGAAATAAAATTAAAAAATAAATTAAACTAAAATAAATAAAAAAATAAACTAAATAAAACTAAACCTACGAGTTTACTTGATTTAACAAAAAAAAAAACAACACTAAACTAAAACCAACCCTGAGCCTACCCTCTAAACCACAAAAACCCTGAGCCACAAAATCAAACCTAACCTAGGCTAAAACCCTGGACTGGGCCTACACCTAAACACTAAACCCTACAAACCACACAAAAACCACATGCCACTAGGCCCTCCCAAAAGCTTTAAATCTTAAACCCTAGCCACCTAACTAAACCCTATCACAGGCCCTAACCCTAAAACCAAAAAAAAAACAAATAAACCTAAACCTAATAAACCTAAAAATATAAATTAAACTTAAATCACTAAAATTAAAAAATAATAAATCACTAAACCTACTAAAACTAAACTAAATAAAACTAAACTAAAAATAAAAATCTAAACCCTTAACTAAATAAATAAAATAAACATGACTACTAAAATAAAACCAAAATAAATAAATAAAGAAACCTAAAACTTAAAATAAAAAATAAATAAAACCTAAACCTAAACCTAAAAAAAAAATAAAAAACATAAAAAAAAATAAAAAATAAAACTAAACCAAAATAAACATAAACCTAAAAAACCTAAAAATATAAAATAAAAAAACTAAAATAAATAAAATAATAAAATAAACCTAAATCAAAAATAAAATATAAATAAAATAAATAAAAAAATAAACTTAAAACCAACTAGTTTAATTTTTTAAAAATAAAAAAAATAAAAAATAAAGATAAAAAAACCCAAACCCTAAACCCTAAACCATAGTAAACCACTAACTAACAAAAATAAAAACCCTAAAACTGAGTATAAACCTAAAATATGCCACAAACCACACTAACATGGTCTAAACTAGGCCACACCCTAATCTGGGCTAAACCCTAAAACTAAAACTTAACTGAGCCATGGCCTAAAACTGAGACCACTAAAACTTAACTACCTAAAACCACAAACCTAAACCCAAAGCTAAATCTACCTAAAACCAAAACTAAACCCTAAACTAAAACCTAAACCCAAAACCTAAACACTAAACCTAAACCCTCCCTAAACCCAAAAAATAGATCCTAAACTAAAACCACAAAAAACCCAAACCATAAAACTAAACCCAAACCTAAAACCAAAATAAATAAATAAATAAAACCTAAACTAAATAAAATAAAAAAATAAAGACTAAAAAAACTAAAACCTAAAAAATAAAATAAAATAAAAATAAACAAATAAATAAACTAAAATAATATAAAACCTAAACTAAATTAAAATAAAATAAAACCTAATAAAAACTAAATAAAATAAATACAAAATGTCATAAAATAATAAAAAAACTTAAATAAAATAAATGAATCTAATAATAAATAAAAAAATAATAAAATAAAAACTAAAAATAAAATGATGGTAAAATAATAAAAATAACTAATAAGAAATAAATATACTCTAAACCACAAACTAATGGAGAAAACTACTTGAACTAAATAAAACTAAATAAAATAATAAATAAACTAAATAAATAAATAAAATAAATAAACACAAACCTACTAAACCTAAAAAATAAAATAAATAAAACTAAAATAAATAAATAAAAAACATAAACTAACTAGAAAAAAACTAAATAAAAAAAAATTAAAACTAAATAAATAAATAAAAAAATAATAACATAAACCTAAAATAAATAAATAAAACCTAAATAAAATAAAATAAAATAAATAAACTAAAAATAAAAAATAAAATAAAAATAAAAACCTAACTAAAATAAACTAAAAAATAAATTAAAACATAAAACTAAATAAAATAAACTAAATAAATAAACTAAAAATAAATAATAAAATAACCTAAAATAAAACTAAACCTAATAAAAATAAAATCTAAAATAAAAATAAAATAAAACTAAACATAAATAAAAAAAAATAAAAACTATAAAACTAAAATAAAAAATAAAATCTAAACCTTAAAAATAAAAAAAATAAAACTAAATTAAAAAATAAAAGAAAACAAACTAAACTAAAAAATAAACTAAAATAAAAAACTAAATAAATAAACTATAATAAAATAAAAATAAAACATAAATAAAAATTAAAAATAAACTAAATACTAAATAAACTAAACCTATAAAATAACCCAAAAAAATAAATAAATCTTAAACTAAACTAAAATAAAAGAAAACTAAACCTAAAAAAATAAAATAAACTTACCTACTGCACTAATAAAAATATAAACCTAAACCTGATCCCAAAATACTCAACCTAAACTGACTAAACTGACCTAAAACTGACCTGGGCCAAACTATAAATAAAATAAACTAATAAATTAAACATGTAAACCTAAACCTACCTTAAAAAAATAAACTAAAAATAAACCTGACCTATATAATAAATGAACCTACTAAATACTTAATACCTAAATCCTGGCCTAAATAAAATGTAAAATAAACCTGACTAATAAAAATAAAACCTAAAAAAATAAACAAAATAAATCTCTAAAATAAACCTAAAAAAATAAACTAAAATAAAATAAACAAAAATAAATAAATAATTAATAAACTAAACTAAATAATAATAATAATAAATAAAAAAATAAAAACTAAAATAAATATAAAATAAACTAAATCAACCTAAACTGGGTTTGTTAATTTTAAAACCATAAACCCTAAATCCTATATACCCAACCCTCACTCCACTCTAAACCTATCCACACCTGACCCTAAACCCTGTCCTAAACCCTAAACCCTAAAACCCAAAAACCCTAACCACTATACCCAAATTAAACCCTACTACCTAAATCTTGACCTAAATCTACCACACTACTAAATCAACCATAAACCTATCCTAATAAAAAACTAAAAAAAACATAAACCAACTTAAAAAAATAAAAAACCTAAATAAAATAAATAAAAAAAAAATAAAACTAAAGATCGATAAAATAAAATAATAAATTAATTAAAATAAAATAAATAAAATAAATAAACTAAACTAAATTTATTTAATAAAATAAATACCTAAATACAAATAAAACCAACCTAAACTAAACCTATGAATAAAAAATAAATAAACCCAAAAATAAACTAAACTACCACTAACCCCAAACCCCAAACCTCCAAAACCCAAAACCCAAAACCTAAAACTTAAAACATAGATAAAATAAAAAACCAAAATATAAAATAAAAAATAAAAAAATAAACTAAACTAAATAAATAAAATAAAATAAAAATTAAAATAAAATAAAAAAAAATAAATAAAACCAAACTAAAATAAAATAAATAAACCTAACTAAACTAAAAAAAATAAACTAATAGAAAACATTAAATAAAATAAAACATAAAATAAAAAATAAAATAAAAAATAAAATAAAATAAAACTAAATAAAAACTTAAACCTAAAATAAACTTAAAATTAATAGAAAATAAAACCTAAACTGTAAACTAAAAAAAAGTAAACCCAAAATAAACAAAATAAAATAAATTTAAAGTTAAACTAAAGTAAACTAAAAATAAATAAATAAAACCTAAACCTAAACTTAAAATAAACTGAACCTAAACTAAATAAAATAAAATAAACTAAAAATAAATCTAAACTTAAACTGAAATAAACTTAGAAATAAAACTAAAATAAAACCTAAACCTAAACCTAAATAAAATAAAATAAAAACCTAAACTAAATAATAAATAAAACATAAACCTCAAAATAAAATGAAATAAAAATTAAATTAAAATAAACATATATAAACTAAACCTAAAATAAAATAACATAAAACATAAACTAAAATAAATAAATAAAATAAATAAATTAAAATAAAATAAAAAAAATAATCTAAATAAAATAAAAAATAAAATAAACTAAAATAAACCAAAACTTGCGTTTACTTAAACCAACCCTACTAATGCTAAACAAACTTCCCTACCTACTACATCCTAAACTAACCCACAGATTACCTAAAACCTAACCCTAAACTAACCTCCACCCTAAACCCTTAAACTCCATCCAACCTTAAACTACTATCACTCTGAAACCCTAAAACAACCCAACCACACCTAAACTCTTACCTACCACAAACTACCTCTAACCCTAAACTTCTGATCACTAATCACCTAAACCCATTCTAAACTAAACCAAACCATAAACCTTCTAAACCACAAACTAAACCTAAACCTAAACTAACCCCCACTAACAAAACATAACTAAGTATAAAAAAATAAAAAAAATAAACTTAAACCTAAAACATAATAAAACCTAAACGAACCTAAACCATAAGAATGGGAAGAACCTTGATGGTAGGAACATCACTATCAACTATGCTCAGTCTAAATCTAGCGGTGCAGGCGAAGGTGGAGGTGGCGGTTGCTCCTTGATGTGGAGGGGATGAGGTGTTGGTGGATATGGAGGTGGTGGTCAGTAGTGGTGGTTATGAAGGGGAGGAGTGGAGGTAATACCATGGTGGTGGAGAGGAGGAGGATATGATGATGGATCACGCTACTCGAGGTCGGGGTGGTTCGATGGGCGGAGAAATTGAAGAATCGATGTCTTACTTATGGAACTATGTCTCTTTATAATACATGGTTCTAGTTATCTAGGGTTTTGATTTGCTTCATGCTCATTTTTATCTATGTCATTGCTTGTGTCTTAAAAAACGTGTGTTACTTGGTTGATGAAATCGAAAGAAGAAATGTTGAATCTTAATTTGTTCTCTAAAAAAAAAAAAAAAAAAAACAAACCCTAAACCCTAAACTACCTAAAACCTAAACTTATACCTAAACCCTAAGCCTAAACCCCAAACCCTAAACCCAAAACCTAAATTCTAAACCTAAACTAAATAAAATAAAATAAATAAAGAAACTAAACTAAATAAAATAAAATAAGTAAAATAAAATAAAACTAAACTAAAAAAAACTTAAACCTAACTAAGCCTAAACCCAAAAATAAAATAAAATAAAATAAATAAAAACCTAAACTAAATAAAAAAAATTAAATAAACATAAAAATAAAATAAAAACTAAACGTAAAATAAAAATAAAATAAAGTTAAAATAAAATAAAATAAAAACTAAATAAAAACCTAAACCTAAAAAAATAAACTTATAAATTAATAAAAAAAATAAACTAAAAACTAAAATAATAAAAAACTAAAAAATAAAAATAAAATAAACTTATGCTAACTAAATAAATAAAATAAACTAAACAAATGATTAAACTAACCTAATCTAAATAAAATAAATAAAATAACTAAAATAAAATAACCTATTGAAAATAAAACATAAAATAATCTAAAATAAAAAATCTAAAACCTAAACCTAAAATAATAAAATAAAATAAAAACAAAAAAAAAAAACTTAAAAAAAAATAAAACTAAACCAAAAAAATAATAACTAAACCTAAATAAATAAAATAAATAAAACTAAACTTAATTAAATAAATGATACTAAATAAAATAAAAAATAAACCTAAATAAAATATAATAAAACTAAAATAAATAAAATAAAACTAAATAAACCTAAATCTACTGGTTTATTTGCTTTAAAAAAAACCCTAAACCATCTAAATGTAAAACCACTAAAACTAAACTGGACCATAAACTACATAAATCTAAACCCTAACCCTACCTAAAGCATAAACCTAAGACCTAAACCCCAAACAAACCCTAAACCTAAACCCACAGCCTAAACCCAAACCAAACCTAAACCCCTAAACTAAACCACAAAGCTTAAACCATAAAACCCTAAACCCAAAACCCCAAACCCTACACTAAACCCTAAACCTAAAACACAGTAAACCTCAAACCTAAACCTACCTAAAAAACCTAAAGTAAAAATAAATTAAAAGTAAAAAGAAACCCTAAATTCTAATAACCCACAAACCTATACCTAAACCCAGAATGGGAAGAACCTTGGCGAGAACATCACCGCAGTCAATCTAAATCTAGCGATGGAGGTGAAGACGGTGGAGGTGATTATCACAGTGGTGGAGGGGATCAGTGTGGTGGTGGCGAGGTGGTTATGGAGGTGAATAAAGAGGCGGAGTGTGGTGGTGGCGAGAGGAGATCGGGGATATGATGGTGGATCCCTACTTGAGAGGCAGTGGTTTTGTTGGGAACTGAGAAAATAAGAATGGCCGATCGATTTCTTATGGAACGTGTCTTTATAGTAGATGGTTATAGATATCTGTGGTTTTTGATTTGCTCCATGCGTGCTCATTTTTATCTATGCCATCGCTTATGTCTTAGAAAACTTGGTGTGTTAGTTGGTTCATGAAATCAAAAAGAAGAAATGTTGAATTTGAATTTATTCTCTTTTAAAAAAACCAAAAATCCTAAATAATAAACTAAAACGAACCTAGACCAAACCTAAACCTCAAGTATAAACCTAAAAAACACTAAACCCTAAACCCTAAAACCCTAAACTCTAAACCTTAATCCCTAAACCCTTAAACATAAAACCTAAACCCTAAACCCCAAACCATAAACCCAAAACCCCAAACCCCAACCTAAACCTAATCCTTAAATTATGAACTTAAACCTAAACTAAATAAAACAGAAATAAAATAAATAAAAGCTAAACCAAAATAAAATAAAATAAAATCTATACTAAAACTAACTAAACTTAAACCTAAAAATAAAGAATAAAACTAAAAAAATAAATTAAAAAAAAACTAAACTAAAAAAAATAAAACTAAATAAAATGAAACTAAAATAAAATAAAATAAAATAAAAAAATAAAATAAAATAAAATAAATAAAAAACTTAAGCTAAAGAATAAACCTAAAAATAAAACCTAAAAAAAATAACAATAAAACTAAACCCTATAAAAATCCTAAACCAAAATAATAATAAAAATAAACCTAAACTAAACCTAAAATACTAAAACCTAAACCTAAATAAAATAATAAACTAAATATAAAATATCTAAACTAAAATAAAACCTAAAAGTAAACCTAAAATAAAACCTAAAACCTAAACCTAAAAAAATAAAATAAAACCTAATCCTTAAACCTAAAAATAAAATAAAATAAACCTAAACCTAAAACCTTAAAAATAAACTAAAATAAATAAACCTAAAATAAATAAACTAAACAACAATAATAATAACAACAACAACAATATTATCCCACTAAGTGGATTATTTATGAATCCTTCATCTCCATTGTCTTTATTATGTGTTTATTCATTCAAAATTATACTAAGGTCATTTTTTATTCATCTTAACCATGTCTTTTTTGGTCTACCTCTACCTTTCTTAACATAAGGCTATTCTAATGCATCTACTCTTCTAACGGTCATTTGATGATGCTTTATGTAAAACCATCTAAGGTGACTCTCTCTAATTTTATCATAAAAACTACTCCAACTTTTCTGAACATACACATTTCACATTTTATCTCTAGAGTAAAACCACTAATCCACACGAGCATCCTCATCTGCAACACTTAACTTAGTCTCATGCTTCTCTTTTATTGGCTACATTCTACACCATAAATCATTGCGGTCTTACCACCATCTTATAAAATTATTCTTGAAGTTTATACTTTTTCTATCACCTTGTGGATGCATTCCTCCACTTCAACCATCAACTTGAATTCTACTAATAACATCTCCATCTATTTCACCATCACATTGAACAATAGATCCTAAATATCTAAATCCACAACTCTTTTTAATGACTTGTTCACTAAACACTATCTCTATAATACTAAAATTATCCATAAAATAAATTAAACTAAATAAAATAAAATAAACCTAAAAAAAAATAAAAATAAAATAAATAAAAATAAAAAAAAATAAACTAAATAAACTTTAGTTTACTTAATTTAAAAAATAAAACAATAAAAAATATTAAAAAAACCTTAACCTAGCCTAAACCTTGAACCATAAACCCTAAACCCTAAACTTACACCCAACAACCTAAACCTTAAAACCATAAACCCTAAACCTAAAACCTAACAAACCCTAAAACCCTAAACCCTAAAACCAAACCAAAATATAAATAGCCTAAACCCAAACTTAAAAGAAAATAAACCAAACTAAATAAAAATAAAATAAAATAAATAAAATAAACCTAAAATAAAATATAAAATAAAATAAAATAAAATAAAATAAAAAAAAAATAAAACTTAAACTAAACCTAAACATAAAAATAAATAAAACTAAATAAAAATAAAATAAAATAAAAATAAAATAAAATAAAAAATAAAAAAAAAAATAAAATAAAATATATAAATATACTAAAATAAACATAAAATAAAATAAAACATAAACTTGAAAATAAACCTAAAAAGTAAACTAAATAAACCTTAATGGTTAAATTAATTTTAAAAAAAAATAAACCCTAAATGAAAACCAAATCAAAATAAAAACCCCAAATTAAAACTAAACTCCCAAAACTACATAAACCCTAAAACCTAAACCAACCAAAGAAACCTAAAACCTAAACCAAAAGTAAATAAAATATAAACTGAAATAAAAAATAATAAAATAAAATATAAACCAAAACTAAAACCTTAACTTAAACCTAAAATTAAAATAAAATAATAAAAGAAAACTAAAATAAAATAAATAAAAACCTAAACTAAACTAAAAAATAAAATAAAGCTAAGAATAAAAAAATATAAATAAAATAAAAAATTAAACATAAAATAAAAATAAAATAATCCTAAAATAAAATAAAATAAAAACTAAAACTTAAAAATGAACCTAAAATAAAACTTAAATAAATAGAAATAAAACCCAAACCCTAAACTAAAATAATTAACCTAAAATAAAATAAAATAAACCTAAACTAAACTAAAATAAGTTAAAAAAAATAAATAAAACCTAAACCTAAACTAAACCCTAAACTAAATAAAATAAAATAAAATAAAATAAACCTAAACTAAACTAAAAATAAAACAAAAAAAACCAAAATAAAACACTAAAACCTAAACTTAAAAAAAAATAAAATATAAACCTAAAAATAAAATAAAAAATAAAACCAAACCTAAAAAAAACTCAACTAAAATAAATATAAACCTAAACTAAACTAAAAAATGAACTAAAATGAAAACCTAAACTAAAATAAATAAACCTAAAATAAATAAACTAAGATAAATAAAATGAAAATAAACCTAAATAAAATAATAAGAAAAAACTAAATAAATAAAATAAAACTAAACCTGGTTTATAATTTTTTTAAAATACTAAACCCTAAATCTAAACCCTAAATCTTAAACCTAAAACCAACAAATAATACCCTAACCTACAACTTTAATAACAAAAAACCTAAAACCCTAAACCAAAGTAAATAAAACCTAATAAAGTAAATAAAACATAAAAAGCAAATAAAATAAAAAATATAAATAAAATAAAACCTAAAAATAAACCTAAATAAATAAAAAAAAAAAAAATAAAATAAAATAAAATAAATAACTAATCTAAATAAAATCAAGCTAAGAATAAACATAAATAAAAATAAATAAAACATAAAATAAAATAAAAATAAAATAAAATAAACCTAAAACTAAATGATCCTAAAAAATAAACAAAAATAAAATAAAAAAAAAACCCAAACTCTTTCTAAAAATAAAAAAACTAAAATAAAATAAAATAAACAAAATAAAACCTCTAAACTAAACTAAACTAAAATAAAATAAACCTAAACTAAATAAAAATAAACCTAAACCATGAACTAAATAAAATAAAATAAATAAAAAAAATAAACTAAATAAAATAAAACCTAAAATAAACCTAAAAAACCTAAACCTAAACTAAACCTAAACCTCTATAAATAAAATAAATATAAACCAAATAAAATAATAATAAAATAAAATAGATAAACCAAAACTAAAACTAAACCTAAACCTAAACCTAAAGAAAAAAAACTAAAATAAAAATAAATAAACTTGAACTAAACTAAAAACCTAAACTCTAATCTAAAAAAAATGTAAACCTAAAATAAAGATAAAGAACTAAACCTAAACCTAAATCTAATAAACTAAATAAATTAAAAATAAATGAACCTAAACCTAAATGAAAATAATGCTAAATATACACAATAAAACCTAAAACTAAAAATAAAATAAAATAAAAATAAAATAAAACCTACATAAAATAAATAAAAAATAAACTAAATGAAAAAATAAACCTAAACTAAATTAAACCTAAAATAAAAAAATAAATAAACCTAAAATAAATAAACTAAAAAATAAAAATAAAATAAACCTAAATAAAAATAAAAAAATAAACTAAAATAAAGATAAACTAAATAAACTACTGGTGGTTTGCTTAATTTAAAATAAAAATAAAAATAAAATAAATGGAACCTAAACCCTAAACCTACTGACCCTACCACTAACTACCTAGCCACTACCCCACTAAACTAGCCCACTAAAACACTAAACCTAAACTAAAAATAAACCCACTAAGCCTACCTATCACTCTACCAAAACCCCCAAACCTAAACCCTACCATCCCAAAATGAAAATCTACACTAAACTTAAAATAAAAAAATAAAAACCTAAAATAATAAAATAAAATATAAAATTAAACCTAAAGCTAAAAAGAAATAATTAAAAACTAAAGATAATAAAAAAACTAAAAATTAAAATAAAACTAAATAAATAAAATAT
The DNA here is from genome assembly GCA_021442155.1 of Cymbidium sinense. Classification (NCBI taxonomy): domain Eukaryota; kingdom Viridiplantae; phylum Streptophyta; class Magnoliopsida; order Asparagales; family Orchidaceae; genus Cymbidium; species Cymbidium sinense. Next base: position 142,817 of record JAKCPB010000401.1, read on the forward strand.
AAAAAAAAATAAATAAAATAAAGAATAAAATAAAAAAACCTAAAATAAACAGAAAATAAAATAAATAAAAAAATAAACTAAAGCTAAACTAGAAAACTTACCTAAAATAAATAAAGCTAAACATGCTAAAATAAACTAAATAAATAAACCTAAGCTAAACTAAAATAAACTAAACCTAAACCTAAACTGGTTTAAACCCTAAATATAATAAATAAATTAATAAAACCTAAATAAAAAAATAAAACCTATAATGAGCAAAATAAAATCTAAACCTAAAAATAAAATAAAACCTAAACCTCAACCTCTCAATAAAAATAATAAACCTAAAAATAAATTAAATAAAACCTAAACTAAAATAAATAAACTAAAATAAATAAACTAAATAAATAAAAATAAAACTAAAATAAATAAAATAAAATAAAGTAAACTTAAATAAAAAAACTATATTAACTAAATAAACCTAAACTAGGTTTACTTAATCTAAAAAAATTAAAATAAAATAAACAAACCTAAAAGCAAACCTAAACCCTAAATCCAAAACCTACAACCCTAAAGCTAAACCCAAACCCAAACCACCCTAAACCTAAACTAACCACTAACTAAACTAACTAAACCCAAACCTAAAATCTAAAAACTAAAAAACTAACCTAAACCCTAAGAATGGGCAGAACCTTGACAGCAGGAACATCACTAACAACTAGGTCCAGTCTAGATCTAGTGGTGGAGGCAAAGGCAGAGGCCGCACTTATCGTAGTGGTGGTGGGGGATCTAGAGGTGCTGGTTGATATGGAGGTGGTGTTCAGAGCAGTGGTGGTTATGGAGGCATGAGAAGTGATGGAGGGATAGATCAGGGATATCATGGTAGATCTCGCTACTGAGAGGGGTGGTTGATGGGAACTAAGCGAAGATCAATCCGTACTTATGGAACCATGTCTTTACAGTAGAGATGATTCTAATAATGTAAGGATTTTGATTTGCTCTTTGGGTGCTCATTTTTTATCTAAGTCATTGCCTATGTCTTAGAAAACATGGGGTGCTACTTGGTTGATGAAATCGAAATGTAGAAATGTTGAATTTGAATTTGTTCTTTGTTAACAAAACCCTTAAACTAAACTACTAAACACCAAACCTAAAACAAACCCTAAAACCCAAACCCTAAACCCTAAACCCTAAACCCTAAGCCCTAAATAGATAAAAACCTAAACCTAAACTAAATAAAACCTAGAAATAAAATAAATGAAAAAACTAAAACTAAAATAAAATAAAAAAAAAAATAAAATAAAACATAAACTAAAACTAAAACTAAAACCTAAAAAAGAAAATAAAACAAAAAATAAATATTAAATTAAAAATAAAATAAATAAACTAAACTAAATAAATAAAATATAAAATAAAGAAAAACTAAACCTAACATAAAAATAAACCTAACATAAAATAAAATAATAACTAAATAAAACTAAACCTAAAATAAACCTAAAAATAAATAAAATAAAACCTAAATCTAAACTAAAAAAACTTAAAATAAAAAAATAAAAATAAAAGTAAGCTAAAATAAATAAAACCTAAACTAAACCTAAACCTAAAAACTAAACCTAAACCTTAAATTAAACTAAATAAAATAAATAAACTAAAATAAACCTAACCTAAACTAAAAATAAAACCAAAAAAATAAAAAAATAAAACCTAAAACTTAAAATTAAAAAAAATAAATATAAAACCTAAACCTAAAGTAAAAAAAAAATAAACTAGCTAAAATATAAAATAAAATAAAAACTAAAAAAAATAAATAAACCAAAAATAAACTAAAATAAAACTAAACAAAATAAATAAACTAAACTAAATAAAAATAAAAAAAATAGAATAAACTCATATAAAAAATAAACTAAATAAACCTAAACCTACTGGTTTCCTTAATTAAAAAAAACCTAAACCATAAAAACTAACAAAAAACAAAACTCAAAACCTAAACCCTAAAACTAAACCAAAATACTAAACCCTAAACCCTAAACCCTAAAACCCTAAACCCAAAACTCTAAACCCTAAACCCACAAAACCTAACCTAAAACCTAAACCATAAACCTTAACGAAAACCCTAAACCTAAACTAAACCCAAACTAACCTAAATTAATAAACCCTAAAATGGGTAGAACCTTAACCTGGAGAACATCCGACTAGGCTCATCTAGATCTAGCGTGGAGGCAAAGGCGATGAGCGGTTATCGCAGTGGTGGTGGGGATGAGGTAGTGGTGTGGATATGGAGGTGGTGGTCAAAGCGGTGGTGGTTATGGAGGCTAACAGAAGATTCTGACCATGGTGGTGGAGGAGAGATCAAGGATATGATGGCGGATCCCGCTACATGAGAGACGGGGGTGGTTTTGATGGGAACTTTAGAAACTGAAGAATGATCGATCCAACATACTACTTATGGAACAGTGTCTTTATAGTAAAGATGGTTCTACTTATCTAGGGTTTTTAATTTGGTCTATGGGTTCTAATTTTTTATTTATGTCAAAGAAAACTAGGTGTGCTACTTGGTTGATGAAATGAAAGAAGAAATATTGAATATGAATTTGTTCTGTTAAAAAAAACCTAAACAAACCTTAAACTCCCAACCTAAACCCCAAAACCCTAAACCCTAAACCTTAAACCTTAAACCCTAAACCTAAACCCTAAACCAAAACTCTAAACCCTACACCCAAACCCTAAACCTAAAACAAACTCTAAAACATATAACCTTAAACCACAAACCCATAATCCTAAAACCCTAAAAACCTTGAATAAGATGTCATTAATAGATCCAAGAGTCCTTACCCAACAAATGTGTGTGGAAGAAGAGATATTAAAAGTTTAAAAAGTTAAATATTAAAATTTAAGTTTTAATAGAAAATTAATTTTTTATTTTATAATGATAAGATATAATTCTTAATGCAGCAAAAACAAAAATATAGTAAAATAAAGAGAAACAATAGGCACACAATTTTTTGTGGTTTAGCCCCAAAATCCTACGTCCTACACAGCCACACTAGCAGGAATCCACTAAATGTAAAGATAGCTTACAAATAATACTCTCTTATAACGGAGTGAGTACAACCCCTATAATAATATGTACTCTTCTACAAAGGGGAGAGTACAACCCCAATATAAATTTTACAGCACTAAAAGAAAAATACAAAATAATAAATTTTGATAAAATAAATCTCTCACAAATATACCAAAGTATCCAATTCAAAAAATGATCTCATCTTACAAATGATCACTTTACAACTTAAAAAATTTTTGGCAAGATAAAATGCTCACTTAATATTAATAAAAATAATAAAATAAATATATTAAAGTGATCTTACTAAGATGTTTATGATATTACAATTTTTTAGACTAATATAAAATTTCAAATAAATTCACAATATTCTTTTGATAAAATAAATTTCAGCAAGGAATAATTTGTTTTATTTTAAAAAAGATTCTTTCAATTAAAGCTAATGATCACAAAATACATAAATAATAAAATGAGTATATGATAGATCTAAATAGGCTAGTAAGCTTTTAATTAGAAAGAGATCTAATAAATATGAAAATAATTTCAGCATAATAATTTAATTTAAAATGCTTAAAATATACTTCTAAAATAGTTCTAAGAATAAATAATCTTTTGAAATAATATTAATAAAGAAATATTTTGAGAAACCAAAAGAAATTTGTTGGAAGTTAAAAATTTCAATGACTTGAAATAGATCCTACAAACTATCGAGTTTTTCACTAAAGATGATTGAGAAACTTTAATGTGAAAAATAATGTCCAAAGACTAATCCAACAAAAAGTATAAATTGGAAAGAATAAATAGATGGTGAAAATAGCATGAACAACTAAAAAGGATTAAGATTAAGAAAACAAACTCAAGTAATTTGAGAAAGCTTGCTTAGTTGAAGATGTTGAAGCTTCCAAACCAAGGATTTGATCTTGCAATATTTGGAGAACACTTGGAAAAGAAATTTTCTCTTAGATTTGCTGGAGGGATTTTGAATTTTGAATGAGGAATGCTTTCATGAAGAGAATGAGGGCTATTTATAGGCAAGAAGGTCATTTTGAATTATTTCAAAAAAATATATTATTCTAACATCATGTTATCATCTAATAAATTAAAATTCAATAAACATATAATTTATATTAAATAAATATTAAATTTAAGCAGCAAAATTTGGCTATTCACATGGCTAATCAAAATAATCAAATATGGCTCTTAATATATTCAAAGCATGTAGCATGCATTCATTATTAAAATCGACTAATGTATGAAAAGTCATAATAAATTCAATTTTAATCAAATGTGGGTCATGTAACCTATCAAATTAAAGGAAAAAAATTCAAGGAATCCATTGGAGATGAAATGAGATATAAATTCTTTAATTATAAAATTACTTTGGCTAAAATAAAAAATTTCACATATTTTTGTTAATTTTGAAATATGACATTTAAATATTATGATATAATTTATATATAATCATACCTATGTTAGTTGTCATATAACCTTCAAATTAAATTAAAATATTTAGGTATATTAAGTAAATAAAATAATTACACTTAATAGCCATAATTTATTATCATTTATTATTTTGACAATTTTAATGCTATGTAGAAAATATATAATTGAATGTTAATTAGATAGATTTATATAAATTAACCTCATTAAAATAATATGTTAAGTTGTGAGCAAATTGATTCATGCCAATGAACTCATATGAATTTCTAATATAGTTATAAATGCTTAAAACCTAAAATATTGTATCTTGAGCTTCACATTATCCATTTTGATCTATCTTTCATTCTTCTACTCTAGAAATTTCCTCAAACATATTATGAGTTGTATTGGATATGTAATTAGCAATTGATATATCTAAAACACATAAAACATTCATTAGAACATCCAAACATTCATTTGTTATCATCAAAATTGATTGGATTGAACATAAGGCTCATTAAGCCAACATTAAAGAATGACCTAATCCTAACATAGTTATGGTAGCTAAAGAAGATGTCTTCAAGAGACTTTTCCTTGACTATTAGAGATTTTAATACCCTAAAGAATAAGCTTAAATCATATTATATTACCATATATTATAGTATAATGTAGCATCATATATTTGAGCATGTATTGATGTGTTTTTAGATGTTATAAGATGTTTTAAAATGTTTATGGTATTGTGCCTATAGTTTATATATAAATCATAAAAAAATTGATTTAATAAGCAGATGATGAAATTTGTTAAATTTTAAGTGGGAATTAGGTTGTTGTTCCAAAGCTATGCTATATGTAGTCTAAAAGGTAAGATTTTATGTTCAAAATAAATATTATATGTTGTAGCATAGTATAACATCATATATCATAATATATTGTTCTACATTTTAAATTCTTTTAGTATTTTATAATCATAGTTGAATACACTAGCATTATTTATAAAAATGTTGATTTAGACTTTAAAATGGTGGAATTTGGCCAAATTCATAATAGGTAGAGCATGGAATCATAATATATTGTTTCAATTTAAAATATGTAAGTGCTATGACTAAAATATATAGTTTTTTATTATTTAGACTAATTTTATGATTTTTTATCTTAAGAATTCTCATGTGATGTGATATGCAATATAATATAACATAATATGTTATAGTGTATTATAATATAAGATGTCATAACATAGTGCAGCATCATGCATTATAGCATATTATTGTGTGTTACTACTTGTATTTAGCATATTTTAGTTTATTATAGTATGTTCTAGTAGAGCTTGCATTGGTCTAATTTATAAAAATACTGATTTATAGGCTGAGATGATGGGATTTGGCCAAATTTAGGGTAAGCTTTAGGAATCATTGGGTGTGCTATGGTGTGTCATTTAATCAAAAGAATGGAATTTTACATCCAAAATAAATGTTCAATTTTCAACCAAATTTTATAAGTTCTTTGCTTAAACTGATTCATTTCAAGGTGTAATGTAGGATAATATATTATATGAAAGCATATTAATATATAATGTACATAATAACTTCACATATATATGAATGTGGTGGTGCGTTACTAAATGTTATTGTACATTTTAGTATGTTTTACTTTTGTTATAATACATTGGGTCAAAACTCACAAAAAAATTAATTTGAAAGTGGAGATGGAAGAATTTGGCCAAATTCATGGCACACCAAGAAGAAACACCAAAATTATGCTATTTTGTACCATTTCTAATAGAAAAATTACAATTTTACACCTAAAATGAACATTAATCATATTTTAAAAAATTGTATTATTTGTTAATTTTAAGTGATTCTAATGAGGTGTAATGTTAGACAATAGATTATATTATAACAAATTATAATATAACATCATATATTATAATATAATATAGTGTGTTAATTTATACTATAATATGTATAGCATGATACTGTATAGTAAGTTTAAGCTTGCACCATCACAAATCATAAAATGTTGATTATAATGTTAAGATGATGTAATTTGAGAAAATACATTGTTATGCTTTTGGTTGAAGTATTAAAGGTGTGCATAAGAGAAGAAATAAGATTTGATGAGAATTTCATGTTGGGACATGGAGGGAGATCCCATGGGATCACACATGCATTGGACAAGACATGTGAGGGCTTCTGTCAAGGGCATAGATGAAGAAAATTGTTGGGGATAAGGTTTGAATTTGATTTGATTATATGATTTATGGAATGAAGATCCGGGGATAAGAATCTATAATCCTATTGGGATTAAAGTCGACTTTAATTTGATTTATTTTATTTTAATGTGGATGCATATCTTAGAGATATGGGCTCAGTCTATTTAGATGGTATATGAACCATCCCTAGGAACCGGGTTGAGCTATCTATTGGGGATTTGGATTTGAGTTTAATTTCATAGATTTGGGGATGTATCCAGGGATAAGAGTTTGGTTGGATTTCTTTGATTTAGACTCTACTAGGGAAGTTAGTTTAATTTGGCTCCACTTAGGAGGCTAATTTTGATTTTGATTTGTTTGCTTGACTTGTTTATATATGATTTGGGGCTCACTAGAGAAGGGTGTGATTTAACTCCAATAAGAAAATTGATTGAGTTTAATTTAATCTAAGTTAATGTATGGATCATTGTATGATGGACTAGGAGGTTGATATCACCTTGACCAACCTGGGTTTACAAATCCAAGGGATAGACTACTGTGTGAGCTAGCCAACTAAGGGGTTTCCTTTGTGCAAGCTCTAGAAGAGCATAGTACTTACATCTTCCAAAGTGAGGAACAACCACTATGGTGACCGTTAGATGCACAACAAATCAAACCACTGTATTGGGTGAATGTCGTTGGGGACTTATGTCAACTCAAAAGTAGTCAAGATTAATTTTATCATAATTTCATGTGATTTGATGTGGTTTATTTGGTTTAGTTTGATTTCAAATTATGGGCATATCTGCTAGAGATGTGAGTTTAGTCAAATTTGTTAGATTTAATTTATGCACCATGTCAGTGTGCGATGGACCCACTAAGAAGAGGCTATATTGGAATTATCCTATCTAAGATTTACAAATCCAAAGGAATAGTCTATTGGCTGTGGGGTAGAACTATCCAACCTAAGGGGTTGCCTTTCGGTGTGCAACGATTTTCTTAGGAAAAATGCATAATAGACTTACATCTTCTAAAGCAGAGAATAATCGTTAGGGTGACCTATTGGTAGCACATCAAATTGAACCCGACTTAGAGGCGACTACTAAGTGAATGTTGCTGGGGACTTATATCAACTCAAGAGTAGTCAGGTGATTCCTATAAGGAGTTTTGCTGACACTACCTTAAAGATTGGATACCTACTTGGGAAAAGGTACCGCTAGGGGTGTCCTCTTAATCCCTAAGTGAATATATATTGTTTTTATATATTTGTGTAGACCCTATAGGTGGTAAGGGACCACACTGAGAAGGGGCTATTTCATCCTTGACCTGTCTCAGATTTACTAGACCAAGGGAGCATATCCACAAGACAAATTCTCTAACCATAGGGGTGATTTAGGAAGAGGAACTATCAATCCTAGTAACGGTAGTGCTAAATGGGATCAAAGATGATCCAAATATAGTGCCTATAGGGGAGGTGTTTCTAGGGGTGTTATCCTGAGCCCTAGAAAAGAAATCTTGTAGGTGTACGTTGGCCAACTCAAGGAGAAAGCATAGCAGACTTATATATGCCATGAGTGGTGTATCATAAGGTGTGAGAACCAACCAACCTAAGGTGTATCCATCATCATAGTGAGAACCAACCAACCTAAGGTGCTCGTCGGTGTGCAATGATTAATTTGGGAAGAAAGCGTGGAAGCTTACAACTTTCCAAGCAGAATTGATCATCGTGATAGTCTACCATTGTCAGGATAGATGCTATCTGACCTAGAGCAACTATTAAGCTGGGAGACCTGAGGAAGGACTTGACCCAGACTTGAAGTAGTCATGAGGGAAGGAGCCACTAGGGGAACTTATCTAAACCTCAAATATACTCGAGGTCAATGCATGAAGGCTAATTCAAGAAGAAAGAAGTGTAGAGACTCACATCCTCTTAAATGAAGCCAACATGAGGTAGCTTATCAACCGTAATAAGGCCTACCAAACTAACAAGGCACTTGGTGTGTGATGGATAAGCAAGGAATGAAAGTGTAGACTTACATCCTCCAAAGAAAGACCACTAGGGTGACACACTACTATGGTAGCACATCAGCCCGACCTAGAGTATCTACTGAGTGAATGCCATTGGGAGCGTTATCTTAACTAAGAGTAGCTCGATACAAAAGGTATGTGTTTATTTTATATGTTTGTATATAGTTTATGTTTGTGTTATGTTGATGAAGGGTAGGACATCGCTCGGGTTCCTTACAACTACCCTAAACTCATTGTGGTGGATTCACAAACAAGAATACTTTCAACATGAAATAGATTGAATTCGTAATAGAATTTTCATTAATGATAATTATTTTGAAACATGATTTATACTATTTCTTTAAGTAGAGCCCATTGATTGGAAGAATTGGGTGCTCTCCCTTATAATAATAAAGGCGATAAGATCCTCCTTGGTATGCTTCTCTATGGCAAAGGATCTTCCCAAGTGGGTTCAAACTTGCCTCCCATCCTACGATAGGCAACAATCGATCTCCTTAGAACTAAAATAAGATGTCCTACTTGAAAAGCTCTAGGATGGGCCAACTTATTGTGAGCTTGAATCATTTTAGCTTTCTACAACTCGAGGTTTTGGCATGCTGCAGGCATCTCTCTTTCAATCCTTCGAGCTCTTGTAACAACAACTTGGCATTCTACTTTATTGTGATCTGGCTACCCACAACTATCCTTAGTGATGAGAGTTGGACTCCTAATGGTAGAATGGCTTTGGATCCATACACTAAGGAGAAAGGAGTAGAGTGAGTTGGAGTTTTATATGTGGTATGATAGGCCTACAAGGCTTCAACTAACTGCTCAAGCCACTATCGCTTGTTGATGTCGAGTGTCTTCTTTAGTATTTGTATGAGAGTTTTGTTGAAGGCTTCTGCTAAGCCATTTACCCTCAAGTTGTTGATGGTAGAATATCTCCAAAATATGCTATGTCTCTGGGCAAAGTTATTGCTCTTGGAGCTCTTGAATGCAATATCAATATCTGTTATAAATTATCGAGGCACTCCGAACCTATATATGATATGGTTCTTAAAAAACTAGAGCACATACTAAACTGTGACCTATCTGAGCAAAATTGCTAACACTCATTTGGAAAAGTAGTTAGTAGCAGCTAAGATGAGCTGATGACCCTTAGAAGAATGAGGATCAGTTGAACCCACTATGTTGGTACCCCAACACTCGAATGGCCATGAGGCCAATGTAGGATATATAGAATGTTGGTGGTTGGTGTAGGACCACTATGTATTTGACATTAATTGCATGCTTTATATCCATGTAATCTTTAATCATCGATGACGGTATCTAGTCTCTTGATCTTGGCTTTCATCTTTGGATTAGATAGGTTGGCTCCACATAATCCTAAGTGTACCTCAGTCATGATCTTATGGGCTTCATGCATGTCTAAACAAACATATAATCAAAAGACCGCCGATACAAGACACCATCCATAAGAGCGTAGGAAAATGGTCTCTGCTTCATCTGATGGGCTTGGGACTTCTCTTGAGGTAGTTATCCTTTATTTAGGTAATCCATGAATGGTTGCTTCAAATCTAACTCCTCATCCTTCTTAGAAATGGAAACCTCCCCTTCAAGAGAGTACTTTTTGATGAGTTCAATATCAATAAAGGATAAGACTTATCTATTTTGGACCTTTATTGATATTGCCTCATCCTCCAGACATGCTATCTCTTTGGCAAGCTTGCCTAAACCATATGCTATGACGTTCTCTCCTTGAGGAAACTTATAAACGGTAACCTATGATATTTGGGCCAATAAATCCATGGTGTACTTGTGGTAGTGATGGAGCTTGGGCTTTGTAACCTTATAGGACCCATGGGTTTGGTTGATAACTAGTTAATAATCCAAGATGTTGATGTTACGGATGCTTAGAGTAACTAACTCTTCGATAATCGAGCCTCATATTCAACTTCATTATTGGTGCAATTGATGAGATGATATGAGAATCTCATCACATCATAGTCTTGAGTTAAGAGAACTATTCCTACCCTGCCTTTCACGTAGTAGATTATGGTTCTTCTCCTCTTTAAGAGGAAGCACCATCAAGTACATCTCCCGGTGGGGAATGCTAGAATCCCCTAAGTTCATTATTTATTCATCGGGGAAACCATCATTAAGAAGAGAGTCAGCAGGAAGTGAGTGTGCTACTAATAAATCTGCAAGTGCTTGTCCTTTCACTACACGAAGGAGTACAAAGGTAATGTCAAATTGCGAGAGGATCATGGACCGTGATGCCAACCGTCCAGATAGCATTGGTCGTGTCATGAGATACTATAGTGGATTCATCCTAGAGATTAAGTTCACCTTATGAGGAAGCATGTAGTACTGTAGCATTTGCGATGCAAAGGTTAAAGCTAGGCAATGTCTCTCAATGAGTGAATAATTAGCCTTAGTAGGGATTAGACGATAGGTGAGATAGTAGAGTGCATTTTCCTTCCCTTCATCATTGGCTTGGGACAAAAAAGCACCAAGGGAGTCATCTAATGTAGCAGTCTAAAGTATGAGTGGCTTGCCTAGGATAAGGCTACTAGAACTAGCGGCATCATCAGGTAATGCTTAATGTCTTCGAAGACATGCTCACACTTATCATCCCACTTGAACTTGGCATCCTTTTTTACAAGTGCTGAGAATGGCTAACAACTTCCTTATAGGTTGTATATAAAGCATCTTAAATATGCTAACCTCCCTTGGAATGATTTAAGTTGAGTTAAACTTTTAGGGGCATTTCTAATATCGCCTTGATCTTCTCCTAATCGATTTCGATTCCCTGGTGTCGGACAAAAAACACAAAGAATTTTCCCTGAAGCTACTCCGAATGCACATTTCATGGGGTTCATTTTGAGGTTAAATTATCTTAACTATTCAAAAACTACTCTCAAATCAAAGAGATGGTCTTTCTTTTCTCTACTTTTGACCACAAGATCATCGACATAGGACTTGAGTTGATGATGAATGAGTTTGCTGAAGATTTGAGTCATAGCCCACTGGTATGTAGTACCAACATTTTTAAGGCTGAAAGGCATGACCTTATAGCAATAGATTTTGATCAGGGTTCTAAAAGTAGTGTTTCTTTCATCTTTAGAGGCCATCTTTATTTGGTTATATAGATGATCCATCCTTAAAATAGAAGACCGCATGAGCTAAGGCAATGTCCAATAGCTCAAGATTGGTAGTGGAATTCATCTTTGGACATGCCTTATTTAAATCCCTAAAATCAGCATATGTGAATTTGGCCATTCTTTTTCTTAACTAGGATGACACTAACTAGGGTATTTTTTTTCTTCAGATGAAGCCAACATCGATCAATTTTTTTTACTTCATAAATGACCTATTGTTCTATGTCTAATCACATGCGTCTAGGACCTTGCTTGATAGGGTTAGCAGGAGGCTCCATTGCTAGTTTATGGACCACTACATTAGGAGCCAATCTAGGCATCTCTTCATAATTCCATGCAAAGTAGTCCTTAAACTTAGTCAATAGCCTAACTAAGTCATTGGTTTCAATTTCATTCAACAATGAACTGATGTATGTCAGGCATGGATCTTCTTCAATTCTTAAGTTGATTTCCTTGAGCTCATCGACGGTTTACTTGATCTCTTCTTCAAACTCTAGTTTTGTATCTTTGACTTCAAAATTATCTGAATCATCTAAAGTTTCTAAGCACAACTCCTCATATAAGTTAATGTGATTTGAAAAGAACCTATCAAATTGCAAATGATTAGTGAGGACTAAGCAATAATCATCATCATCGACTTGACCCACTATACCGAATCCTAGTTGTGGTCTTGATTGAGAGATTTTGCATTTGTTCTTCCATATTCTTTCAAAGTAGTCTAACTTGTGCTTTGACTAAGTATGTGGGATTAACCTAATCTTTATTAAATTATGAACATAAGGAAAGTACCAATCAAAAGGTAATTCTATTAAATTTTTATATGAATCATCCTTAAGTTCTGCATCAACTTCTTGACTTGAGGATGATGCTCCTTGAAAGAACCTCTGAGTCTTGACACCTATGGATGACTTAGAGGCTTCCTTAACTACCAAACCATCAACGTTTTGAGAGGAAAGTGGGTTTAGAGCTAAGGTTCCCAACTGATGCCTGACTGTTTCACATATAGACTTGGATACACTTATGCTTTGCTTTAGAGCCCTGTGTTCATCGCTATCTAGCTCAAGTGTCACCTCCAAGGGAATCTAGTGCTGAGAAGAGCTGGTTGGTGTGCTAACCATATAAGACTCATCCTATGAATTAGATTCTAAGTTTATATGGATAGCAAATGTACTCCTTGTAGCTAGGACATATCTTCTATTGGGTGCCAATAATGAGGTTTTCCACCCCTGGACAACCTCTAAACTGGCCTCTTCCTCTTCTTCGTGGAGGTCAGGTCGTCCTACCCATATGTATTTCAAATCTGCCCAAATCAAATTCAATGCAAAATAATTATTTTACCTTTAGGTCAAAGGCTTCACATGAGACAAATCACCCATGTAAGTGGTTATTTCTATTCCTTAGCCACTTGGTACTCTCCCAATGGTCCACTTAGGCTAGAACCTCTAACTTTAAGGAGTGGTTGGGTTGGCCATGACCCATGAGAGGTAAAATAACCTCACCCTCCCCATTGGAACATTTGAAACCCATAGAATACCCATGATTCCTCCTTGGCACCACCTCACACCTTCAACCAACCAAGCAAAAACTCACCTACTCACGCCACCCACTCCACGAGATGGTAGGTGACTAGAGACAAATTTGATCCGACTGTTTGATCAAGATGAAAGGGAGTATACACCCCCTCATTTCCACTCAGACAAACACAAAATCATCCCACAGCTACCTAAGATGACCGCTAGAGCCATTCCTAGCTCCCAGCTTGTTCCTCGATCAAAAAAAGCCATTCCGTCATCACAAAATAGGACACTCCCATTTTGACCTAACATCCCTATTTCTCCATCAAACTCAAATTAACTTTGCCCTAGGCCTTGTTGAGCAAGAATGAATCATCTCTCAAGATTCTCAAGCACCAGAGGTGGGACTTCAATAAAAGTCGAGCTCCAAATCATCTGTTCTTGGCCATCTGAGTGAACATTAAGGAATTGATCCAATTGTTGCTCAATAGAGAGCCGTCTTCACTAGATGAAGCTTTCTCAGTAATTCGAGCTGCCAGTCCTGAGCTCCGGTGAGGTATGCTTTCAAAACAAATCCTTAGGCAAAAATTTATAGGAGCTTTTTGAAGAAAACTTGCATCTCGTGTGATCTTGATCATTGGATACCCTCTGATTGATGTCATGAAGGTGTGAGATCCTTTTAGAGTTGATCAGAGCTCGAGTAAGCTCAAATCAAGTGAACAATGGCCGATGAACTCCATTCTCCCTCACTCGCATGTTGTTAGATCACGCACCTAAAGGAATTTAATGAAATTATGGTTAGTCCACATGTGTAGGAAAACCATAAGAGTAATTAGTTAAGTCCTTTAATCTAATTAACTATTAATCATGAGCCAATTACATTACACCCATTTTATTTTTTAGGATCATTGTAAGTTTATTTTCCATGCATATCACGATAGCTCATAATTATTTAGTTAATTACTTCAAGGTCACATAGGTAAGGTTAATTAATTCATCTAATTAAGAGTTCAACTTAATTAAATGATAAAATCAACTTAATTACATTCATTAAATTAAATCAAATCACTAATGTGGGAATGGGTTTAAAATAACAAATGATGATTTCTCTTCTCTTTCTTAAATCGAATCAAATCCAAAACCTAATTAATAAAGAAGAAGCTTTGGTTTGCTTTAAATAATCTTATTTAATTTGATTGTCCTTAAGAACTAGTTTGGTTGAATGAATCATGTGCTTATATCTGATTGTTCTCTTTCCAACCAAAATAAATTAAAATAAATAAAATAAAATAAAAACATAAACTAAAACCTAAATCTAAACCTAAACCTAAATCAAACAAAGAAAATAAATTAAAAACTAAAAACTAAACTAAAATAAAATAAATAAAAACCTAGACTAAACTAAAAAATAAAAAAAAATTAAATAAAATACAAACTAAACCAAAAATAAAAATAAATTAAACCTAAAATAAATTAAAATAAAAACTAAATAAAACTTAAATCTAAAAAACAAACCTAAAAATAAAACCTAAAAATAAATAAAAAATAAAACCTAAACTCTAAACTAAAAAAAATCTAAACCTAAAATAAAATTAAAATAAACCAAAGCCTAAACTAAAATAAACTAAACTAAAATAAATAAAACCTAATCCTAAACCTAAAGTAAAGTAAACCTAAACCAAAGCCTAAACTAAATAAAATATAGTAAACTAAAAATAAACCTAACCTAAACAAAGAAATTAAACCTAAAATTAAACCTAAAATAAAAACCTAAAACCTAAACCTAAAAAAATAAAATAAAAACCTATACCTAAACCTAAAAATAAAAAATAAAACCTAAACCTAAAAAATAAACCTAAACCTAAAAAATAAACTAAAATAAAAAACCTAAACTAAAATCAATAAACCTAAAATGAATAAACTAAGCTAAATAAAAATAAAAGGTAAACATAAATATAAATAAAAAATAAAATAAACAAAAATAAACAAAAATAAATTAAATAAACTAAATAAACCTAAACCTACTAGTTTACTTAATTAAAAAAACCCTAAACCCTAAACCCTAAAACAAACCCTGAACCATAAATTTTAAAAAAAACCTAAACCTAAAATAAAAAATAAAATAAACCTAAACCTAAACTGAAATAAACTAAACTAAAATAAATAAAACCTAAACCCAAAGCTAAACATAAAATAAACTAAACCTAAACCCTAAACTAAATAAAGTAAAATAAAATAAATTAAAAATAAACATAAATCTAAACTAAAAAATAAAACCTAAAAATAAACCCAAAATAAAAACCTAAAACCTAAACCTAAAAAATAAAATAAAAACCTTAACCTAAAAAAAATAAAATAAATCGTGAACCTAAAAAATAAAATAATAATAAAACTAAACTAAAAAATAGAGATAAACATAAACCTAAACAAAAAAAAACTAAAATAAAAAACCTAAAATAAATTAACTAATCTAAATAAAGATAAAAATAAATGAAAATAAAATAAACTAAAATAAATAAAAAAATAAACTAAAATAAATAAAAAATAAACTAAATAAACCTAAACTTACTTAAATTAAAAAAAATCCTAAGCAGTGACCTAAATTCCTAAACCCTAAAACCTACCTAAACCTAAACCTACAACCTAAACTGCGCTTAAACCATAAAACCACGGACCGCTAAAACCATAAACTCTAAACCCTAAATCCTCCTAAATCCTAAACCTTAATCCCAAAAAAAACCTGGGCCACCTAAACCCTACCACCCTAGGCCCTAAAACCCCTAAATGAGCTTGCTAAAGCCTAAACTAAATTAAACCTAAAAAATAAAATAAATGAAAACATAAAAAAATAATGGAAGATAAAATAAGATAAAATCATAAACTAAAACCTAAACCTAAAGCTAAACCTAAACCTAAACTTAAAAAAATAAAATATTAAGATAAATAAATAAAACCTAAAACTAAAAAAAAACTAAATAAAACTAAACCTAAAAAAAATCAAAATAAACTTAAAATAAAATATACTAAAGACTAAATAAAATAAACCTAAAAAACCTAAAGATAAAACCTAAAATAAATAAAAAATAAAACCTAAACCCTAAACTAAAAAAATTATAAACCTAAAATAAAAATAAAATAAACTTAAACCTAAACTAAAATAAATTAAAATAAATAAAACCTATACTTAAACCTTAAACCTAAACAACCTAAACCTAAACCTAAACTAAATAAAATAAAATAAACTAAAAGTAAACATTAACCTAAACTAAAATAAAACCTAAAAATTGACCTAAATTAAAAACCTAAAACCTAAACCTAAAAAAATAAAATAAAAACCTAAACCTAAACCTAAAAATAAAAAAATAAAACCTAAACCTAAAAAATAAACTAAAAAATAAAACTCAACTAAAAAATAAACCAAAAGCAAAACCTAAACCTAAAAAATATAGTAAAATAAATAAACTAAACTAAATAAAAATAAAAGGTAAACATAAATAAAAATAAAGAGAAAAATAAACTATAATAAATAAAAAATCAACTAAATTAACTAAATTAACCTACACTTACTAGTTTACTTACTTATTTTCCAACAAAAAAAACCTAAACACTAAGCTAACCCTAAACCCTAAACCCTTAAAACCATAAAACTTAAAGCCTAAACACTAAACCCTAAACCCTAAACCCTAAACCTTAACCCTAAACCCTAAACCCTAAAACCCTAAATCCTAGACACTAAAAATCTAAAAACCTAATCCTAAACAAAATAAAACCTAAAAGTAAAATATTTAAAAAACCTAAACCTAAATAAAATAAAATAATATAAAAACCTAAACTACAACCTTAACGTAAACCTAAAAATAAAATAAAAGAAATTAATAAAAATAATCTAAAATAATATAAATAAAAACCTGAACTAAACTAATAAAATAAAAAAATCCTAAGAATAAAAATACTAAATAAAATAAAAATTGAAGAATAGCCGACCCGATCTACTGCTTATGAAATTGTGTTTTTATAGTAGAGACGGTTCTAGCTATTTAAGGTTTTTCATGTGCTCTACGCATGGTCATTTTTTATCTATATAGTCGCTTGTGTCTTACAAAACATGGTGTGTTACTTGGTTAATGAAATTGAAAGGAAGAAATATTGAATCTGAATTTATTCTCTCTTAAAAAAAAACCAAAAACCAAAAACCCTAAACTAAAACCTGAACACTAAACCTAAAACTTAAACTCGAATCCCTAAACACTAAACTAACCCTAAACCCTAAACACTAGAAAGCTAAAAACCTAAACCTAAATTAAATAAAACTTAAAAATAAAATAAATGAAAAAACCTAAACCAAAATAAAATAAAATAAAATCATAAACTAAAACCAAAACTTAAACCTAAACCTATAAAGAAAATAAAATAAAAAACATAAAAACATAACTAAAATTAAATTAATAAAAACCTAAAGTAAACTAAAAAAATAAAAAATTTAAGAAAAATAAAAACTAAAGCTAAAATTAAAATTAAATAAACCAAAAATAAAATAAAATAAAAACTTAAAAGTAAAACCTAAAAAAAAAAATTTAAAAAAAACCTAAACCCTAAATTAAGAAAAATCTAATCTTAAAATAAACCTAAACCTAAACTAAAATAAAAAAAAAAAAACTAAACCTAAGCCTGAAATAAACTAAACCTAAACCTAAAACTAAATAAAATAAATTAAACTAAAATGAATGTAAACCTAAACTAAAAAAATAAAACCTAAAATAAAACTTAAACATAGAAAATTAAATAAAAACATAAACCTAAGCGGGAAAAAATAAAACCTAAACCTAAAAAAAAAAAATAAAACTAAACTTAAAAATAAATGTAAACCTAAATCTAACCTAAACTTAAAACTTAAACTAAAAAAAACCTAAACTAAAATAAATAAGCCTAAAATATATAAACTAAACTAATTAAAATAATAATAAAATAAAATATTAAAATAAATAAATAAAATAAACTAAAATAAACATACACTTGATTTACTTCATTTAAAAAAAATAAATAATTTAAATGATTTAAAAACTATCAGTGACACTACCACTCTAATCCTAGGATTCTAAATTCTAAACCCTGGGCTTAAACCCCAAGAACAGGCCCTAGGCTTGGGCTGGGCCAGCCAGGCTCTAGGCCACTGGCCTATCCTAAACCTGACCACTGATGCTAGGCTGACCACTTCCCTGGGCCACAAACTGAGCCCACTGAGCCACTGAGCTAACCAGGCTGAGACTGACCTAAAGGCACCAAACCCTAAACGCTCCACAAGATAGATGTAATAAACTTGGCTAAAAATGGGCTAAGCTGACTGGGCTTAAATACTAAACTAAGATAATAAATCTAACTAAAATCAATGTAAACCTAAAATTAAACTAAATCAAGATAAAGTAAACATGATAAAATAAACTAGTATAAATGAACTAAAATAAAAGGAGAAATGTTGGATCAGGTTGTTATCTATTAAAACCAAAACCGGACCACTAAAACTCACGGACCCTAGCCTAAACCTAAACCCTAAACCTGACACCTTAAACGCTAAACCACTAAACCACAACCATGATCCTTAATTTATAAAAAGATCCTAGACCCCAAACCCTAATCCCTAAACCTTAAACCCAAAAAATTATAAACTTTAAACTCTGAAAACCCCAGACCCCGAACCCCCAGACCCCAAAACCTAAAGCTAAAACCTAAACTAAACTAAATAAAACCCACAAAAAATAAAATAAATAAATAAAGTATAAACTAAAAATAAAATAAAAAATAAAATAAAATAAAACATAAACTAAAACCTAAAGCCAAAACCTAAAACTAAACATAAACTAAAAAATAAATAAATAAATAAATAAATAAAATAAAACTAAATTAAAATAATAAAATAAATAAAACCTAAACTAAACTAAAAAAAATGAGAAACTTAAAATAAAATGAAAACTAAACCTTAAATAAAATAAAATAAATAAAGCTTAAAATATAATAAAAATAAAACTAAATAAAAACTTAAAGATTTATACACTAATAATAAAACACAAAATTAAATAAAAAAATAAAATATAAATACTAAACTAAAGAAAAACCTAAACCTAAAATAAAATAAAATAAACCTAAACCTAAACAAAAATAAACTAAACTAAAATAAATAAAACCTAAACCTAAACCTAAACCAAAATTAAATAAAATAAAATAAACTAAAATTAAACCTAAATATAAACTAAAAAATAAAATAAACCTAAAATAAAAACCTAAAACCTAAACTTTAAAAAAATAAAATAAAAACCTAAACCTAAACCTAAAAATAAAAAATAAAACCTCAACCAAAAAATAAAAATAAAAATAAAACTAAACTAAAAAAATAAACTTAAACCTAAACCTAGGCCTAAACCTCAAAAATAAACTAAAATAAATGACCTAAACTAACATAAATAAACCTAAACTAAATGATCTATACCTGATAAAAATAAAATATAAAATAAACTCAAATAAATAGATGATATACTAAATAAACTAAAAAAAAAACATATAACCCTAAAGGCAACCCTAAGGCTTTTACTAAAGGCTAAAACCCTAACCTGATCCCTAAACCACAAATCACAGGCCCAAAGCCTGACCTAAACCCTGACCAAAGATGTTGGCCACTGACCCTCTGACCTGACTCAACATGTGCCACACCTGGGCCCTGGGCTCAAAACTCTGACCTAAATCTGAGTCCTGGGTCAAACCCTAGGCACTATACCCTAAACTCTGAGCCTAAACAGGCCAGCCCTGGGCCACTTAAACCTAGGCTAAGGCCACTCAGGCGCAAGAAACTGCTAAACCTCTACTCAAGGCCAGGCTAAGGCCCAAGACCCTGTAGGCCACAGACCTGACCAGGACCTAGGCCACACCCTAAACCCTGAGGCACAGGCTGGAGCCTGGGCCACACCAGCCCAAGGCCACTGAGCTCACAGGCCACAACTCTCTAAACCATACTGAGCCCTGAGCCTGAGCTCAGGCCAACCTAAACTGGGCCTACCATGAAACCTGGGCCACTGGGCCACTGAGCCCTAGGCCACACTGGAGCCAGACCTGGGCGGCCCAGGCCACAGACCACTTCAGGCGGAACTGAGCCTAAACTCAACTCTATAAACCTAATAAGTAAAAAAACTGCATGAGCTAAATAATGATAAGATAAAATGAGACTTAAACTAAACTGACTCTAAAGATAAATAAAGACCACTGGCTGGTGGACCCTACCTGACCTAACCTGACCACTAAACTGACCTCAAGACCCTAGGCCACTCTGAGCCACCAAGCTAAACAAGACCTAAAATAAAATAAATGAGCCTAAACCTAAATCTTGAATAAATAAAAAAAAGCTAAAACCTAAAAAAAGATAAATAAATAAAATAAAGATTAAACTAAAAATAAAAAAACCTAAACTAAACTAAAAAAATAAAATAAACCTAAAATAAAAACTAAAAGAAAATAATAACTAAACGTAAATAAAAATTAAATATACCTAAAATAAAATAAAATAAAAACTAAATAAAAACTTAAACCTAAAAAAATAAACTTAAAAATAAATAATAAATAAAACATAAATCCTAAACCTAAAATAAACAAAATAAAAGAAACCTAAACCGAAACTAAAATACATAGAACCTAAACCTAAACCTAAAATAAACTAAACTTAAACCTTAAACTAAACAAAATAAATAAACTAAAATAAACATAAATTAAAAAATAAAACCTAAAAATAAACTTAAAATAAAAACCTAAAAGCTAAACCTAAAAAATAAAATAAAAACCTAAGCTTAAACCTAAAAATAAAAAATAAAACATAAACCTAAAAATGAAAATGAAAATAAGACTAAACTAAAAAAATAAACTTAAACCTAAACCTAAACCAAAAAAACAAATAAAAAAAAACTTAAACTAAAATAAATAAACCTAAAATAGATAAACAAAATAATGTAAAAATGAAAAATAAACCAAAATAAACATATAAAATAAAATAAACTAAAATAAATAAAAAATAAACTAAATAAACCTAAACCTATTGGTTTACTTAATCAAAAAAGACCCAAAACCCTAAACCCTAAATCCTAAATGCTAAACCCTAAACCCTAAACCCAAAAAGTAACCCAAAACCTACAACCATAAACATTAAGACCCTAAAAAACCATAAATGCAAAACCCTGTAGAACCCAAACCCAAACCCTAAAGCTAAACACTAAACCCTAAACTTTAAACCCACAACCCTAACCCGAAACCTAAAACCCTAAACCCTAAACCCTAAAACACTAAACCCAAAACTTAAAACTTAAACCTAAACTATGAAACCAAAAGAAAATAAATTAAAACCTAAACCTAAATAAAATAAAATAATAAAATAAAATAAAATGTAAACTAAACCTAAACCTAAAATAAAATAAAATAAACTAATAAATAAATAAAATAAAATAAATAATACCTAAACTAAATAAAAAAATAAAATAAACCTAAGAATAAAAGCTAAATAAAATAAAACTAAAGCGTTAAATAAAAATAAAACCTAAAATAAAATATAATAAAACTAAATAAAAAACCTAAACCTAAACTAACCCTAAACCTATACACCCAACCTAAAACCTAAAATCTAAATCCTAAATAAACCTAAAAACCTAAACCCCCACTGAACCCTATGGTTTAAAAAAAAATGCCTTGGACGATATCAATTATCAATTATATTAAATCATTCAATACATCCTAAATAGGTTAGTGCTTGAAATTATTAACCTTAAACCCTAAACCCTAAACCCCAAAACCCTAAACCCTAAACCCTAAACCCTAAACCCAAACCCTAAACCTTAAACTCTAAAACTCTAAACCCTAAAACCCTGCACCCTAAACTGACCCCAAACCCTAAACCTTAAACCCTAAAAACCTAAAAACTTAAACCTAAATAAAGTAAAACCTACAAAAAAAATAAATAAAAAAAACCTAAACCTAAATAAAATAAAATATAAAAATAAAATAAAAATGTAAACTAAAACATCAACCTAAACCTAATAATAAAATAAAATAAAATAAAATAAAATAAATAATAACCTAAACTAAACTAAAAAAATAAAATAAACCAAAGAACAAAAAACCTAAATAAAATAAAAACAAAATGTAAAAGAAAATCAATTAAAATAAAAATAAAATAAAATAAAATAAAATTAAATAAAAAAACGCTCAATTAACCCTAAACTTACAACACTACACTACTCTAAACCCTACCTAAAATCCTAACCCTAAACCCTAAACTAAAAACACAACCCAAACCTAAACCTAAACTTAACTAAACCTACAACCCTATATACTTTAAAAAAAATACATTGGAAGTTATAAATTACATTAAAATCATTCAATACATCCTAAATAAGTGCTTAAATTATAAACCCTAAACCCTAAACCTTAAACCCTAAAAACCCTAAACTATAATGCCTAAATGCTAAACCATAAACCACAATCCCTAATGCCCAACCTTAAATCTTAAATACTAAATCCCAAAACCCTAAAACCCTAAACCCTAAACCCTAAACCCTAAAAACTTAAAAAATAAAATAAAAATAAAACTTAACTAAAAAATAAACTAAATCCTAAAAAATAAACTAAAATAAAAAACCTAAAATAATTAAATTAAACTAAGTAAAAATAAAAAATAAACCTAAATAAAAAAATAAAATAAATTAAAATAAATAAATAAAATAAACTTAATAAACTTAAACATATCGATTTACTTAATTTTTTTTTAAAAAACCCCTTAAAGCCTTAACCCTAATCCCAAACCCTAAACCCTAAACCACCCCAAACCTAAAAGAACCCTAAACTAAATCCTAAAAATAAAACCTAAAAATAAATAAAAAATAAAACTTAAACCCTAAACTACAAAAAACCCTAAAATAAAATAAACAAAATAAAATAAACCTAAATCTAAAATAAAAGAAATTATACTAAAATAAATAAAACCTAAACCTAAAAATAAACTAAACCTAAACCCAAACTAAATATAATTAAATAAACTAAAAATAAACCTAAACCTAAACTAAGAAATAAAACCTAAAAATAAACCTAAATTAAAAACCTAAAACTTAATCCCAATATAATAAAATAAAGACCTAAACTTAAACCTAAAATTAAAAAAAAAAATCTTAAACTTAAAAAATAAAATAAAAATAAATCTCAACCAAAAAATAAACCTAAACCTTAACATAAACCTAAACCAAAAAAATAAACTAAAATAAAAATCCTAAACTAAAATAAATAAACCTAAAATAAATAAAGTAAATTAAATAAAAAAATAAACATAAACAAAAATAAAAAATAAAATAAACTAAAATAAATAAAAATAAACTAAATAAACTAAAGAAGAAATGCTTAATTTGAATTTGTTCCCTGTTAAAAAAAACCAAAAATCCTAAACTATAAACTAAATCCTGAACCCTAAACCTAAAACTTATATCCTAAAACCTAAACCCTAACCCTCAACCTAAACCCTAAAAATTGTAAACTTTAAACCCTAAATCCTAAATGCTAAACCATATAACCCTAAACCCTAAACCCTAAACCAAAACAAAATAAATAAAATAAAATAAAATAAAAATAGAAATTAAAACCTAAACCTAAAAAAGAAAAAAAAAACTAAACTAAAATAAAAGAAATAAAACCCTAAACTAAACTAATAAATTTAAAACCTAAATAAAATAAAAACTAACCTAAAATAAAATAAAATAAACCTAAAATAAAATAAAATAAAAACTAAATAAAAACTTAAACCTAAAAATAAATAAAAAATAAAACCTAAATCCTAAACTTAAAATAAAAAAATAAACCTAAACCTAAACTAAACTAAACTGAACTAAAATAAATTAAAACCTAAACTAAAAAAAATATAACTAAAATCTTAAACCTAAACCTAAAAAATAAAGATAAAATCTAAAACTAAACCTAAATATAAATAATAAACTAAACATAAAAATAAAATAAAATTAAAAGTAAATTAAAATAAAGCTAAACCTAAACATAAACCTAAAAATAAACTAAAATAAAAAACATAAGCTAAAATAAAAAAACCTAAAATAAATAAACTAAACTAAATAAAAATAAAAATAAACATAAATCAAAATAAAAATAAACTAAATAAACCTAAACCTACTGCAGTTTTGCTTAATTTTAAAAAAATAAAAACATAACCTTAAACCCTAAACCCTAAAACTAACCTTAAATCCTAAACTCTAAACTCTAATCCTACTACCCTAAACCCTAAACCCTAAACACTAAAACCCGAAAACCCTAAACCCTAAACCCTAAACCCTAAACCATAAACCGTGGGACCCAACAACTGACCCTAACACTACCCACTAAACCTAAAACTAAAACATAAACCCTAAACCCCAAACCCTAAACCCTAAATCCATTGCCCTATACCCTAAATACAAAAAACCTAAAACCTAAAAACCTAAATTTAAACTAAATAGGACCAAAATATAAAATAAATAAAAACACCTAATCCTAAATAAAATCTAACAAAATAAAAACTTAATCTAAAACTTAAACCTAAACAAAAACTTAAAATAAAATAAAATAAAAAATAAAAACTAAACTAAAATAAAAAAAATAAAAACCTAAACTAAACTAAAAATAAAATAAACTTAAAAATAAAAAATGTAAATAGAATAAAAACTATATGTAAAAAAAAAACAAAATAAACCTAAACAAATAAAATAATAACTAAATAAAAACCTAAACCTAAAAAATAAACCTAAAAAAAAACCTAAACGTTAAACTAAAAAGAAACCTAAACCTAAAATAAACAAAATAAAATAAACCTAAATCTAAACTAAAATAAACTAAACTAAAAAAATAGAACCTAAACCTAAACCTTTAATAATTTAAACCTAAACCCTAAAATAAATAAAATTAAATTAAATAAAAATAAACCTAAACTAAAAAATAATACCTAAATATAAACCTAAAATAAAACCTAAAACTTAAAACTAAAAAAAAATAAATAAAACCTAAACTAATAATAATGAAAATAAAACTTAAACCTAAAAATAGAAATAAAAATAAAAATAAACTAAATAAATAAATATAAACCTAAACTAAACCTAAAAATAAACTAAAATAAAAAAAAAGATTAACTAAAATAAATAAACCTAAAATAAATAAATTAAGCTAAATAAAAATAAAAAAATAAAATAAACTAAAATAAATAAAAATAAACTAAATAAACCTAAACTTATCGGTTTACTTAATTAAAAAAAATACTAAACCCTAAACCCTAAATCCTAAACCCTAAACCCTGAACCCTATAACTAACCCTAAACCCTAAACAATAAAAAATCGTAAACCTAAACCCTGAACCCTAAGCAAACCCGAAATCATAAACCCTAAACACTAAACCCCAAAAATGATAAACCCTAAAGCTTAAAAATTAAACCCTAAACCCTAAACTAAATAAAATAAAATAAACTAAAAATAAGCCTAAACCTAAACTAAAAAATAAAACCTAAAGACTTAAAAGAAAACCATGGTATAAACTGGAAAAATAAGATAAAAGCCTATACCTAAACCTAAAATAAAAATAAATGAAAAAAAAAAAAAAAAAAACTAAACCTCAACCCTA
Organism: Cymbidium sinense; assembly: GCA_021442155.1. Taxonomy (NCBI): domain Eukaryota; kingdom Viridiplantae; phylum Streptophyta; class Magnoliopsida; order Asparagales; family Orchidaceae; genus Cymbidium; species Cymbidium sinense. The sequence goes on from JAKCPB010000401.1 coordinate 168,813, forward strand.
AATGCTAAAACTAACCCTAAACCCTAAACTCTAACAAACCCACCCCAAACCCTAAACCACTCTAAACTAAACTTTAAACCTAAAACCCTAAACATTAAACCCTACCTAAACTAAACCAAACTTAAAAAACAAAACCCTAAAATAAAATATAAAAACTCCTAAATAAATATAAACCTAAACCTAAACAAAATAAACCTAAAATAAATAATAATAAACTTAAACCTAAAAATAAAATAAATAAAATAAAATAAAAACCTAAACTAAACTAAACTAAACCTAAACCTAAAAAATAAAATAAAAAAACTAAAACTAAACTAAACTAAAAATAAAATAAACCTAAAAATAAAAAACCTAAGGAATAAAACTAAACGTAATAAATAAAATATACCAAAAAATAAATAAAATAAAATTAAAAAACTCAAACCTAAAATAAACCTAAAATTAAAACTAAAGATAAATAAAAATAATACATAAACCTTAAACTAAAACACCTAAAATAAACAAAATAAAGAAACCTAAAAAACTAAAATAAATACCTAAACCCCCTAGTAAACTAAACCTAAACCTAAACTAAATAAAATAAATACACTAAAATAAACCTAAACTAAAAAATAAACCTAAAATAAAACCTAAAAACCTAAAAAAAAATAAAATAAAACCTAAACCTAAACCTAAAATTAAAAAATAGAACCTAAACATAAAATTCAAATTAAGACTAAACTAAGAAAACATAAATTTAAACCTAAACCCTAAAACTAAAATAAAACCTCTAAAAAAATAATCTAAACTAAATAAAATAAAAATAATTCTAAAAAAATAAAAAATAAAATAAACTAAAATAAATAAAAATAAACTAAACTTACTTATGGGTTTGTTAATTAAAAAATACCATAAACCCTAAACCATAAACCTCCTAAAACACTAAAACCCTAAACCCCAAAACCCTAAACCCTAAACCTTAAAGCCTAAACCCTAAACCCTAAAAACCTAAAAACATACACCTAAACTAAGTAAAACCTAAAAATAACATAAATAAAAAACCTTAACCTAAATAAAATAAAATAAAAAATAAAATTAAAATGTAAACTAAAACCTAAACCTAACCCTAAAAATAAAATAAAATAAACAAATAAAGTTAAACTAAAATAAAATAAAAAATATCATAAACAAGACTAAATAAAATAAAATAAACCTAAGAATAAAAAAACTTAAATAAAATAAAAACTAAATATAAAATAAAAAAATAGACCTAAAATAAAAACTAAATAAAAAATTAAACCTAAAAGTAATCCTAAACCTGCAACACTAAACCTACAACCCTAAACCCTAAACCCTAAAAAATCCTAAACCCTAAACTAAAACATGAACCCTAAACCATAAATCCTAAACACTAAACCCAAAACCCTAAACCATAAACCTTAAGCCCTAAACCCTAAACCTATAACCCTATACTTAAAAAATAAAATACATTGGATGGTATCAATTATCAATTATATTGAAATCACTCAATACTTTCTAAATAGGTTAGTGGTTCAAACCCTAAAACCTAAACCCTAAACCCTAAAAACCCTAAACCCTAAACCTTAAATCCCTAAACCCTAAACCCTAAATACTAAAACCCAAAACCCAAAAACCCTAAACCCTAAACTCCAAAAACCTAAAAACATACACATAAATTAAGTAAAACCTAAAAATATAATAAATAAAAAAACTTAAACCTAAATAAAATAAAATAAAAAATAAAATAAAAATGTAAACTAAAACCTAAACCTAAACTTAAAAATAAAATAAAATAAATTAATAAAAATAAATTGAAGTAAAATAAATAATAACCTAAACTAAAGTAAATTAATAAAATAAACTTAAGAATAGAAAACCTAAATAAAATAAAAACTAAATGTAAAATAAAAATAAAATAAACCTAAAATAAAATAAAAACTAAATAAAAACCTAAACCTAAAACTAACCCTAAACCTATAACACTAAACCTATAACCCTAAACCTACAACCCCGAAACCTAAAAAAACCTTAAACCCTAAACCCTAAACTAAAACCTAAACCCTAACCTTAAAACATAAACCCTAAACCATAAACCTACAACCCTATACTTTAAAAAAAAGTACATTGGATGGTATCAATTATTAATTATATTGAAATCATTCAATACTTCCTACATAGGTAAGTGCTTCAAATTATAAACCCTAAACCCTAAACCCAAACCCTAAATCCTAAATATTAAACATTAAACCCTAAAAATCTAAACCTAAACCTAAAAAATAAAAAATAAAACCTAAAATAAACAAATAAAATAAAAATAAAACTAAACTAAAAATAAACCTAAACCTAAACCTAAAAAATAAACTAAAATAAAAAACCTAAACTAAATTAAATAAACCTAAAATAAATAAACTAAACTAAATGAAAAATAAACCTAAATAAAAATAAAAATAAAATAAACTAAATAAACCAAAACCTATCGGTTTACTTATTTTAAAAAATAAACTCTATACTCTAAACCCTAAACCCTAAACCCTAAACCCTAAAAACCCTAAACCCTATATCCTAAAACCTAAACCCTAATCCTACAACCCTAAACCCTAAACTTACAACCATAAACCCTAAACCTTAAACCCTAAATCCTAAAAAACCTTATACCATAAACCTAAACCCTAAACCTACAACCTATAACCCTAAAGCCTAAACCGTAAACCCTAAACCCTAAACATTAAACCTTAAACCCTAAATCCTACAAAACCATGATCCTTTTACCCTAAACACTAAATTAACCATAAAAACCATAAAAAACCCTAAAAAACCTAAACCCTAAACCCTAACCCTAAATCCTAAACCTAAAACCCTAAACCCTAAGACCCTAAATGCTAAACCATAAATCCTAAACCATAAACCCTAACCATTAACACTAAACCCTAAACCCTAAACTTTAAACTTAAACCTAAAGTAACTAAATAAATAAAAAAATAAACCTAAACCCTAAGAATGGGCATAACCTTGATGGTAAGAACAACACCATCAACCAGGCTCAGCTTAGATCATACGGTGGAGGCAAAGGTGGAGGCGGCAGTTATCACAGTGCTGGTGGGGGCTATGGAGGTGTTGGTGGATATGGAGGTGGTGGTCAAGCAAAGGGTAGCTATGGAAGGCTGAGTGACGGAGAGTCCATGGTGGTGGGAGGGAGAGATTGCAGATATGATGGTGGATCCCGCCACTGAGAGGTGGGTGGTTCTAATGGGAATTGAAGAAATCAAGAACGCATCGATCCGCTACAGAGTTGTTTATTCACATTAGAGATGGTTCTAGTTATCTAGGGTTTTTAATTTGCTCTATGGGGTCTCATTTTTGATCTATGTCATCGCCTATGTCCTAGAAATCTTGGTGTGCAACTTGGTTGCTGAAAATGAAAAAAATAAAACCTTAAACCCTAAACCCAAAACCCTAAACCCTAAACTAAAACCTAAACACAAAACCTAAAACCTAAACCCTAAACCCTAAAATCTAAAAACCTTAAATGCTAAACTCTAAACCCTAAACCTTAAACCCTAAACCCTAAACCATAAATCCTAAACAATAAACCCTAAAACCTAAACTTAAACAAAAAAATAAAATAAATTAAAATAAAAACCTAAACTAAAACCTAAACCTAAACCAAAACCTAAGCCTAAACTAAAAAAATAAAATAAACATAAAAATTAAAAACCTAAATAAAATAAAAACTAAACCTAAAATAAAATAAAATAAACCTAAGATAAAATAAAATAAAAACTAAATAAAAACTGAAAAGATAAACCTAAAAATAAATAAAACATAACACCTAAACCCTAAAAAAAAAACACCTAAATCTAAAAAAAATAAACAAAAAAAATAAACCTAAACCTAAACTAAAAATAACCTAAACTAAAATAAATAAAACCTAAAACCTAAAATCAACTAAACTTAGACCTAAACCTAAACCTAAACTAAATAAAATAAAATAAAATAAAAAGCTAAACTTAAACTAAAAAATAAAATCTAAAAATAAACCTAAAATAACAACTTAAAACCAAAAAAAAATAAAATAAAAATATAAACCTAAACCTAACAATAAAAAATAAATCCTAAACCTAAAAAATAAAATAAAAATAAAACTGAACTAAAAAAAACCTAAACCTAAAAAAAAGCATAAACCCTAAACCCTGAGCCCTAAACCTTAAACCTTAACCCTAAACCCTAAACCCTAAAATCATAAACCCTAAAACCCCTAAACCCTAAACCCTAAATCTAAACCCTAACCCTAATTGGCAAATGTAACAGAACATGACCCCAACTAGACTTAGTCTAGATCTAGTATTGGAGGTGGTGGTGGAGGTTGTGGTTATCGCTGTGGTGGTGGGGTATTTGGAAGTGTTGGTGGATATGGAGGTGGTGGTTAGAGCAGCGGTGGTTATGGATGGGGGAGGAGCGACAGAGGTTACAACTGTGGTGGTGGTAGAGGGAGAGATTGGGGATATTATGATGGATCCCGCTACTCGAGAGGTTGGGGTGGTTCTGATGGGAAATGGAAAACCTGAAGAATGGCAGATTCGATCTGCTATTATGGAACTGTGTCTTTATAGTAGAGACAGTTCTAGTTATCTAGGCTTTTTGATTTCTTCTATGCGTGCTCATTTTTTATCTATGTTGTCACTTGTGTCATAGAAAACTTGGTTTGTTACTTGGTTGATGAAATCAAAAAGAAGAAATGTTTAATCTGAATTTGATTCTTAAAAAAACCCTAACCCAAACTTAAACCCAACTCAAACAAACCCTAAACCCTAAACCCTAAACCCCAAACCCTAAACCCTAAACCCTAAACCCTAAACCCTAAACTAACCCTAAACCCTAAACCCTAAACCTAAACACTAAAACCTAGAAACCTAAACCTAAACAAAATGAAACTTAAAATTAAAATAAATAAATACAATTTAAAGCAAAATAAAATAAAAAAATAAAATAAAATAAAAACCTAAACTAAAACCTAAACCAAAACCAAAACCTAAACTTAAACCTAAAATGACAAAAAAATAAAAAATTAAAACTAAACTAAAATAAAATAAAATAAAACCTAAACTAAACTAAAAAATAAAAAACTTAAATAAAATAAAAACTAACCCTAAAATAAGAATAAAATAAGCCTAAAATAAAATAAAGTAAAAAATAAATAAAATACTTAAACTTAAAAAATAAAATTAAAACTAAAACATATAAATAAAGAAAAATAAAACCTAAAGCTAAAATAAAAATAAAATAAACCTAAAGCTAAAATAAATAAAACCTAAGCCTAAACCTAAACCTAAACCTAAACCCTAAATTGACCTTAAATGCTAAGTCCTAAACTAACCTTAAACCATAAGCTAACCCTAAACCTTATACCCTAAATGCTAAAAACCCTAAACCCTAAACTAAAAAAAAACCTAAATCTAAAAAAAAATAAACTAAAAAAAAAAATAAACCTAAACCTAAACTAAAAATAACCTAAACTAAAATAAATAAAACCTAAACCTAAAATCAACTAAACTTAAACCTAAACTAAATAAAATAAAATAAAATAAAAAGCTAAACTTAAACTAAAAAATAAAATCTAAAAATAAACCTAAAATAACAACCTAAAACCAAAACCAAAAAAAAAATAATAATAATAAAAACATAAACCTAAACCTAACAATAAAAAATAAATCCTAAACCTAAAAAATAAAATAAAGATAAAACTAAACTAGGAAAAACTTAAACCTAAAAAAAATCATAAACCCTAGACCATGAACCCTAAACCTTAACCCTAAACCTTAAACCTTAACCCTAAACCCTAAACCCTAAAAGCATAAACCCTAAAACCCTAAACCCTAAACCCTAAATCTAAACCCTGAACCCTAAGAATTGGCATAACAGTAACGACAGGAACATCACCATCAACCAGACTTAGTCTAGATCTAGCAGTGGAGGTGGTGGCGGAGGCAGTGGTTATCGCTATGGTGGTGGGGGATTTGGAAGTGCTGGTGGATATGGAGGTGGTGGTCAAAGCAATGGTGGTTATGGAGGGGGGAGGAGCGATAGAGGTTACAACCGTGGTGGTGGAGAGAGAGAGAGATCGGATATGATGATGGATCCCTACTGAGAGGTCGTGGTGGTTCGATGGGAAATGGAAAACCTAAAGAACTGATTCGATGATCTTATGGAACTGTCTTTATAGTAGAGACAGTTCTAGTTATCTAGGCTTTTTCATTTCTTCTATGCGTGCTCATTTTTTATCAATGTTGTCACTTGTGTCTTAGAAAACTTGGTTTATTTCTTGGTTGATGAAATCGAAAAGAAGAAATGTTTAATCCGAATTTGATCTATGTAATAAAAAAAACCCTAAACTCCAAACAAAAACCTGAACCCTAAACTAACCCTAAACCCTAAACCCTAAAAACTTAAAAACCTAAACCTAAACTAAATGAAACTTGAAATTAAAATAAATAAATATAATTTAAAGTAAAATAAAAAAAATAAAAAAAAATAAAAACCTAAACTAAAACCTAAACCAAAATAAAACCTAAATAAAATAAAATAAAAACTAAATAAAAAACTTAAACCTTAAAAAATAAACCTAAAAATAAAACCTAAATAAAGAAAAATAAAACCTAAACCCTAAACAAAAAAAAAACCTAAAGCTAAAATAAAAATAAAATAAACCTAAAGCTAAACTAAAATAAATAAAACCTAAGCCTAAACCTAAACCTAAACCCTAAACTGACCTTAAACATTAAGTCCTAAACTAACCTTAAACCATAAACTAACCCTAAACCTTATACCCTAAATGCTAAAACCCTAAACCCTAAACAAACCCTGAAGCCTAAACCCTAAACCCTAAACCCTAATCCTAACCCAAACCCTAAACCTAAACCTAAACCTCTAAACTATAAACCTATACTATAAACCTACCCTAAACCAAACTTAAACTAAAATAAACTAAACCTAAAACTATAAACCTAAACCTAAACTTTAAACTAACCCCAAACACTAACTCTAAACTATAAACTTAAACCCAAGTTTCTAAACCTAAACCCTAAACCCTAAACTATACTTAAGACCTAAACCTAAACTATTTGTTCTTAAATACTAAAATAAACCTAAATAAAAGTTTGAACCCTAAACTTAAAACTTAAACCTAAACTATAAACCTTAAACCCTAAACCTAAACCAAACTAAAACCTAAACCTAAAACTAAACTTAAACCTTAAACTAAACCTTAAACCTATAAATTCAAACCAAAACCCTAAACCCTAAACCTAAACCTTAAACCCCAAACATTAAACCCTAAACCCTAAACTCTAAATTAACCCTAAACCTTAATCCTAAACCTAAACCCTTAAACCCAAACCCAAAACCCAAAACCCTAAACTCTAAACCGTAAACTAACCCTACACCCTAAGCACTCTTAACTATAAAGCCTAAACACTAAACTATAAATCCTAAAGTGTAAACTATAACCCTAAACCATAGATTCTAAAGCATAAACCCTAAAACTATAAACCCTAAACCCTAAACCCTAAACCCTAAACCCCAAAACCTAAACCTAAACATAAAGTAACTAAATAATTTAAAAAATAAATTGAAACCCTTAATAAACCTAAACATAAACCTAAACCCTAAGAATTGGTAGAACCTTAATGAGTGAACATCACAACCAGCTCTATAAATGGAAGTGTAGGCAAAGGCGGAGGAGTCAATTATCACTGCGGTGGTGGGGGATTTGGAAGTGCTAGTGGATATGGAGGTGGTGGTCGGAGCAATGGTGGTTATGGGGGTGAGGGGAGCAATAGAGGTTATAGCCGTGGTGGTGGCAGAGGGAGAGATCGGGGATATGATGGTGGATCCCGCTACTCGAGAGGCTGGCTTGGTTCTAATGGGAATTGGAAAAACTAAAATATGGTCGATCCGATCTGTTGTTTATGGATATGTGTCTTTATAGTAGAGACGATTCTAATTATCTAGGGTTTTTGATTTGCTCTATGCATGCTCATTTATTATCAATGTTGTCGCTTGTGTCTTACAAAACTTGGTGTGTTACTTGGTTGATGAAATTGAAAAAAGAAATGTTGAATTTGAATTTCTTCTTAGTTAGAAAAAAATAAAAACCCTAAACTAAAACTTGAACCCAAAACCTCAAACCTAAACCCTGAACCTTAAACTCTAAACCCTAAACCCTAAACCCTAAAACCTAATCCCTAAACCTAAACTCTAAACCCTAAACTTAAACCATAAACCCTAAACTCTAAACCCTAAACTAACCCTAAACCCTAAAAAGTTAAAAACCTAAACCTAAACTAAATAAAACTTAAAATTAAAAAAAATAAATAACCTAAACCAAAATAAAATAAAAATCTAAACAAAAACTTAAACCTAAATCTAAACCTAAACTTTAACCAAAAAAAAATAAACTAAAATAAAATAATTAAAACTTAAAGTAAACTAAAGCATAAAACCTAAATAAAATAAAACTAATCCTAAAATAAAAAATAAAATAAACCTAAATAAAAATAAAATAAAACTTAAACCTAAAAAATAAACCTAAAATAAACCTATAAATAAATAAAAAAGAAAACCTAAACTATAAATAAAAAAACCTAAACTTAAAATAAAAATAAGATAAACCTAAACCTAAACAAAAAAATAAACTAAACTAAACAAATAAAAAACCTAAACCTAAACCTAAATCAGAACCCTAAACCCAGCAACCCTAAACCCTATACCCTAAACCTAAAAACCCTAAACCCTAAAGCCTAAACACTAAACCCTAAACCCTAAAACCCTAAACCCTAAACCTTAAACCCTAAACCCTAAAACCTAAACCCTAAAACCTAAACCCTAAACCCTAAACCAAAAAAAGTTAAAAACCTAACCCTAAACTAAATAAAACCTCAAAATAAAATAAATAAAAAACCTAAACCAAAATAAAATAAAAAATAAAATAAAATAAAACATAAACTAAAACCTAAACCTAAACTTAAACCTAAAAATAAAAAAAACTAAAATAAAACTAAACTAAAATAAAAAAAATAAAAAACTTAAATAAAATAAAACTAAACCTAAAATAAAATAAAATAAACATAAAATAAAATAAAATTGAATAAAACTAAACAAAAAACCTAAAAATAAATAAAAAATAAATAAACCCTAAATGAAAAAAAATAAATCCATCTAAAAAAAAGTGAATTCCTTAGAATACTCTTGATTAAAGTAGTAATTATCTCCAAAGATTTCAAAGATAAGACTATCAATAAATTGGCTATGTTAGAAAATCAAATGTGATAGATCAAATAGGAGAGACTTATTATTGAAGCCAAAGGAGATGAGTAGGGAATGCCCATGATACTAGGACACCTAGTGGGCATTCTACCCTATCTTATGATTGAGCTTTATATGTTTGAAATTAAGGAGGATTACATGTTTTAGTTAAAATTTATTAGAAAGCTAAGACTTATAATCTCACAATACAAGATTTTGGAAAAGCCTAAGAGGTGAGGACTTATGCTTTTTTCCCAAGGGAAAATAGTAACCTCAAATCATAAATCTAGGGAGCTTTAGTTAGAGCCAAAGCACATCCTAAATATAAGCAAAGATGGGTATATGGTTTACCTCCACAAGAGAGGGTAAACCACCTGACTGCTAGACTTATAACTGCGTAGAGTGGAAGCCAACTAACTCCTCCTATGCCTTAAAACCATGTGGTCAAGTCATATGTTTTGTAAGATGGTTAGGATGTTATTATTAGAAAGAAACTAAAGTCCTTAAACCCACTCCTAAGAGAATAGAGCATGAGTTGTATGAAAAATGACTTAGTTTAAAGTAAATCTTTTCAATTTTTATTTGATTTTGACTCTTCATTTTAACAAAGGCCATAGGATTTTTATATGTCTAAATGCATGAAAAAATGAGGTTATTGGCTAAATCAAAGAGAGAAAGAGGTATTTTCCACCACAGGGAAGACCCTCAAAGGTCAAGCCTTCCCCTATTGTGCAAGAATGAAAACCTTCTCTAAGCAAAAGTGAAACAAGATGACATGCATGATATTAAGCATACAACATCTAGCTAAGGGGGTGCTAAACCTTTTAGTTATCTTGATTAAATACCTATGCTTTAAATGAGGTTATGAGTTGTAGTTGGGGTAGAAAAAATAATTTTCCCTAAGAGCCTAACCAGATCCAGGCTGCACGTTAATTCACCATATATGAAGAAACTAGAAAGAGACATGTCATTCCTATTTTGAAATTGTAAACAAAATATCAAATAATTTATAAACCCAACGTAAAAGAATAACATAGGTCGTACCATGAAACTAAAAGAGAAATGGGTAGCCAAGCTCTACCCTTATACAACCCGATATATGAAAAAATAATTACAATTACAAATAAATAAATTCTATGGAGGTCTTCATTTCTTCATTCTGTATGTCTCCTTCATTCCTCAATTGGATTTGCTTGCTTCAAAGACATCACAAGGGCCTCCCAAGATAAAGCCTTCTAGCCTCCACTCATCCTAATCTCCCATAACACTAATCCTGATTCCTAAAGCCAACTTACATTAAAATTTAAAAATGTAAATCTAACTATACCTACAAGACAAGTGTTATCTAAACACACAACCCAAGAAATTATATGTATAATTTGGACTTAGCACCCTGCATAAGGGTAACCAAGTCCACATGTCCTAATTTAGATTATGCTTAGGGGTTAAGCAACCTACAAAAGAGAGCATTTATATTTATTTTAAGCATCCCTTAAGCATAATCTCTTGTAAAAAATATAATTAGGCTAATCATGGCCTAACATCTAGTCTACGAAGCATATACCCTAAGATCCATTCTACAATAATACATCATAAAACCAAACATACATCAAACCATGCACTGCCCTAACATAAGGATAAAAGTGGTGACTTAATCTGAGGTGTGTCTATTAAAGCTTGTGTGGTATGTCTTAACTAGGCTTTGTTATATTTTTCTAAGTGAGAAAGGATGATTTCACTTTAAGTGGCTTAATTGATTTATAAGTTTTACTTAATGTTTTCTTTCATTTCACTTGGTTTACACTTAATAGCTAAGTGTTATAAAGAGAAAAAAAAAAAGAGAGGATCACCCTCTTTTTTCCCTACCTTAAGCCACATCAAAAGAATATTAATTAATCAATTTTTTTTAATGAATGGCTTATTACATATTTTAATTAATCCTAAGTTTACATTCACTTTAAATAATCTTATTCAATAAGAAAGGCATCTTAAGATTAATTGAGTTAATTACTATCACACAACACATGTTTGTTCATTTATTTCCATCATATGTATGCATTGATTAAGTCCTAAATATATCTATGCATACATATATGTTTTGGCACATTTAAATGCAGATGCATGAATGATTTTTTTAAAAAAAGGATTCTCATTCATTACTAAATACACATTCAAATGTATGAAATTTCTAAGAAAGTACTTCTCCATTTTTTGACCAGGAGAATGAGGTAGGAAGCTCCTCGGGCTACTTAAAGTTGTGTGTCCTCGGGTGTCCAGACTAGATACACCCCTAATTCTCAAATACATGTGGATGTATAAACAACTATAAGAATGGAAATCATGCAAAAATTATATTTTTTTTGTTTTGAATTATGCACATGGAATAAGGTGAGGTTTTCACTCATTACCTAAATGCACACACAAGTGTATAAAAGTTATAAGCAAGTACTTCACCATTGTTTGATCAGGAGAATGAGGTAGGAACCTCCTTAGGAATACTTAAAGCCATGCATCAATGGGTATCCAGATTAAATATACCCGCTATTCTTAAATACTCATGAGTGTACAAACAACTATAAGAATGTAAACCATGCAAGAATTGTATTTTAATTTTTTTATACATGTGAGCTAAAATTCTATCTAAATTTTAACATGGATATACATAAGAATAAACCCAAGCAAGTGTTGTGTCCTTTTCAAATGAACTATACACTTGTTAATATTCATATCCTTATGTCAATTCATGAAGATTAAAGAAAGAGAACTTCAAATCACATGTTCTAAGTTGTAAGCATATACAAGCTTATAAATACTCATAATTATCATTACTCGATGTGTTATACTTGATTTATATACTTTACATTTAATTTTCTATTTAATTGTGATAATAGCCACACATATTCTTAATTTAAGCCAACACATGCAACTTGACATAAAAGAAGTCATTTTATTTGATTAATTTTTGAAAAGGCTGAATGCATTATTACAAGTGGCATACAACATTTAATACAATTGAAGAGAAATAAAAGAACATAAGCACATAATTTCATTCAATCTAAATAATTCTAAGGACAATCATTTTAAATAATGTCATTTAAAATAAACCAAAGTTCCTTAATGCCATTTTCATGTTTTATTTGAATTAAGAAATGTGAGAAAGATTTGCTAATCCTAATCTCATTCCCCATATGTGAATTAATTTGATTTAATGAAAAGTAATTGGTTGATTTTATGAATTGGTTAAGTTTAGCATGGATTAAATCAATTAATTAAACCCTTACCTATGTTACCTAAAGGTAATTAATTAAATAATTATGAGCAAATATGATATGTAAATAAATTGAAAAGGAAATAGCAATGTTCCTATGAAATTAAAGGGGCCTAATGAAATTAGCTCACAATCATTAATTAATTAAGCTTAAGGAACTCATTTAATTACTTTATGGTTTCTCACATATGTGAGCTAACCATAATTTCATTAGCTTTCTTTAGATTGAACACCTAAAGAACTACCCAAGGATTAATTAAGGAAATTAGATTTAAAATTTTAATTTAATAGATCAAAGGATTAGTCCATTAATTCATTTTCTCTTTCTTAATTATCAACTTTTGATTATCTTTCAAAATGAGATGGACTTAAGAGAAAAAAGTTTGAAAAGAGGTCCCTAATTCCATAAAAGTTATCCAATTAATCAATCATGAATTCATATAATTTGAGTTTTAATTTAGCCAATTAAGTCATTGATTAATTAACTAATCATTAATTAGTATTTTTGGATGAAAAGATGAAAAATTAGGGAAAGGATCAGGGGAGAAACCCCAATCTCATTCCCTAAGCCTTTTTACTATTCAACTATAATTAAGGAGTCCAAATAATGAATTAATTATAGTTCATATATTTAATTATCACTTAATTAAGTTAAGAAAATAATTATAATCAATCAATTTAATTAACCAACCAATATATTCCAAGAAAAAATAGTGGAGGTAGAGGTCATCTCCCTAAACATCCTCAAAGTTTGAAATCAATTGGATGATTAATTAAGGAGTAATTAAGCTAATTAAGTTTTTAATTAAACCTTAATTAAGCCAAAATTACAATTCAAAATTAATGAAGGATAATTTTAATGGATTTCCCTCTAAAATAAGTTTAGAATGAGCCTACATTTGTATTCTTGATTTTCTATAATTAGTTATGAATTTTGGAAGTTTCATCATTAAAATGGATTACTTAACCCTAATTGGCCCTAATCACGCCGAGCCAATGTGGCATGCGACGCGGCAAGATTTTATTTAAGTTATCACATCGCATAGCTGATTCAGGAGGTGGACGCTTTCTCATGGCATCGATCAAAGATTGGATATGATTTCCCCGATTAAGTAGGATTAATTCGATTGATCTAGCATGATTTGATTAGGACTGTCCATTCTGATCATGTGGAATAGATAGTCCGTGATTTGCCATCTCCCGAGCGATGAGAGATGGAGACCGTCCATTATTTGTTGCTCGATCTGAGCTTACTCAAGCTCGAATGGAGATCAAATTGATTTCACACCATCAGGGATGTAAAATGAAGATATCTAAAGGTGGAAATCTCATGACATGCAACTTTTATTCAAAAAGCTCCAAACCATTTTATGCTAAAGGTCAGTTTCAATGGCATACGTCACTGGAGCTTAGGACTAACAGTTTCAAAGATTAAGGAAGCTTCGTTTAGTAGAAATGATGGCCTATTGGGTGGCACGAGCTTTGATTTCAGTGGATTGCTTGAAAGGCCATGAAACGAGATGGAAGTGGATGGCTTCGATCAAGCTCCACCCTCCAGTAGTTAATTGCACTTTGATGGAGGTTTGAGTAAATGGAAATTTTATTAGAGATCCCTATTTTATTTTTCTGTAAAATTGATAGAGGAAGAGTTGGGGAGCTCGGGAAACCTTGGAAATCACTCTGGTGTGTGCATCTCTGGCTACAAGATTTGTATCGAGTGTGTCTCTAGATTTGAGTGAGATTGAGGAAGGTATACCCCCTCATTCCTTGGATCAGACGACTAGCTTAATTTGGCTATTTTGATCAAATGGCTATCATGGGGAGCTCAATTTGGGCAGGGAATCACCTTAGCTAGCTTCACTTGAGTGGGTAGGTGTGAGAGTGGATGCCATGGGAGTGGTGGGTGTGCTATGGCTTTCCATGTGTTCCAATAGGAATGGGGAGGTCATTTCACCTCCCCATGAGTCATAATGAACCCAACCACCCGGGTCAAGTTAACTGTGTCCTTGGTGCCTAAGTTGACAAATGGATTGCTATCAAGTTGCCAAAGAAGAGAAATGACCATTCCCCAAACTGATTTTCCTCATGTGATGCACTAGCCCAGGGGTATCTTAGTCATTTGGCAATAGATTTGATTTGGTCAGATTTGAGATGAGTCAAAAGTGGGTTAGCCCAAATTTTGAGTAATTTGGAGTTCATTTGGTTTGATTTGGCTTAATTTGACCTATTTTGGTCAAATTAGGTTCGGTTGGGTCATGTTGACCAATTGGTCATATTGGGTCAAACCAAGGGTTGGGTCAAGTTCACATGACCATTTGGAGTGTATCAGTGTCATTGGTTTGGTTCAATTTTCTTTGGATTTGATTTTGGCTCTTTTGGATTCATATAGGTCAAATGGGTCAAGTTGACCAATTTGACTAAATTGGCTAAATTGGCTTGGGTTGGGTGTTGGTTCAAGTACAATTGATTATTTGAAAATGATTATAGGTTTTAGTTTGAATCAATTTGGATTTAATTTAGATTTTGGCCAATTTGATCCTTTAGGTCAATTTGGGCTAAGTTGGGTTAGGTTGACCAACTAGTCGATTGGGCTCAATTATGGCTTTGGTCAAGTTCAATAATGAATTTGGAATGAATTTGAGTCATTGGTTGCAATCAATTTGTTTTAGGTTGTAATTTGGCTAGTTTGAGTTCATATGGGTTAAATGGTTGACTTGGTCAATAGGATAGGTTGACTTGGTTTTATTCATGCCAATTAACTTAGGATGATCAACAATCATGACATGAAGTTTGGATTTGCTTAATTCACTTTGATTTGAATTTAATTAGATTTTGGTTCATGTAGGCCAAATTGGCCACTTTGGGTCAAGTGAGCTAATTGGGTTTAGTTGGCTTGATTTTGAGTTGAGTTTGATTTAAGTGAGTTTATATACGAATTTGAGATTGACATATAAATTCAATTGCAATTGGTTTGGGTTCAAATGAGTTTTGGTTCATTTGAATATTTCAAGTCAAATGGGCTATGTTGGATTTGACTTGAGTTGATTTTTATTTGGCTTGATGATTGTAGTTTTCATTTATATTTTGATAGATGATTGAAGGAATGATTGATTTAAGAGAAAATCCATTAATTTTTCCTTGATTTGGATAGGATTTGGTTTAGTCCAAGAAATTATCTTAAAGGGTATAAATTGGATTTTGACTTGATTTTGGATTTGGTTTTACTTTATTTGAATTTATATTTCATTTATATTTAAGAATATAAATGAAGATATAAATGATTCATGAAAAAAAATTGAGTTTGAGTGGTTTGGAAATAAATTTTTAAGGATGTAGGTCTAAAGGGCTTAAGTAGGGAATTGATTTAGTTTGATTTATTTTTGGTCATTGGAAGGTGGGTTTCATTTAAATTTGTGAGTATAATTGATGAAGTAATAGGTTTATAAAGAAACTAATTGATTTTGGGTTGATTTGTATGAGATTTGGCTAAGCTTATGGAGATAGGTCCATAGGTCTTAAGAGGATTTGGCTTGGTTTGATTTAGGTTAAATTAGTTTTTGGCTATTTGAGTTTATATCTCATTTATGTTTGTGAGTATAAATGAAGTTCAGTTTACGTATTGCTATCAAATTTGGGATTTAAGTGGGGAGGAGAATTTAGTAGGTTTATGAATTCCACCATAAGGCTTTGAGAGGATTTTGATTTTGGATTTGATCATGGGTTCTAATCATTTGGTTTGGAATTTGGATTTGGATTTGATAAATGATTGAGGGATTGAATTGATCTTGGAGAAAATCAATTGAATTTGGTTAAGGCTAAGTCCATAAGATGAAATCAAAAGGCTTAGGAAGGGTTTTGATTTTTTGATTTGATTATGGGTTTCAAATATTTTCTTTGGAATTTGGATTTAGATTTGGTATTTGAGTTGGATTTAAGGTTTGGTTTGAGGAGGAAAGCATAGATTGGGTTTAGGCTATAGGGTAGGTAAGTCTTATTAAGTCCCTAAGGCATAACCTATTCCTATAGCTAACCTTTCTAAGTCTCTAAGCTTAGGTTAAGTGTTCACCTAATCACTAGAAGTGTCTTAAGACTAAGGAGCTCTTAATGTCTACAAGAGTCCTAGATCTATTATGAAAAAGTTGAGAACTCCCTATAAAATTGAAGTCACAAGAGAAGTGTCAGCAAAACTCCCTATAAGAATTATCTGACTACTCTTAAGTTGACATAAGTTCCCCATAACACTCTCTTAGTAGTCGCCATTAGGTCAGGTTCAATATATTTTTCCACCAACAAGTTACACCTGCGGTCATTCTCGCTTTGGAAGATGTAAGTTTGCTACACATTCTTTCCAGCACGACCTTTGCACACCGATGGTCAGCCCTAGGTTGGGTTCAATCTGTTGTACATTAATGGGTCACCCAAGTGGATGGTCCCTGCTTAGGAAGATGTAAGTCTACTATGCTTTCTTCATGGTACAACCATTGCACAATGAAAGGCACCCCTTAGGTTGGATAGTCTTACCCTTCGGTTGGTAAACTACCCCTTTGGATCGGTAAATCTCAGATAGGCCAAGGCCAACATAGCCCCTTCTCAGTGCGGTCCATTGCACACGATGGGATCCATCAAATCAAATTAATCCTGACTACTCTTGAGCTGACATAAGTCTTCAGTAGCATTCACTTAGTAGTCGCCTTAGGTCAGGTTTGATTTATTGTGCCATCAACAAGTCACCCCAGCGATTGTTCCCTACTTTGAAAGATGTAAGTCTGATATGCTTTCTTCTTTAGCACAACCTTTGCACATCGGAAGGTAACCCTTAGGTCAAATATTCCTTTGTGGCTGGTAGACTACCCCTTTGGACTTATAAATCTGAGATAGGGCAAGACCGACATTGCCCCTTCTCAGTGGCTCCATCATACACCAATGGGGTCCACAACATAACACATCAAATTAAATTAAATTAAATCAAATCAATATAAATAAAAGTAATCATCAAGACTACTCTTGAGTTGAAGTAAGATCCCTAACGACACTTTGTGGATGTCGCCTTAGGTCGTTTGATTTGTTGTGCCATCGACATCACTAGCTAATCCCTACTTTTGAAGACATAAGTCTTATGCTTCTTCCAAGTACAATTGTTACACGAAAGGAAACCCTTGTTAGGATAGCACTACCCATGGTAGGTGGACTACCCTTTTGGATTTGTAAATCTAAAATAGGCCAAGGTGTCTGTAGCTCTTTCTAGTGGGTCCATCGCACATAGATACTTTCCATAACAAACCAAATTCAAAACCAACCTTTATAGTGGAGTCAAATTAAACATATCGAACAAACCAAACTTCACCCCAGTGAGGTGTAAATCAGATTAGTCTCCCTAGTAAGGCCTAAATCAAAATCTAAATATAACAAATTCAACCAGGCTTATGTCCCCAGCGGATGAACCCTCAATTCAAAATCATTCTCCCCAATAGTGCCATATGAAATCCAATCAAACCCTTATCCCTAGCGGATAGCCCAAACCTGCTTCCCTAGTGGAAGGTTCACATTCTCAATCCCTAGAAGATTCAAATCCATATCCCTAGCAGATATGCCTCAACATCAATTAAAATAAAATAAATTAAAATTAATTCGATC
Source organism: Cymbidium sinense (assembly GCA_021442155.1). Taxonomy (NCBI): domain Eukaryota; kingdom Viridiplantae; phylum Streptophyta; class Magnoliopsida; order Asparagales; family Orchidaceae; genus Cymbidium; species Cymbidium sinense. Next base: position 187,015 of record JAKCPB010000401.1, read on the forward strand.
TTGATCCCTAGTGGATTATAGATTCTTATCCTCAGTGGAGACACACCAAAACTAATCATATTCGCAATCAAACTCAAATCCATATCCTTAGTGGATAGCTTGAACCTGCTTCCCTAGTGGAAGGTTCATATACTCAATCCTTAGTGGATTTCTCCTTTTATACCCTTAGCATAAACCTAAACTAAAAAATAAACCTAAACCTAAACCCAAACCTAAAAAATAAACTAAAATAAAAACCTAAACTAAAATAAGTAAACTTAAAATAAATAAACTAAACTAATTAAAAATAAAAATAAACCTAAATAAAAATAAAAAATAAAATAAACTAAAATAAGTAAAAATTAAACTAAGTAAACTAGATAGACCTAAACCTCCTAGTTTACTTAATTTAAAAATAAATAAAAAATAAAAAAACCCAAACCCTAAATCCTAAACCCTAAAACTAATCCTAACCCTCATAAACACTAAACCCTAACCTAAACATAAACCCTAAACCCTAAACACTAAACCCAATCCTTACCCTACAACTACCCTACCCACCCAAACCCTGGCAAAACCATGAACCCTAAAACCTAAACTTAAACTTAATCAAAGTTAAACCTAAAAATAAAATAAATAAATAAAACCTAAACTAAATAAAATAAAAAATAAACAAAATAAAAACCAAAACTAAACCTAAACCTAAACCTAAATAATGAAATAAAAAAATAAAATAAACAAAATAAATAAATAAAACATAAACTATACTAAAAAATAAACCTAAAATAAAGTAAAATAAACTAAATAAAACCTAAACCTAAAATTAACCAAAAAAGAATAAAAAATAAAACCTAAACCCTTAACTAAAAAAAAATCTAAACCTAAAATATACAAAATAAAATAAACCTAAACCTAAACTAAAATAAATAAAACCTAAACCTAAACCTAAACCTAAAATAAACTAAACTAAAACCCTAAACTAAATAAAATAAAATAAATTAAAAATAAACCTAAACCAACTAAAAAATAAAACATAAAAATAAACTTAAAATAAAAACCTAAACCTAAAAAAATAAAATAAAAACCTAAACCTAAACCTAAAAATAAAAATAAAACCTAAACCTAAACTTAGTCTAAGCCATTCTATGTGATATTATTTAGTAAATCTAGAATGAACTCCAACTTATGAAATTTAGAGTCATTCTACCATTAGAAGTCCAACTCCCAACACTAAGGATAGCTATGGGTAGCCAAATCATAATAAAATAGAATGCCAAGTTGCAGTTAGAAGAGCTCAATGGATTGAAGGAGAGACACCTGCAGGCATGCCAAAATATCGAGTTGTAGAAAGCTAAAATGATTCAACCTCAACAAAGTCCTAAAGCTTTTAAGTAGGATAGCTTATTTTAGTTCTAAGGAGACCGATTGATTGGATGGGATGGGAGGCAAGTTTGAACCCACTTGGGAAGACCCTTTTTGAGAAACATCTGGGAGGATCTTATCAGCTTATTAATTATATGGGAGAGCACCCAATTCTTTTAATAAAATCCTAAAATCCTAAACCCCAATCCCTAAACCTTAAACCCTAAAAAACTATAAACCCTAAAAATTAAACCCTAAACTATGCTACACTCTAAACCCTAAACCCTAAACCCACCTATAACCCTAAACACTAAACCCTAAACCCTAAACCCTAAGCCTTAAACCATAAACCATAAACTAAACCCTAAACCCTAAACCTTAAACCCTAAACCCTAACCCCTCAAAACCCTAAAGCCTAAAGCCTAAATAATAAACCCTATACCTTGAACCCTAAACTCTAACCCTAAACCCTAAATCCTAAACCCTAAACCTATTTTCACCTTTTTGCCTAAGATGGGTATTGTTTTTGACCTCTAAATTTTGGGTTGGCCTGATGGTTGCTACCTAGTGGTTCCTGTCTTTCTAGCCTGGGTTGGCTTGGTTTTTCCCTCCTAGTGGCTGCTATCTTCTCTGTCTTGTTACTTTGGTTGCTGGCGAGTGAGATGGTTTCTTCTCTGGCTTTATTCTTTTTCTACACTAGTTGGTTTGTTGACTCTCCTCTAGAACTCGAATTACTTTTTACTAGTTTTCATGGTTGGATGGGTGGCCTTCCTAGTGGGAACTATTGTTAGTTGTTTCCTTTCTAGGCCTTCTTTTGGAAAATTTCTTGGCTACTTTTTTGGGTTTTCCTCCCAGTTCCTTGTTGCTGGAATCTTCTTTTTCCTTGGTTTTGCATTTGGTTATTCTCTTGGAATTAGCCTTTGTTGGGTACGTTGTTTGCAGCACATTTTGTGTTATTATTCTGCTATATGCCAATTTAGTCTTTGTTGCTGAGAAAGTTTGGTTTTTCAGTAGGTCCTGGCTAGCTACTATTGTTTCCATCCTATGGTTATTATGCTTTTTTTGGGCCTTTATTGTGTGGTACTTTGTAGGTTTCTAGTTTTCCTTGCCTGTTGGGGATGCTTCCTTTGTTGGTTACTTATGATGGGTTATTTTCTGGTGGTTGCCTTATGGCTGTTTTACTTAGCTGGTTTGGTTGGAGGAATTTTAGTTGTCCTTGGAATCATAGTTTTTTGATGTTTCCTTATTGGTCTTTTCTTTCTTCTTGAACAATTTGCTAGAGGCTTTTGCTATGCTGGCCAAACCTTTGTTTATCCTTCTGGATTGGACTTGTTGGTTTCTAGTGGTTGGTTGCTGCCTTTACCCCCTTTTGTGTGAATGTTTTATCTTCTGGTGATTTGCACTAGCTGCAACTTATGTTTCCTTCAGTTGATGGTTAGCTATGGCTAGGTTTTATATGTGATATTATATCATAGCTATTGCAAATTATTTTATTTTATTTTAGTTTTTATTATTTTTATTTTATTTTATTTTATTTTTAGGTTTAGGTTTATGTTTAGGTTTTAGTTTAGGTTTTTATTTTATTTTATTTTTCTATTTTACTTAGGTTTAAGTTTTTTTTATTTTACTTTTAGGTTTTATTCATATAGCCAGCATAAAACTTGTCGAAATAATCATGACATGAATCATTTAAATCATTGTGTTAATCTTGAGTCCCAGCGACGCTATGGCTTGAATTCAATGAAAATGTGCAAGGGCATTTGCATTAGTGCGTGTTAAATAAGCAAGGGTTTCCACATTATGGACGGATGTGAGCAAAAAAGTTAGTCCATGAAACTAGAATTAGGTTAGGTTCTTGGAATATAGGTACTCTTACAGGTAAATTAATGGAATTAATAGATATTATGGTTCATAGAAAAATAAATATTTTATTTGTTCAAGAAACTAAATGGGTTGGGAAGAAGGCCAAGGAGATTGATACTTTAGGTTTTAAACTTTGGTATTCAGGTAGAAGTCAAACTAGAAATGGTGTAGGTGTGATTATAGATAAAAGTTTGAAGGATAATGTTATAAATATTAATATATTTGGAGATAGAATTATAGCTTGAAAGAATATTGTTGATACTAAGATTATCAATGTTATAAGTATTTATGCTCCTTAAGTAGGTTTGGATGTAAACTCAAAAGAAAATTTTTGGAATGAATTAGAGGGATTAATACAAAAGATACCTCTTGAAGAAAAAATATTTATTGGAGGAGATTTAAATGGACATGTTGGTAGAGTGGTAGAAGATTTCAAAAGTGTTCATGGTGGTTATGGATTTAGAGTGACTAATCAAAAAGGTAGGACTATATTAGATTTTGCCATAGCTTATGATTTTGTAGTTACTAATACTTTATTTAAGAAACTAGATGAACATATTATTACTTATAAAAATTTATCTAGTGAAACACAGATTGATTATTTTCTAATGAGATAGATTTAGATTGTAAAGATTGTAAGGTCATTCCAAGTGAAAGTTTAAGTACCCAACATCAATTATTAGTCTTAGATTTTAAGATGAAAGATTGTAAGAAGAAAAATAAATCAAATTATTGTCCTAAGATTAGATGGAGACACTTAAAGAACACAAATAAAAATGTTTTTAAGAGCAAGGTACAAGAGCTTAGAATTTGCGATGTTCATAAAGAAGCTAATATTATGTGGGAAAAAGTAGCAAGTGAAATTAAGCAAGTTGCTAAAAATGTACTTGGAGAATCAAAAGAAAAATCTTCTTTTAATAAAAATAGTTGGTGGTGGAGTCAGAGTGTGCAAGAAAAGATAAGAAATAAGAAGCATTGTTATAAAATTTGGTTTAGATGTAAAAACTTGGAGAATTGGAAAAGATATAAAGTGGCCTGTAGAGATTGTAAGAAAATAATATATGATGCAAAAAATTTAGCTTTTAGTGATTTATACAATAGATTAGATACCAAAGAAGGTAAAAGATGTATGTATAAATTAGCCAACCAAAGAGATAGGAGAAGTAAAGACCTAGTTCAAGTGAGGTGTATTAAGGATGAAGATAATAAAGTGCTTTTCTTAGAAAAGGATATTGAAAATAGGTGGATTAGATATTTTGATAAACTTTTCAATGAAGGATCTGAATGTATGATTGATTTTAGCAACCTTAATAACCTAAACAAAAATAAGTAATTTTATTTTTATCATCATATTAGTAAATCTGAAGTTAGAGAAGCTTTAAAGAAAATGAAATGTGGAAATGCAGTAGGACCTGATGATATTCCAATAGAAGTGTGGAAATGTTTATGAGATCAAGGAATTTCTTGGCTTACAAATCTTTTTAATGTTATTTTAAAGACTAAAAGATGCGATGAGTGGAGAAAGGGTTTGTTGGTTCCTATATTTATGAATAAAGGTGATGCACAAGAGTGTGCAAATTATAGAGGAATTAAGTTAATGTGTCATACATTAAAATTATGGGAGAGAGTAATGGTGCATAAGTTACGATGTGATACAAAAGTTTCTCACAATCGGATTGGTTTCATGCTAGGTAGATCTACTATGGATGCTATACATTTGTTAAGAGGTTTGATGGAGAAGTATAGAGAAAGTAAGGAGGATTTACATATGATATTTATTGATTTAGAGAGAGCTTATGATAAAGTGTAAAGAGATGTTCTTTAGAGAGTTCTAGGGAAAAAATGAGTTAATATTGATTATATTCAAGTCATTAAGAATATGTATACTAGAGTACTTGTGTCCAAACACAAGGAGGATTGACAAAATATTTTCCCATTTCAATTGGATTACATCAAGGATCAGCTTTAAGCCCTTATCTTTTTTTGCTTTAGTTATGGATGTTCTTACTAGGCATTTACAAGAAGATGTACCTTGGTGTATGTTTTTTGCTGATTTCATTCTTCTTGTTGATAAAACTAGAGAGGGAGTCCAAGAGAAACTTGAATTATGGAGGTCAACATTAGAGTCCAAAGGTTTTCATTTAAGTAGATCTAAAATTGAATATATGGAGTGTAATTTTAGTTGAAGAAGTTCTAGTGGTAGTGTTGTGACATTAGGTGAACAAGTCATTAATAAGAGCGAGCGATTTAGATATTTAGGTTCTATTGTTCAAAATGATGGTGAAATAGATGGATATGTTATTAGTAGAATTGAAGTTGGATGGTTGAAGTGGAGGAATGCATCTGGCTTGCTGTGTGATAGAAAAGTTCCACTTAAACTTAAGGGAATTTTATAAGAAGGTGGTAAGACCTACAATGACTTATGGTGTAGAATGTTGGCCAATAAAAGGGAAGCATAAGACTAAGTTAAGTGTTATAGAGATGAGGATGCTCAGGTGGATGAGTGGCTTTACTCTTAGAGATAAAATGAGAATTGAGTATGTTCGAGAAAAAGTTGGAGTAGCTCCAGTGGCAAATAAGATTAGAGAGAGTCACCTTATATGGTTTGGCCACATAAAGCATTGGCCGTCTGATGACCCGGTTAGGAGAGTAGATTCATTAAATTTGCCTTATGTTAAGAAAGGTAGAGGTAGACCTAAAAAGGCTTGGTTAAGATGTATAAAAAATGACCTTAGTATACTTAAATTAAATGAGAATTTGACACATAATAGGACACAATGGAGATGTAGGATTCATATAGCCGTCCCCACTTAATGGGATAAAGGCTTGTTGTTGTTGTTGTTAGGTTTTTATGGTTTAGGGTTTAGGGTTTAGGGTTAGTTTAGGGTTTAGGGTTTAGGGTTTGGAGTTTAGGGTTTACAATTTAGGGTTGTAGTTTTTAGGATTTAGGGTTTAGTGTTTAGGGTTTTAGGGTTTAGGATTTAGGGTTTTAGGGTTTAGGTTTTAGGGTATATGGTTTAGGGTTTAGGGTTTAGGTTCTAGGTTTAGCATTTAGGTTTTAGTTTAGGGTTTATGATTTATGGTTTTTTTAACCGAGAACAAATTCAGATTCAACATTTCTTCTTTTCAATTTCATCAAACACATAGCACACCAAGTTTTCTAAGACACAAGTGTTGACATAGATAAAAAATGAGCATGCATATAGCAAATCAAAAACCCTAGATAACTGGAACCGTCTCTACTATAAAGACATAGTTCCATAAGTAGTAAATCAGATTGGCCATTCTTCAATTTCTCCAATTGTAAAGACACAATTCCATAACTGGAATCGTCTCCACCCACCCGTCTTGAGTAGCAGGATCTGCCATCATATCCCCAATCTCTCACTCCGCCACCACCATGTTGTAACCTCAGTTACTCATCCCACCTTCATAACCAACACCATACCAATACATCTCCGGATCACCCCAATACTACCTCCGCCAGCCTCCCGTCGGATCTAGATTGAGCTTGATTGGGGTGATGTTCATGCCATCAAGGTTCTACCCATTCTTAGGGTTTAGATTTAGGTTTACGATTTTGGTTTATTTTTTTATTTATTTAGTTACTTTAGGTTTAGGTTTAAGGTTTGGGGTTTAGGGTTAGGCTTTAGGGTTTTGTTTTTAGAAAATTTGGGAATTTTATTTCCACAAAATAAGACAAAGTCCTTAAAGGGGATAAATCTCTAAACTAATGCTCAAAGAGCTACAATAAACTTAAAGAGATGAATCCCCAAACAATTATGATATTAAATAAAAGAAGCAAAAGAAAAACCAAATCAAGACAACAAAGATCCATATAAGTAAAGAAAATCCACTTGATTTCTTTTGATGATAGCAAAATCCACTTGCAAGATTGCCAACCTATAAAAGAAATCTACATACTAAGAAAAGGATGAGTACAATTAAGTAAGCATAAAGAGAAAGAAAAGAGAAAAGAAAAGTAAAGAAAAGGCTCACTGAGCAATCATCTCAAGGAGCAACACTATATGTAAGCATTCAAACTTGAGAAGAAGGGTACAATTATAAATAGTGCTACCAACCAAAGAAGAAAGAGAGAGAAACATCAAGGCCATCATAGCCACCTCATGTAGCGGTCATCAAGATGATCATCCAACAAGGTCTTCCAACCAAATAGAACATCCAAGCACAAAGCCACCAAAACAACCAAGCTCGAGGTAGACTAATAGCCATCCATCGGGGACAACAATACAATAAGAAAACCACCAAAGCCAACACCAAAAGGGAAGAGAAATACCAAAAAGTGCAAGCATCATTAACAGGGATAACAACACAGTCCAAAAAAGATAGGCCCAAAGCCAAAGAATCATCCTAAGATTGTCCCGAAAGCAACACCAAAATAATACCCAAATAGAGGGGACAGCTAACACCAACAACAACCACCAATCCAATCCAGGCAGAGGATAACCCAAGCAGACAAGCAAGAGATAAAAGAGGGAGCCACACCTCCACCAAGATAGATAAACAAAAAGACCAAAAGAGCATCTAGCAAGGCTACCACCAAGAACAATAAATGTAATAGCAAAACCACCATCATAAACAAAGAGGCAGGTATTAGGAAACAAGGAGAGAAAAATACACCAAAAAGAGGTAATACCCATAGCCAAAATAAAATCCAAGACACTAAAGCAAGTCACCAGCACCCAAGGCAAAATAATAGCCACTATATAGCCTTCAACCAGCCAATCTAAAATGACATCAAACCAAAAATAAAGACTAAAAAACCACAAGAGCTCACCAGCAACAAAACATAAGCAAACAACCAATAATGCCACCCAGTCCACTAGCAAACAACATTTATGCCAGGAGAAAATAGACCTATAGCTAAGCTGCCACCCAAATAGGAAAAAAAGAAAAAAGATAAGCATTCTAGGGAGAGGAAGACCATTACAGGGGTAGATCAAAAACATAACTAAAAGAGCCAAACCAAAACTAGCAAAACTGACCACTAAGTCGCAATCAACAAAACAGAAAAAATAGCAGCCAACAAATAACCTCTACTAGGCTAAATCAAAACCAAAGATAAAGCACCAACAACCCCATCGCCACCAATTGAGGAGTAAGACCATACAGCCACCAGTCACCAACCACACCAACACCTAATCAACCAACAAGGCCACCAACCAACCAACAATAATAGAAGATCCAACTCAGATAAGGAAGCAACCAACCCAGATATGAGGCAAACCTCATTCAGAGAGAAAGATCGATAGCAAGCATAGCCACAACCCAATAGGAGGCCACCAAAAACAACAAAGAAATAATTATGGTAATCACCTAGCTAGGAAAATAGTCAAGGAAAGGCAAGCCTAGGAGGACCACCAACCCACCACAAAACCAAGGAGGAAAGAACTGACCAGGAAATAAGGTCCCTTCCAGACCCTAGAGAACAAACAACCATCACCAAAGATAAAGCAGGAAGGCAATAACCACAAAACATCAACCTTCAAACCACAAGTTAGAGGGAACATCCAACAATCAGTATTCACCAAGCTAAAATAGGAAAGGAAAGCATCAACCACCAAAAATCCCAACACTAAGACAGAAATGAAAAGACTAATAGCACACTTCAAATAAAAACCATACAGGACAACCAAGCAAGGAGTAGAAACAAACATTAGGATCCACCAAAGAAGGCATCACTCATAGAAAATGAGGTTAGCCAAGACCTTAAAGAAGAACAGTAAGGAGCAATCCAAATATGGGAAAGCACAAAAGCAGCTTAGGTAAGTTTTCATTATCTAATATAGTGAGCTCATTTAATTTAGCAACCAAATTGGCAAGGAAATTTGCATAAGTATTACCTCATGAAGAATATGTAAATTTTGGTAACAAACTTGAGACAGGATGGTTTTAATGTGATTAAGGAGATAAAATAAGTCAGTATTCCCCATTTTATTAGAATTGAGCATATCAAGTAAAATAAGAGCATCAACTTCAATCCAAATATTAAATAGGCCTTTGTTCAAAAAATATCAATAGCTTTATTAACAACCATAAGGTCAGCATAAATAACAAAATAGGCTTTGAAGGGATAAGCAAAAGCACAAATGGAAGTGCCTTTGGAATCCCTAATAATACCACCACAACCATATTTATTAGGTGAAAATGAAACATAAGTATTGATTTTAATAAAGTGATCATTAGGTTTGATCCAATGGATAATCCTAATAGCCTTATTGAAAGAAACATTAGGCATAATGAGACCTAATTTTTTAGCCACAAATTTGTAACCTCTAAAATGGATGTTACTAATTAAATTAGCATTAAACAAAGCATGAATTTTTTCTTTAGTTATAGCTAGGATCCTTTTTTGATTCATAGGAATACCATGAAATTTAGCATCACTTCTATCCATCCAAATGAACCAAATATAGGTAATAGAAATTAAGATTTTGATATGACCTTTCATAGTTTTTTGCAAACAAACTTCAAGAAGTTGATATAAAGAAAGGGAACCATGAAAATAATTAGTGTTAAATAAATTATCATACCATATCCATAATTTGGAAGCAATGGCACCATTGAAAAGAACATGATTAACATTTTCAATATGAAAGCAACAATAACACTTAGAAGGTAAATAAATCCCTTTATTCCAGAGCAAGAAATCTACAGAAATGAAGTTATTCAAAATCCTCAAAGATAAAACTAAATAAGAAATGGGAATGATATTGTTTCAAAGTTTAATGAAAGCATTAGAGGAGTTGGTTATCTCTAATAAAATTCCAAACCTCTTTTAAGAAATCACCATTGTAAGAGAGCTTAAAAGAATTTGATCAGGTTTGTTAGAAAAATAGGGACGTTTCTAAAATTATCAAAAAGAAAAATAGAAATATAATTCTCAAGTTTGTTTTCATTCCAATTGCTTTTAAGCCAAAAAGAGTTAACTTTGATAGCAGCAGTAAAGTGTGTAGATAAAAATGAGTCAATAGAGCCATTGCCAATCTAATTATCTTGCCAAAAGATGGATGAACTTGAATGCATACCCCCAAGATATTAAGGATTCAATAACCCATTTAATGAAGCAAAGCCTTTTCCAAACTAGAGAGTCACCAACTTTATAAGCATAGATAAGAGGGTGTTTACCTTGGCAGTATTTTTTCATCATAAAATTAGCCCAAAGGCTATCATTCTTTCTAAAATTCCACTAGAGCTTATGAGAGAAGGCAGTATTTGCTTCAAGAATAAGTTTGCAACCAAGACCACCTTCACCCAAAGGACCACAACATTTATACTAGAATGTCCATTGCATTCTTTTAATTGAATTATTGGATCCCCAAAAAAATTTATTAAGCAAGCAATCAATTCTAATAAGAGTAGAATTAGTAGGAATAATAGTTTGAATCAAATATAGTGGCATTGAATTGAGAGTGCTTTTAAGAACAGTGAGCCTACCAAAGGAGTAAATGAAATTCCCAAATAGAAATTTTATTTAAAATTTTTTGAATTAACTCATCAAAAGATGTGATCATTTTGGACCTTTAAAAGAGGAGCACCCAAGTACTTAAGAGGTAAATGTTGATGTTATAAAATTAGTGATATCGGATGTGATTGATTTTATTATTGGAGATCTTGGAAGAAGTAATAAAATAGCTTTTGTTATCATTGATAGTAAGACCACTTTCTCAAAAATGTATTTAAAAATTCTTAAGATTCTTCATATGATGAATAGAAGCATTGCAAAAATAATAAAATCATCCACAAAGCTTAAATGGGAAACAAGACAACCAATAGTTTGTAATACATACTATGATTATTTAAGAATAAATCATTCATGCTCCTAGATAAGTATTCAACATCAATGATAAATAAAGTAGGAGATCCCCTTACTTAAGCCATGGGAGGAAGGAAAGAAACTCAAAGTTTCCCCATTAAGAAAATAAAAAAATAGGCATTATTAATACAATTTTAATAGAAAAATAAATTTATTAGAAAACCCAAATAAATTTAGAACATGAAAAAGGAAATCCCAAGAGATATTATCAAAATCTTTGTTAATATCAAATTTGAAAAGAATGTTTCCACCTCTAGTCTTAACATCTAAATCATGAATTAATTCTTGAGAAAGTAAAATATATAAGAAATAGATCTACCTCTAACAAAACAAGTTTGGTTGAGAGAGATAATCTTATGAAGAAAGAAAAGAAGCCTATTGGCAATAATTTTGGAAATTAGCTTATTGAAGAAGGTGCAAAGACTAATAGGTCTAAACTCACTCAATAGTCAAATTATCTTTCTTAGGTATGAGAATAATAGAAGTGCTAGAAAAATATCTAGGAAAAGGATTACCAATAAAGAAATCAACCATAACATCAATCAAATCATTTTAATAATAAACCAACATTTTGAAAAAATTGAGTAGTGAAACCCTCACTAAAGAATCTATGTTTATGCTATTAAGAACTTTAAAATTTTCATCTTCATTAGGCAAAATAATAAGCAAAGCATTTTCATCATTGGTAATAATAAAGGAGAAACTCTAGCAATTTTTCTTATCATTACCATTTCCATTATCATTTTTTTTTTGAATATTATTTAGCTCTTTTTAACTAAAGCATATAAATACCTAGTATTCTTGTCACTATCCGCAATATATTTACTAGCAGCTTTTTCATGCAATAAGTTTCTTCCATATTTTGAAAATTAACAATTTTATCCTTCGCCTCATTCAAGTCCATAATCTTGGAAGGTTCCATCATAACAGAAACTTGAAGATCACAAACCAAATTTTCCATATCCTTGATATTAGCAAAATATTTTTTAAAATAATACTTATTCCACCAAACTAGATTTTGTTTAGTCATTTTAGTTTAAACTAGAGCCTATTCATCCCCTCAATTATCATGATATATAGGAGCTTTCCAATTTTTAGCCACAACATTAAAAATTTAATTACGGTGTTTATTTTTTAGAAGTGGGACACCAAGCAGATCTTAGGGAGTACTTATTGAAGTGATCAGGTACAATATTAAGGAATGATGCACTATCTCAAAAGATAGAAATCATCACCCTATATTGAACTTAATCACTTAATAAGGACTCCTAAGGTATGATGGGTCTTCGAATATACTAGAGATCTTTCCCCTACTTTACATGGAGAAGTAAAGTAGGGCTTATTTTAAGCCGAGTTTGTTAAGTTCTTTATTGATCAAGCCCTCATAGTTAATTACATATTAAAGAATGGGAATTCCTTAGGAATACTCTCAATTAAAGTAGAAATTAAAGTTTCTAAAGATTTCAAGGATAGAATATCAAAGGATTATTTATATAAGAAAATCAATTATGATTGTTCAATGAGAAGTCTTATTATTGAAGCCAAAGGGACTGAGTAGGAAAAACTCATGATACTAGGAAGCCTAGTGAGAATTCCAATCTATCTTATAGTTGCCATTTATATGTTTGAAGTTGAAGAGATTAATTTTATTGAAGTTGACATTTTATTATAAAGCTAGGACTTATAATCAAACAACACAAGAAATGCCAGAGGTGAGGATTTATGCTAGTAGCTCGAAGGAAACAACAACCTCAGACCCTATATCTATGGAGCTTTGGCATAAGCCAAAGCATGACCTAGGTTTAAGAAAAATGGGCATAAGGTTTACCTCCACAAGAGAATAAACCCACTGATTCTTTGGGCTTATAACACAGGTGGGTAGCTAACTACTCCTACAATTTTAAAACCATGTAGGAAAGTATTATGCATTTGAAAGATAGTTAGGCTATTATTAATTTTAAAAGAGACAAAAGTCCTTAAACATACTCCCTAAGAGACTAGAGCATGAGTGGCATGAGTAATGAATTAATCTACAAATGCAAATATTTCAAATTTTATTTTATTTTAGGCACATTATTTTGATAAAGGTTTTGGCATTTTGTATGCCTATATGCATGATGAAGTTAGATTATTAGCTAAATCAATGAGAAAGAGGTGTTTTCCTCCATAGAGGAGGCCCTCAAAGGTCAAGCCTTCCCCTATCGTGAAAGGATGGAAACCCTCTCTTAGCAAGAGTGAAGCAATATGCATGCATGATGTGAGACATACAACATTCAGCTAAGGGGTTACCAAATCTTTTAATTATCTTGATTTAATGCCTAGGCTTTATGTGAGGTTATGAATTATTTAAAACTTTAGTTATGAGTTGTAGTTGGGTAAAAGATTTATTTTTCCCAATGAGCCTAATCGCATTTAGGCCATACATTCAAACATCAATCATTTAAGAAACTATGGAAATCATGCCATTTCTAGTATAAATCCTAAATAAATCATCAACCAATTTCTATAACTATCATGAAAAAATAAAAGGTTGATGTGGTCAAATACCATCGTACAACCCAAAAAGAAAAGATGGGTAGCCAAGCTCTACCCTTATACAACCCAAAATTACAAAATAATAATTATAATTTATAATGAATGAATGCTATGAGTCTTCATTCTTCTTCTTCATTCTACATGTCTTCATTTCTTTCCTTTGATTTGATTTTCTCCACTTCAAAGGCATCACATGGCCTCCCAAGATAAAGCCTTCTAGCCATTTCTCATCCTTATCCCCCATAGCACTAATCCTAATTTCTAATTGCAAAATTACATTAAGAATACAAAAAGTAAATCTAACTACACCTGCAAAATAGAGGTTAGTTAAACATACATACAATCCCAAGCAATTATATCATAATTTAGACTTAGCACCATGCACATTGTTAACCAAGACCACCTGTCCTAACTTGGATTATGCTTAGGGGATTAAGCAACCTACAAAGAGGGCATTTATATTTATTTTTAAGAGGCCCCTTAAGCATAATCCCATATAGAAAACATGATTAAGCTAATCACTGACCTACCATTCTATGAGGCATACACTCTAAGATCTAGTCTACATAATACATCACAAACCAAAATATGCATCATACCAAATGCCGCCCTAACATAAAGCTAGAAGTAGTGACTTAATTCTAATGTGTGTATTAAGGCTTGGGTTATGTCTTGTTAGGCATTAGAGTTAGTTCTCTAAGTATAGAAAGATTTAATTTAACATGAAGGGTTAGTTTCACTTAATGTTATTTAATTGATTTGAGAATTTTAATTTATTTTTTCTTTTGTTTCATTTGATTACATAGCAACTAAGTGTTATAAAGAGAAGAAAAGAGGATTTCCCTCTTTTATCTTTACCTTAAGCCACATTTTAAAGCATGTTAATTTGACTTAGTTCTCTTTAGTGAATGGCTTATTACACATTTTAACTTAATCCTAAGTTTAGGCTCACTTTAAATAATCTTATTTAATATGGAAAGCATCTTAAGATTAATTCAATTGAATTACTATGACATGACATATGTTTAATCATTGATTTCCATCACACATGCATATGATATTAATCCTAAATAAACCTAGACATACAATATGTTTTAGCACACTTAGATGATGAATGTAGATGTGTATATTTGTAGAAAAGGAAATTTTCATTCATTAGCTAAATGCACATACAAGTGTATACAAGTTTTAAGTGGATACTTGGCCATTGTTAAATTATGGGAATGAGGTAAAGACCTCCTTTGGGACACTTAAAGCCTCACATCCCTGGATTGTCCAGATTAGATATACCCACTATTGTTGAATACACAAGAATGTACAAATGACTACAAAAAAGGGAAAATCATGCAAAAGTTGTATTTCTTTAAATTGAATTATTTATAAATGTGAGCTAAAGTTGAATAGGAAATTTTCATTCATTAGCTAAATGCACATAGAAATGTAAAAAGGTTTTAAGCACATACTTCGCCATTGTTAAACCAACGGAGTGAGGTAAAACCCTCCTTGGAGCTACTTAAAGCCATGCGTCCCCAGAATGTCTGACTAGATATAGCCACTATTCTTGAATACACATGAAAGTACAAGTGACTATAAGAATGGAAAATCATGCAAAAGTTATATTTATTTCAATTGAATTATTTATACATGTGAGCTAAAGTTCTATCTAAATTCAAACATAGAAAGACATAGGAATGAATCCAAACAAATGTCGTGTCCTTTTCAAATGGACTATACACATGTTAACATTCAAACTTTATGTAAATCCATATAGATTAAAGAAAGAGAACTTGATATCACATGTTCTAAGCCATAGAAACATGCAAGCTTAAAAATATTTATAACTATTATCACTCCAAATATAATAGGTGATTTATAAACTTTTGAAAATAACTTTGATATAATAGTGATAATAACCCACACATATATTAAATTAGATCAACACATGCAAGCTTGACATAAAGGGAACCATTTGATTTAGTTAATTTTTCAATAGATGAATGCGTGAATCAAATGACATACAACATTTAATATGATTGGAGAAGAATAACTAAACATAATCACATGATTTCCTTCAATTAAATTTATTCATAAGGACAATCATATCAAATAAAATCATAATAGGAAACCAAATTTTCTTATGTCACTTCTAACTTTTATGTTTCAATTTGATTTAATGAAATGAAGGAAAGTTTGATGATCCTAACCCATTCCCATGTTTGTGAATTGATTTTGTTTAATAAAATGTAATTAAGAGGATTTTATGGATTAATTAGGTTGTAATATGCATTAAATCTACTAATTAACCCTTACCTATGTTACCTTAAAGTAATTAATTAAATAATTATGAACCAACATGATATGCATGCAAAATAACTTGCAATGATACTAAGAAATGGAAGAGGCTAATGAAATTAGCTCATAATTATTGATTAATTAGATTAAAAAACTTAATTAATTACTTTTATTATTTTCCACACATATGGATAAATCATAATTTCATTAACTCTCTTTAGGCTATTAAACACCTAAAGATCTACCCATTAATTAATGAAGATCAGATATATTGTAATTTTAATTTGATTAATCAACTCATTAATTAATTAATCAGTTTCTCTTACTTAATATGCCAAATTGATTAATTATCCTCCAAATGAAAAAGATATCCTAATTTTTTCCTCCAATATTTTATATGAATAACTAATCAAATAAAGCTTAGTCAATTGTAATTAATAGTTAATTTAACTATAATTAAGAATATGTCTCATAACTAAATTTTCTTTTTTGACTTTTAGGATGAACATATAACAATTAGATTGAATTGATTTTTTATAATTGACATTAATAAATTGTGTCCATACAAAATTTATATTTGATTATAATATTTATAATGTTATTAGTTTAGTTAATTTTTTTTATACAAAGTTTTACTTTAATTTTATGATAATTTAATTTGTACATTTTTTTGGATTTTATTTGATCACATATTATTTCTTTCTTTTTTTATTCTAAAGATTGATTAACTCTTTTTTTAGATCTGATTGAATTTAATAATAAATAAATTAGATTAATCATGATCATTCGATCAAAGATCAAATGGCCCATGGGTTAATCATGACTTGATAGGTGCAATCAAATCACTATGCCATTTGACCTAATCAAAACTATTCACTTCAAACACATAAAATGAATGGTCTTACTTTTGTCTCTAAACTCTTGCCAAAATGATTAAAAAGTAAAGTGCACATGCTCTAAAGGTTGGATCCTAATGATGCTTGCATTCAACACATCAAACATAAGATCCCTAAGGCTTTCTAAGCGTTTAAGAATTATACCTCACCGGAGTTAATGTCCGATGGATTTCGACCAAGAGGTGGCTTCATTTGGAAGAAATGAAGCCCTATTGAGGTGCTTGTTGGGTCATATCAATACTTTAGCTAGCATTCTTTTTCTTTGCTCCTATGGTTTGCTTCCTCCTTACTTGCTCATAGACACCTGGCTTTTGGCATCTTACTAGAAGAGGAAAATCAAAATTCTTTACTTTTCTAAATGTTCTAAGAACAATCTTATCCACATATATAGTCTCATTTAGATGATCAAACTCATGCTATAATATGTGATCCATCCATCCAGAAGCAGCAATTTTGATAGGTTGACCAAAATGATCGTGACCTGTGACCTTCATCTGCAGATGCTGCTCTACCATAGCTGTAAATCTCTCAACACTTAAACATCCTTCAAAGAACAAATCTATTTTGATTCCCTTCTTTTGATGCTTTGGATTAATTATTACCAGAGATTAAAAGGTCGATGGTCTTGTGTATTAGTTTCACTACTAAGAGCGTAGCTAATGTATTCCTTTGTGTCTTCAAGAATAATAATCTCCACTAAGATTATATATATGATGTGTTAGGGCATTGAGAATATTAGGTTCAAAATCCTCTAGAAGCTGAGCATACCACTATGGATCATTAAAGAACCCTCCATGAGCTACCAGCAGTGCCTTTGATTTGGAATTTCTATACAAATCATTGAGGATGGCATTCATGATAATTAAACCCCTGGCATACTTTTCTACATCAATACTTGCACCAATTTCATCATCATTTAGCTCATTTACCTCAAAGGAATACCAATCTATGGAGCAGCGAAGTCGACACCATGAGCCTTCCGCATAACTACAATCATGTCATCTATGATCTTCTGAATCATCTTTGATTTGATCTCCTCTAAGGAGACCTCAACGGTGGGCTCATGGAGGACCATATCACTAGCCTTGACAATTTTAATCAGGGATTCTTTCTTCATGCTAAATCCAGAGAACCATCTAGCAGAGGCTTTCGAAGGGTTCTTATGACCCGATGCAATGGGAGAATGAAGAATGAGACCAATGCTTGGAGCTAGAAAGTCACAGTCTTTATGAAGGAGGATGGAGGCATAGAAGGATAGATCACTAGGATCCAGGCTATGCGAGTGGCATGGTTCGATCAGTCAATAAACAATTCATGGCATGTCTCATGTGCTTTGTGCAGGTAGCCAGATTTATGGGGCCTAGTTTGGGATAAAAAATTCTCAATCAGCTACCTATTGCATGCTGGTGTCTCAGTTTGGAGAAAGTGAGGGAAGAGGTCACTGGAGGAAGAGGGAGGCGTGGATGCTACTTGGGTCGGCTAGGCTTCGGTTGGTTGAGAGGAAGAGATGGACGTGAGGGAGAGTTTGCTTTAAGATTTGCATCCAACGGAGGAGAGGTGCTCAGAGATATATTTTATTTTTTATTTTTCTAGAACCAGCTAGGATGGGAGAGTTGCTCTCAAGTGAAGTAGGAATGAGAGGGCTTTGGCTTCTTTTTCCAAAAGGGAGATGAGAAAAAGGACAAGGCCTCATTTTTTTTTTTAGTGTGTCTTGTGTTTTTTTTGCAGAGAGAGAGAGAGAGAGAGAGAGAGCCAACTTTGTCTTACATGCCCCAACTTCTCCCATGTTCCCATTTTTATTTCTTTTATTTCTTTGCATTTTTTATATATGTTGTCATGATCACATAAATTAGCAAAAGTAGGTCATTTAATAGTTCTATTTTTTCACCTTTTTTAAAAATTTGGTGAAACTTGATTTTTTTAAATAAATGATTTTAAAAGTTTTACAAATTTTAATAACTTTAGTAAATAATTGAATGAAAATTTATAAGTTGTCTATAAAATAAGATAATTTTAATTATGATTACTAATTATTTATAATATAGATTCATAATTTGATAAATTAATTATTTTAATAATGGTTATATATATATATATAACATTTATTTATAGTTTTTTTTTTGATTTAGTTTTGAATAAATTTTGTTCGATGTTTAGAATTGGTTTAATCTCTCTCTCTCTCTCTCCCTCTTTGTAGTTCATTTTAGATTTCAAATGGATTGTGTATGTTAAATTAAAATTTATTATTTATTATTATCATGTTTTTATACATATTAATGACTTAACATCCAAATCATGATTTTATTTAATTTAGGCTTAAACTTGACTAAAATAGCATTTTATATAAATTTAATATGAATGATTTACTTGATGGTTTTGATTGTGATTATATGTAAAACTTCGATTGATGATTGAAAGATTGATTGGTTTTAGGTTGAACTTGGCTAAGTCCATGAAATTGGTTTTGGTTTTGATTTGGATTTAGGTTTGGATCATGATTTGAAGTTTAGTTTGAGTTTTTTTGATAAATTGATTGAAGGGTTGAGTTGATCTTTGAGAAAATTAATTGAATTTGGATTGATTTGGATTTGACTAAGGCTAAGTCCATAAGATAAATCATGGTCTTATGAAGGATTTCAATTTTGATTGATCATGGGCTTCAATCATTTGATTAGGATTTGAATTTGGATTTTATATTTGAATTTAATTTGAGGTTTGGTTTGAGAAGGTGAACACGTCATTTAGGCTATAGGTAGAGTCTCTTTAATTCCTAAGGCAGTCTAATCTATGATTAACCCTTCTATGTCTTTAGGTTTAGGTTAAGTGTTCACAATCACTAGAAGTGTCTTATGGCTAAGGAAGTCTTAGTGTCTAGAAGATCCCTAGGTTTAAGAAGATGAGGTTGAGAACTCACTCCAAAGTGATGTCATTAATATCTTTGAATCCACATATTCTAAAATCTGAAAGGAGAGAAATTCTTTAATATATTATAAGTATCTTTAATAGAAACCAAAAGAGGAGCATGATCAAACAAGGTTCTCCTTAAATGATCAATATAAGTAAAAGGCCATTGAGTAATCTAATGAGTATTAAAAAGAATTTGATCTAACCGTTTGCCAAAGTCTAGAGTTTTACCAAGTATAATTAGAAGCCCTAAAACCAATATCAATCAAATTACAATCAAGGATCATATTGCAAAATTTTTCCATGGAATGAATATTAGGAGAGCAACCAACACTTTGTTTAGAAGAGAATAAAATAATGTTGAAATCCCCTCCAACAAACCAAGGTTTATTGTGATGTAGCAAAATTCTCAAATTATCCCAAAGAAGATTTCTACGGATCTATTACAAGATTCATAAACAAAAGAGCCCAAAACACAATAATCACCTTAAGAGAGCGTTGACTACCTATTGAAAATCATCAAGAATAGAAATATTAACAAAATTATTCCAAAACATCAAATCTTATTACTAACATTAGAGAAAAATTTATTGAAGGATCATTCTAGCAACATGGTTAATTTATTATTAGCATGAATAAGAGGCTCGAATAAGTAAAGAAATATATAAACTCTAAAGATTTCTACATATTTATGAATAGAGATCCCTCTAACATTCCAAACAATAAAATTAAACATAAGGAAATAAAATGGGGTTAATAAAAGGTTAGTTAGAGAGGAGAGGAGCTGCAAAATATATTTGTTTTGACAATTTAGGAGGAAATTTTTAACATTCTTTCTCTTATTAGCATGATAAGTTTGGAAACCACTTTTTCCCATATAAGCATCATCTGAGAAGGATTTATCAACATTAGTCACAGATTTAGGAGAAGTCTCCTGTATAGAAGTGAGTTCTCCTTCTTCCAAGATATTAGAAATTCATAAAGGAAAATGAGCATTAGGTATAGCAAGAGAGGGAAAAAAATAGATTTATTAAGAAGGAAAGTGTGAACACACAGCCCTTCCTCTTCAATACACAAATTATTAGACAAAACTAAATCTTTTTGAGAATTTAAATCATCCTGAACTTGAATATTAGAATTTGGTTTTACAACTTGATTATCATGAGGAACCAAAACCATATTCTCCATAGAATTTGAATGATTCATAACATTAATATCCACATTAATATTTTCAATTAAAGCTTTATTTTCATCAATCAAACCCAGCAAGGATGCAGAGATCGAATCAGAGGATATAGAATCTTCATCCAAAAGTTTAGAAAAACTATTATTGTCCACATTAGAAGCCTTCAATTGCACAGAGGAGGTAATAGGTAAAGCAACCTTACTAGGAACTTTCAAAAAATTCTTTTTTTTTTGAAGTAGCTTTTTGATATTTAACAATGGTCATCCTAGGGTTAGGAATAGAAGTTTCCTTAACATGGATATTCTTTTTTAGGTGAGGATGAAGAATGAAACATTCAGAATTATCGTACCCATGGATTTTGTAGTGAGAACAAAAGATAAGGAAATTTTCAAATTGAATTCTTGGCATGTAACCGTAATTCTTTGATCCCAAATAGATTTCCTTTGGGTGTTTCTTGGTAATGTCCAATTCAACAAGTATTCAAGCCACTGAAGGATGAGATTTTGTATTCATTGCCTGATTAATTTGCAATGGTGAACAAACTAAAGCAACCATAGCAAAAAGGAATTAATGGTTAATGAAATGAATTCGCATATTGAAGAGAGAAATCCAAAGTGAAATGATTGGGGATTATGGTTTAGGGTTTAGGGTTATGGTTTAGGGTTTAAGGTTAAGGTTTAGGGTTTAAGGTTTAGGGTTTAGTGTTTAGGCTTTAGGGTTTAGGGTTTTTAGTGTTTAGGGTTAGGGTTTTGGGTGAGTTTAAGGATTAGGATATGTTTAGGGTTTAGGGTTTAGGGTTAAGGGTTTTAGGATTTAGGGTTTACTGTTTAGGTTTTAGGGTTTTGGGTTTAGGGTTTGGGTTTAGGGTCTAAGGTTTAGGATTTAGGGATTAGTGTTTTATAGTTTAGGGCTTAGAGTTTAGGGTTGTAAGTTTTGGGTTAAGGGTTTAGGGTTTAAGGTTTAGGCTTTAGGGTTTAGGGTTTAGAATTTAGGGTTCAGATTTTAGGGTTTACGGTTTAAGGGTTTTTTTAAAAAAAAAAAATTAAGTAAACCGATCGATTTAAGTTTATTTATTTTTGTTTTTTTATTTATTTTAGTTTACTTTATTATATTTTTATTTTAGTTTATTTTTTTTTATTTAGTTTAGTTTATTTATTTAAAGTTTTTTTATTTTTGTTTAGGTTATTTATTTTAATTAAATTTTAAGTTTAAGTTTATGTTTAGGTTTATTTTTTTTTTAGTTTTATTTTTATTTGATATTTGATATTTGAATATTTTATTTTTAGATTTAGGTTTAGGTTTTTATTTTATTTTTTTAGGTTTATTTTATTTTTATTTTAGGCTCAATTTTTATTTTATTTTGGCTTTTTATTTTTAGATTTATTTTCTTTTTTTTGTTTAGTTTAGGTTTTTATTTATTTTATTTTCATTTAGTTTTTATCATTATTTTTTTAGGCTTAGGTTTAGATTTAGGTTTTAGTTTAGGTTTATATTTATTTTATTTTATTATTTTATTTAGGTTCAGGTTTTTTTATTTATTTTATTTCTAGGTTTTATTTAGTTTAGGTTTAGCGTTTTGGGATTTTAGGGTTTAGAGTTTAAGGTTTAGGGTTATAGTTTAGGGTTTATGGTTTGGAGTTTAGGGTTTAGGGTTATAGGTTTTAGTATTTAGGGTTTAGGATTTAGGGTTTAATGTTTATGGTTTAGGGTTTTTTTTATATGGGTTAAGGGTTTAGGGTTTAGGGTTGAAGTTTTAGGTTTAGGGTTTAGCAAGTATATTCTTTGTCAAAATCAACAAGTATATCCTCGCAAACTTGGCCAAAGTTTAAAAATAAAAGAAACGAAAAAAGAAAAAGAAAAAGAAAGAGAAAAAGAAAAGGAAAATAAAAGAAAATAAAAGGGAAAGGAAATAGACTTGGAGGAGGAAGTGGAGCCTGACATTAGATTCTACCCACCGTTCATTACTCTATTCAAACATATGGATCGGATGACCTAACCACTGCTAGGTAGAGGAAGAGACTAGTTCAGAGGTAGTCCCAGGGGTGGAAAACCACTTTATTGGCCACCCAATAGAAGATATTTCTAATACACCTACTATCCATATAGACTTGAATCTAGTTCATAGGATGAGTCTTATATAGCACACTAGCCAGCTCTTCTCAATAGTAGATTCCCTTAGAGGTGACACTTGAGCTAGATAGCGATAAATACGGTTTCCAAAGCAAAGCATAAATGTATCAATGTCTATGTGAAACAGTTAGGCATCAGTTGGGAACCTTAGCTCTAACCCCCTTTTCTCTAAAAAAAGCTAAGGGTTTGGTAGGTAAAGAAGCCTCTAAGTCATCCGCAGGTGTGAAAACTCAGAAGTTTTTTTTGGGAACATCAACCTCAAGTCAAGAAGTTGATGTAGAACTTGAGGATGATTCATATAAAGATTTAATAGAATTGCCTTTTGATTAGTACTTGCCTTGTGTTCAAAATTTAGCAAAGAAAGGGTTAATCCCACATACTTGGTCAAAGCACAGGTCTGACTACTTTGAAAGAATATGGAAGAATAAATGCAAAATCTCTCTCAATCAAGGACTAGATTCGAGTGGGTCCTCGATGATGATGATTACTGCTAGTCATCACCAATCATTTGGAATCAGATAGGTTCTTTTCAAATCACATTAAATCATATGAGGAGCTATGATTAAAAACTTATGATGATTCAGATGACTTTGAAGTAAAAGATGCATTGCTGGAGTTCAAAGAAGAGATCAAGTCAACCATCGATGCAAAGATATCAACTTAGGAATTGAAGAAGATCCACGCTCGTTATACATCAGTTCTTTGTTGGAAGAAATTAAAACCAATGACTTAGTTAGGCTATTACTATGTTTTAGGACTACTTTGCATGGAGTTATGAAGAGATTCTTGGATTCGCTCTTGACGTAGTGGTCCATAAACTAGTAATAGAGCCTACTACTAATCGTATCAAGCAAGCTCCTAGACGCATATGATTAAACATAGAACAACAGGTCATTTATGAAGTCAAGAAACTGATCGATGATGGCATCATCCAGAAAGAAAAATATCCTACCTGGTTAGCCAGCATCATCCTAGTTACAAAAAAGAATTGCCTCATCTCATGCAGTCTTCTCTTTCATGGATGGCTCATCTGGATATAACCAAATAAAGATGGCCCCAGAATATGAAATAAATAGTTCTTTTAGAACCCTGATCGAAATCTATTGCTATAAGATCATGCCTTTTAGCCTTAAAATCATGCTACATACCGAGCTTTGACTCAATCTTTGATAAACTCATTCATCATCAAGTTGAGTCGATGATCGTGAAGTAGAGAAAAGGAAGACCATCTCTTTAACTTGAGAGTAGTTTTCAAACAGTTAAGATAATCTAACCTCAAAATGAACCCAATTAAGTATGCATTTGGAATAACTTCAGGGAAATTCTTTTGGTTTTTTGTATGACACCAGGGAATCAAAATTGATCCACAAAAAAATAAAGTGATATTAGAAATGCCACTCTCTAAAGGTTTAACTAAACTCAGATCATTCTATGGGTGGTTGGCTTATCTAAGATGCTTTATATCCAACCTATCAGGAAGATGTAAACCATTCTTAGCACTTGCCAAAAGGATGCCAAGTTCAAGTGGGATGATAAGTGTGAGCATGCCTTTGAAGACATCAAGCATTAGCTGATGACGTCACTAGTTCTAGCAACCCCCATCCCGGGCAAGTCGCTCATACTATACACTGTTGTGTTAGACGTCTCTCTTGGTGCTTTGTTGTTCCAAGCTAAGGCCAAAGGGAAGGAAAATACACTCTACTACCTCAGTTGTCATATAATTTTTGCTAAGGCTAATTATTCACTCATTGAGAAATATTTCTTAGCTTTAATCTTTACATCCCAAAAGCTACATCACTACATGCTTCCTCATAAGGTGAACTTAATCTCTAGGATCAATCCACTACAGTATCTCATGGCATGACTAATGCTATCCAGATGATTAGCACAATGGTCCATGATCCTCTCACAGTTTGACGTTACCTTCGTACCCCTCTGCATGATGAAAGGACAAGCGCTAGAAGATTTGTTAGCAACACACCACTTCCTACTAACTCTCTACTTAGTGATGATCTCCCCAATGAACAAATCATGAACTTATGGGATACTATCATTCACCGCTAAGAGATGTACTTCTTAAAGAGAAGAAGAACCAAAATCATCTATTTTAGGAATGGTAGGAGTAAGAATAGTTCTCTTAACTCTAGACCACGATGTGATGAGATTCTTATATCATCTGTCCAATCCTTGCACCAACAATGAAGCCAAATATGAGGCTATGATTACCGATCTGGAGTTATTCATTACTCTAAGCATCTAGAATATCAACATCTTTGAGGATTCTTAGCTATTTATTAATCAAATCGCTGGATCTTATAAGGTTATAAAGCCCAAGCTCCATTTCTACCATAAGTACACTATGGAGTTATTGGTCCAAATCTCAGATGTTACCATTTATAAGATTCCTCGAGGAGGGAACATCATAGCGTATTCTTTAGCTAAGCATGCGAATGAGTTGGCATATTCGGATGATAAGTCCAGATCAATAAAGGTCCAAAATAGACAAGTCTTATCCATTATTGATATTGAACTCATCAAAAAGTACTCTCTTGAAGGGTAGGTTGCCATTGCCAAAAAGGACGAGGAGTTAGATTGGAGGCAACCATTCATGGATTACCTAAGTAAAGGAAAACTACCTCAAGAGAAGTCCCAAGCCAATTAGATATAGCAGAGAACACTTTCCTACACTCTTATGGATGGTGTCTTATACCGGTGGTCTTTCAATCATATGTCGTTACGTTGTTTAGACAAGCACAAAGCCAGTAAGATCATGACCGAGATACACTCGGATTATGTGGAGCCAACTAATCAGGTCTGAAGATGAATGCCAAGATCAAGAGATTAGGATACTACTGCCAGTCGATGATCAAAGATTGCATGGATATGACAAGGTGATGCCACCAATGTCAAATACACGGTGTGGACCTACACCAACCACCCAACATTCTACATCATACATTATGGTGGCTATTCGAGTTACATGATAGGGGTTTGATTGATCCTCCTTCTTTCAAGGGTCATCGATTCCTCTTAGTTGCTACTGACTAATTTTCCAAATGGCAAATGCGTCTACTCAAACAGGTCCAACTCAGCATGTGCTCCAGGATTTTAGGAACCATATCGTATATAGGTTTGGAGAGCTTCAATGAATTATATCTGATAATGGTACTACATTCAAGAGCATTGAGATTAACAACTTTTCCCGGAGATACAATATAGACTGGAGATATTCTACCATCAACTACCCAAGGGAAAATGGCTTAGCAAAAGCCTTCAACAAAGCTCTCATCCAAATACTGAAGAAGACACTCAAAAACAATAAGCGATAGTGGCTTGAGTAGTTAGTTGAAGCCTTATGGGCCTACCGCACCACATATAGAACTCTAACTTAGTCTACTCCTTTCTCCTTTGTGCATGGGTTCAAATCCGTTCTACCATTAGAAGTCCAACTCCCATCACTAAGGATAGCTTTGGGTAAGAAGATTACAACAGAAATGTAATGCCAAGTTAGGTTATAAGAGCTCAAAGTTTGAGGAGAGATGCTCATGGGCATGCCAAAACTCGAGTTGTACAAAGCTAAAATAATTTAAGCTCACAAAAAGTTGGTGCATCCTAGAGCTTTTCAAGTAGGAGAGCCTATTTTAGTTCTAAGGAGACCGATTATTACCCATCATAAGATGGGAGGCAAGTTTGAACCCACTTACGAAAGCCCTTTTTCCATAGAGAAGGCCTACTAATGAGGATCTTATCAACTTATTAATCATAAGGGAGAGCTCCCAATGCTTCCTATCAATGTGCCCTACTTAAAGAAATATTATAAATCATGTTTAAAAAAATTATCATTAATGAAAATTCTATTTCGAATTCAATCTCTTCCATGTTGAAAATATTCTTGTTTGCGAATTTGCCATGATGTGTTTAGGGTAGGTGTAAGGAACCCGAGCAGTGTACTATCCTTCATTGACACAACACAAATAAAAACTACACACAAACATATAAAACAAACACATATCTTTTGTCTCGGGCTACTTTTAGTTGAGATAATGCCCCCAATGACACTCACTTAGTCGCTGCTCCAGGTCGAGCTGATGTGCTACCCAACTAATATTTCACCCCAGTGGTCTTCTAGTTTGGAGGATGTAAGTCTGCTATGCTTTCCTTCCTTACTTGGCCACTGCACACTAATGAGCACCTTGATAGTTTGGTAGGCCTTATTGCGTGGCTAGTAAGCTACCTCATCGCTTCATTTAAGAGGATGTGAGTCTGCGATGCTTTCATCTTGGATTAGCATTTGTACACTGATTGGGTCAAGTATATTTGAGATTTAGGATAAGTCTCCCAGCGGCTCCTTCCCTCCTAACTATTATAAGTTTGGGTCTAGTCCTTCCTTAAGGCTCCCCGCTTAGTAGTCGCTCTAGGTTAGATATCATCTATCCCGCTGACGATAAACTATATCGATGATCAATTCTGCTTGTAAAGTTATAAGCCTACACGCTTTCTTTCTAGATTGATCATTTCACACCAATGGGTACCTTAGGTTGGTTGATTCTCACTATACTAATGGACAAACCACTCATGCTGATGGATACATCTTAGGTTGGTTGGTTCTCGCACCTTAGGATACACCACTGATAGCAGATGTAAGTCTGCTATGCTTTCTTCTTGAGTTGGCCACCGTACACCTATAAGCTTTCTTTTTCAGGGCTCAGGATAATGCCCCTAACATCACCTTCCTTGTGGGAACTATATTTGGATCACATCCATTGCAACCCCATTTAGACATTGCCCAGGTTACCATTGAATTGGACAATTTTCCTTTCCTAGTAACCACCCCTGTGGTTGGAGAATACATCTTGTGAATGTGCAGATTCTCCGCTGGTCTAGTAAATCTGAGATAGGTCAGGGCTGACATAGCCCCTTCTTAGTGAGGTTTTTCACACACTAATAGGGTCCACACAAAAATATAAATAAAATATATATTCACTTGCACATTAAGGGGACACCCTAGCCTTTGCCTAAGCATGCATCTTTAGGCAATGTCAACAAAACTTCCTATAGGAATCACCTAACTTCTCTTGAGTTGATATAAGTCCCCAGCAGCATTCACTCAATAATCACCCCTAAATTGGGTTCTATTTATTTTGCTACCAACATGTCACCCTAGTGGTTGTTCCCTACTTTAGAAGATGTAAGTCTGCTACACCTTCTTCATGGCACAACCATTGCATACCAAAAGGAAACCCCTTGGGTTGGCTAGCTCTACCCCATGGCCAGTAGACTATCCCTTTATATTTGTAAATCTAAGATAGGACAAGTCTGATATAGCCCCTTCTTAGTGGGTCCATTGCATACCAACATCATCCATAAATTAAATCTATTAGATTTGATCGAGCTCACATCCCTAGTGGATATGCCCTCAATTCAAAATAAAACTAAACCAAATAAACCATATCAAATCACATGAAATTAAAAAAAAAATAATCTTGACTACTTTTGAGTTGACATAAGTCCCTAGTGAAATTCACCCAGTAGTCGCCCTAGGTTAGGTTCGATTTATTGTGCATCCAACTGGTCACCACAGTGCTTGTTCCTCGCATTGGAAGATGTAAGTCTGATATACCTTCTTCCTAACACATCTGTTGCACACCGAAAAGCAACCCTTTAGGTTGACTAGCTCTACCCCGTAATTGGTAGACTATCCATTTGGATTTATAAACTTGAGGATGGCTAAGGCTGATATAGGCCCTTCTTAGTGGGTCCATCGCACATCGACAAGGCCCATACATTAACTTAGATTAGATTAAACCCAATCTAATTTTTCCTAGTGGAGTTAAATCACACCCTTCTCCCTAGTGGAGCCCCAAATCATATATAAACAACTCAAGCAGACAAATTAAATTCAAAACCAACCTCCCTAGTGTAGCGAAATTAAACCAACTCCTCCAGTAGAGTCTAAATCAAAGCAATCCAACCAAATTCTTATCTGTAGCGGATACATATCCAAATAAATCTATGAAATCAAACTGAAATCCCAATCCCCAGGGGATAGCCTGAACCTGCTTCCTTAGTAGAAGGTTCATATACCAAATCCCTAGTGGACTCGAGCCCATATCTCTAGTAGATATGCCTCCACATCAATTAAATAAAAATAAATTAATGTTGATTTGATCTTAACCCTTGGTGTATTATTGATTTTTATCCCTAATGGATCTTCTTTCCAAAATTCATATAATCAAATCAAATTCAAACCTTATCCATAGCAGATTTTCTTATTCTATGCCATCGACAAAGACCCCTAGCATGTCATGTCCAATCAATGTGTGATCCCTTAGCGGATCTCCCTCCTTATCCTTGACATGGAATTCACATCATATCTTATTTCTTCTCTTATTTCTTCAACCAAAATTCTAACAATGTATTCCTTCAAATTACATCATCTTAACATTGTAATCAACATTTTATGATTTGTGATGGTGCAAGCTCAAACTAACTATACAATATCATGCTAAACATAATATAGTGTGAATTAACAAACTATATTATCAGCCATCATATCCCTGATCTCTCCCTTTGCCACCACTATGGTTGTAACCTCCATTGCTCCTCCCACCTCCATAACCACCTTTGCTCTGACCACCACCTCAATATGCACCATCACCTCATCTCCCACCACCACTATTAATCACCTCCTCGCCTTCACCTCCATCAATCTAGACTAAGCTTAGTTGATGGTAATGTTCCTACCCAGTTAATTCTTAGGGTGGGGTGTTCATGTTTTAGGGTTTAGATTTTAGGGTTATTAGGGTTTAGGGTACGTTTTTCAGGGTTTAGATTGTTTTTATATGAGGTTTAGGGTTTAAGGTTTAGGGTCATTAGGGTTTTAAGGTTTAGGTTTTGGGTTTAGGGTTTTATGATTTAGGGTTTATTTTAGGATTATGGTTAGGGTTTAGGGTTATTCTTTATGATGTGGGTTTATAGTTATTTATATTTAGGGTTTAGGATTTAAGGTTTAAGATTTTCTAAAAAATTAGGTATAAAGGTTGGTTTAAGTTTTTCTAAGTTTATTAAGTTTATTTTAATTTATTTGAGTTTATTTTATTTTTTTATTTTTATTTAGGTTCATTTTTATTTTAATTTAGTTTAGTTTATTTATTTAGTTTAGGTTTTTTTATTTTACTTTATTTTTTTGGTTTAGGTTTATTTTTTAGTTCAATTTTATTTTTATTTTATTTTTTAGGTTTATTTTATTTTTTATTTTTAGGTTTAAAATTTGTTTTCATTTTAAGTTTATTTTGGTTTTATCTTTTAGTTTAGTTTAGGTTTATTTTAGTTTAGTTTATTTTATTTAGTTTAGGTTTAGGTTTAAGTTTAGTTTATTTAGCTTAGGTTTAGGTTTTATTTATTTTATTTAATTTATTTTAGTAGATTATTTTATTTTAGGTTTAGGATTAGGTTTTTTAGTTTATCAGTTTGATTTTATTTATTTTAGGTTTATTTTTAGGTTTAGGTTTTATTATGTTTGTTTATTTATTTATGTTTAGTCTTTACTATTTAGGTTTTTTATTTTAAGTTTAATTTTTGTTTATTTTAGTTTTATATTTATTTTATTTTAGTTTATTTTTTATTTATTTTATTTTATTTTTTTAGTTTGTTTAAGTTAATTTAAGTCTTTATTTTATTTAAGTTTAAGTTTATTTATTTATTTTATTTTAAGGTTATAGTAAGTTTAGGTTTAGGTTTTTAGGATTTAGTGTGTAGTTTTGGGTTTAAGGGTTGGTCTGGGGTTGGGTTTAGGGTTTAGTGTTTAGAGTTTAGGGTTTAGGGTTAAGATTTTAGGGTTTATGGTTTAGTAGGTTTATGGTTTAATGTTACTAGTGGTTTTAGAGTTAATTGGTAGGGTTTAGTTTGTGGATTTAAGGTTTTTACTAGTTTACTCTTTTTTATTTAGGGTTTAGTTTTTGGGGTTTAGGGTTTAGGTTTTAGGTCAGTAGATTTAGGGTTTAGGGTTGGGGCTCAGTTTTAGGATTTAGGTTTAGTTGTTGGGTTGGTGTAGGTTTAGGTTATAGTTTGGGTTTGTTTATGGTTTACAATTTTGGTTTAGTTTTTATTTATTTAAATTAAGTAAACCAGAGGTTTAAGTTTACTTAATTTTTTTTATTTTAGTATATTTTACTTTTATTTTGATTTAGGTTTATTTTAATTATTTAGTTTCATTTTTTTATTTTAGGTGTATTTATTTTAGTTTAGGTTTTTTTTTTTTAATTTATTTTTTAGGTTTATGCTTATTTTGTTTTAGTTTTCTTTTAGTTTTATTTTTTTTATTTTAGGTTTAGGATTAGGTTTTATTTTATTTTTTTAGGTTAGGTTTTATTTTAAGTTTTTTACATTTATTTTTTTTTGTTTAGGTTTAAGTTTATTTTTTTATTTTATTTTTAGTTGGTTTAGTTTAGGTTTAGGTTATTTATTTTCATTTAGTTTATTTTAGTTTAGGTTTAGGTTTATTTTATTTTATTTATTTTAGGTTTATGTTTTCTTAGTTAGGGTTTAGGTTTTATTTTCATTTATTTTTGGTTTTAAAGTTTTAGGTTTAGGTTTTCATTTATTTTTTTATTTTATTTTTATTTTGTTTAGTTTTATTTTATTGTTATTCATTTTAGTGTTTTTAATTTTAGTTTATTTAGTATTAATTTATCTTTTGTTTAGTTTTATTTTATTTTATTTTACATTTCATTTAGGTTATAGTTTTTTTTATTTTATTTTATTTTCTTATTTTAGTTAGGTTTTTTTTTAGTTATTTATTAAGTTTATTTAGCAGTTTAGGTGTAGATTTTAGGTTAGTTTAGGGCTCAGGGTTGGGTTGGTTGGCTTAGGTTTAGGTAGGTTTAGGTTTTAGGAGTTTAGGGTTTGCCAATTTAGGGT
The DNA here is from genome assembly GCA_021442155.1 of Cymbidium sinense. Lineage (NCBI taxonomy): Eukaryota > Viridiplantae > Streptophyta > Magnoliopsida > Asparagales > Orchidaceae > Cymbidium > Cymbidium sinense. The sequence continues at coordinate 218,918 of JAKCPB010000401.1, forward strand.
TTAGGTTTAGGGTTGGGTTTAGGTTTAGGATTTAGTGTTTAGGATTTAGGGTTTATGGTTGGTGGTTTAGGGTTTAGGGTTAGGGTCTTTATTATTTTCATTTATTTTCTTTAAATTACAAACTGATTTAGTTTATTTTATTTTATTTTATTTTTATCTATTTTAGTTTAATTTTTATTTTATTTAGTTTTACTTAAATTTAATTTAGTTTATTTACTAGTTAAGTTTTTTTAGTTTTATTTAGGTTTAGTAGGTTGTATATTTTAGTAGTTTATTTTATTTTTTTATTTTTTTAGGTTTAGGTTTATTTTTTATTTTAGGTTTAGGTTTAGGTTTATATTTTATTTTTTAGGTTTAAGGTTTAAGTTTTTATCTTAGGTTTAATTATATGTTATTATTTTAGTTTAGGTTTTTAATTTATTTTATTATATTTAGGTTTAGATTTATGTTTGGTTAAGTTTTATTTGTTTAGGTTTAAGTTTAATTTATTTTAGTTTTTTTTAGTTTAGGTTTAGGTTTATTTTATTTTATTTTAGTTTGGTTTTTTTAGTTTAGGGTAGGTTTTATTTTGTATTTATTTTTTACTTTTATTTTAGGTTTATTGTTAGGTTTAGTTTTCTTTTTATTTATTTTAGGTTGTGTTTTTAGGTTATTGGGTTTAAGGTTTCAGTTTTAGGGTTTAGGGTTATAGGTTTTAGGGTTTTGGGTTTTAGTTTAGGATTCGTTTAGGGTTTGGGATTTTATTTTTATTTGAGTTTAGGCTTTAGGGTTTAGGGTTTTAGGTTTAGGGTTTAGGGTTAGTTTTATGTTTTATTGTTTAGGGTTTAAGGTTTAGGATTTAGGTTTTATGTCCAAGGTTTAGGTTTTAGTTTAGGGTTTAAAGTTTTTGGTTTTTTTTATGAGAGAACAAATTTAGATTCAACATTTCCTTTTTTTTATTTCAACAACCAAGTAACACACCAAGTTTTCTAAGACACGTTTTATATGACAAAAAAATGAGCATAGAGCAAATCAAAACCCTAGATAACTACAACCGCCTCTAATGTAAGACACAGTCAATAACATTGATCATTCTTCAATTTCTAGTTCTCAATCCCCCGACTCTCAGTAGTAGATCCACCATCATATCCCCGATCTCTTCCTTCGCCACCACCATAGCTGTAACCTCTGATGCTCCTCCCGCCACCACAAACACCACTTCTCCGACCACCATCTCCATATTCACCAGCACTTCTAGATCCCTCACCACCACTAAGATTCAGCCTCTGCCTCCACCACCGATATGTAAGCCTAGTTGATAGTGATGTTCTACCATCTTCTTCCTTTCTAGGATTTATGTTGTTTTGGTTTAGTTTTATTTTTTAAATATATTTAATTACTTTAGGTTTAGGATTATGATGGATTAGAGTGTAGGTTTTTTTAGGTTTTAGGGTTTTGTGGTTTAGGAAGTTTGGGGTTTAGGTGGGTTAGGATTTGATTTAGGGTTTAAGGTTTTGAGGTTTAGTGTTTACAATTTAGGATTTAGGTTTTAGTATTTAGGCTTTAGGGTTTAGGGTTTTGAGGGTTTAGGGTTTAGGGTTTAGGGTGGTAAGTTTAGTAGGGTTTAAGATTTAGGGTTTAAGATTATAGTGGTATGGTTTAGTAGGGTTTAGTTTAGGAGATGGTTTAGGTATTATTTTTTAGGTTTTAGGGTTTAGGAGTTAGTTTAGGGTTTAGGCTTTTAATTACAAAATAGTTTAGCTTTATTTAGTTTATTTTCTTATTTATTTTAGCTTTATTTTATTTTACTTTTAGGTTTATTCTTTAGTTTATTTAGTTTAGTTTGTATATTTTAAGTTTTCATTTTTATTTAGGACTTTATTTTAGTTTATTTTTATGTATTTTAGTTTATGTTTATTTTAGTTTAGTTTAATTTTTATTTTATTTTCTAGGTTTTCATTTTATTTTTTATTTTTAGGTTCAGGTTTAAGTCTTTATTTTATTTTTTTTAGGTTTAGGTTTTAGGTTTTTATTTTAGGTTTATTTTTTGGTTTTATTTTTTAGTTTAGCTTTAGGTTTATTTTCATTTATTTTACTATTTATTTTAGGGTTTAGTTTATTTTATTTTGGTTTAGGTTTAGGTTTTATTTATTTATTTTATTTTAGCTTAGGTTTAGGTTTATTTTATTACATTTATTTTAGATTTAGGTTTTTTTTTACTTTTAAGTTTATTTTTTTAATTATTTTAGGTTTATTTCTTAAGTTTAGGTTTTATTTAGTTTTATTTTATTTTATTTTAGGTTTATTTTATTATTATTATGTTTAGTTTTATTTTATTTATGTTATTTATTTTTAGGTTTATTTTTTTAGTTTAGTTTATGTTTTTTGTTATTTTAATTTATTTTATTTTTATGTTTATGTTTAGGTTCAGTTTATGTTTAGGTTTTATTTATTTTACTTTTGGTTTTATTGAGTTTAGATTTTATTTTTGGGTTTAGGGTTTAAGATTTGGGTTTGGGTTTAGGGTTTAGGGTTTAGGGTTTAGGGTTGTGTTTACATAGGGTTTTAAGATTTAAGGTTTATGATTTAGGGTTAAGGTTTTAAAGTTTGGGTGGTTTAGGGTTACTTTTAGGGATTAGGGTTTAGGGTTATGGTTTTGTTTTTTTGTTTTAATTTTTACTTTTTAAAATTAAGTAAACTGGTTTATTTTGATTTATTTAGTTTAATTAGTTTTTTTTTTAATATATTTTATTATATTATTATTTTATTTAGGTTAATTTTCATGTATTTTTGTTTAGATTTTATCATTTTAGTTTATTTTTAAGTTTAGATTTATGATTAGGTTTATATTTTAGTATAATTTTATTTTATTTTACTTTTCAAGTTTATTTTATTTTTTATTTTAGGTTTAGGTTTATATTTTCATTTTTTTTTTAGGTTTAGTTTTAGGTTTATTTTTTAGGTTTCATTTTTTGTTTATGTTTAGCTTTATTTTTTAGTTTATTTTATTTTATTTAGTTTAGGGTTTAGGTTTAGTTTATTTTAGGTTATGGTTTTGGTTTAATTTATTTTAGTTTATTTTAGTTTAGGTTTTATTTTATTTTATTTATTCTAAGTTTATGTTCTTTTCATAAGGTTTATGTTTTATTTTTTTATTTATTTTAGGTTTATTTTTAGGTTTAGATTTTGATTTGGTTTTCATTTAATTTTATTTTAGGTTTATTTAATTTTATTTTTCTTTAGTTTTTATTTTATTTTAGTTTTTATTTTAGGTTTATTTTATTAGTTTAGTTTTATTTTATTTATTTTATTTATATTTTTATTTTGTTTTATTTTAGGTTTAGGTTTAGAGGTTTTGATTTTAGTTTAGAGATCATCTAAGGCCAAGATTTAATGATTTATTTAAAGTTAAATTTTTAGTGGTTAGGGTTTAGGTTTATGGTTTGGGGTGGGTAGTTTAGGGTTGAGTTGGTAGTATTAAGATTTAGTAGATTTAGTGGTTTAGGGTTTAGGGTTTAGTAGCCAGTTTTGGGGTAGTGGTTATTTGGTTAGTTCAGTAGGTTTCAGGCTTTGGGGTTTAAGAGAAAGTTTAGTTTAGTTTAGTTTATGCTAGGGTTTATGATAGGTCAGTTTGGGTAGGAGTAGTTTGGGTTAGTTTTTAGTGGGCCAGAGTTTTGGTTTAGCGTTTAGGTTTTAGTTATGCCTTTTAGTTTAGTGGTTTAGGGTTTAGGTCACCATAGCACAGTTTAGGTCTGGTTTTAGGTTTGGGTCAGGGTTAAGTGTGGAGGATTTAAGATTTTGGGTAGGGTTTAAGGTTTATGGTGTAAGGTTTATTTGTGGGTTTAGTTTAAGGGTTTATTTTAAAAAATTAAACTATTTAGATTTTTTGTTTATTTAGTTTATTATTTATTTTATTTATTTTATTTTATTTTATTATTTTATTTTTTTTTATTTAGTTTATTTTATTTATTTTTGATTATTTATTTTAGTTTAGGTTTTTTATTTTTTTAGGTTTAAGTTAAGTTTAGGTTTAGGTTTAGTTTTTTAGTTTAATTTTTTTATTTTCTTTTAGGTTTAGTTTTGGTTTTATTTTATTTTTTGGTTTGGATTTTAAGTTTTTAATTTTTTTAGGTTTTATCTTTTAGTTTAGTTTTAGGTTTATTTTAGTTTATTTTATTTTATTTAGTTTAGGGTTTAGGTTTAGTTTATTTAGGTTTAGGTTTAGGTTTTATTTATTTTAGTTTATTTTAAGGTTTAGGTTTATTATATTTCTTTATTTTAGGTTTTTTTTTTTTAGTTTGGGCTTTATTTTTTATTTATTTTGAGTGTTTGGTTTAATTTATTTTAGGTTTAGGTTTTTTTATTTATGTTTAGTTTATTTTAGCTTAGTTTAATTATTTTGTTTATTTTAGATTTAGATTTTTTTTTAGTTTTAAGTTTTATTTTTTATTTATTTTTTATTTTAAGTTTATCTTTAGTTTTATTTTTTTTATTGTTATTTTTTATTTTTATTTTTGTTTAGTTTTTTATTTTATTAAAGTTTTTATTTTAAGTTTATTTTATATTAGTTTAGTTTAGGTTTTATTTATTTATTTTAGTTTAGTTTTTATTTATTTATTTATTTTTTAGGTTTAGGTTTTAGTTTAGGTTTTTATTTTATTTTATTTTATTATTTTTTGAGGTTTAGGTTTTTATGTTTTATTTAGTTTAGGTTTAGTGTTTTAGGGTTTGGGTTTACATTTAGGTTTATTTTTTGGGATTAGGGTTTAGGGTTTTATGGTTTGGGTTTAGGGTTTAGGGTTAGTTTTAGGGTTATAGGTTTTTTTTTATGTGCTTTTTTTATTATTTGTTGTATTTTTAGTGTTTGTGGTTTAGGTTTTAAGTTTATGTTTTAGTTTTTAGGTTTATTTTTTTTTTTAACGAGAACAAATTAAGATTCAACATTTGTTCTTCTCGACACATCAAAAAGTAACACCCATGTTATCTAGGATAGAAGCGATGACATAGATAAAAAAATGTGTACACATAGTGCAAATTAAATACCTTAGATAACTAGAACCGTCTCTATTATAACGACATAGTTTCATAAGCCATTCTTAAGTTTCTCCAGTTCCCATCAAAACCACCCTAGCCTACCTATTATAGGGATCCACAATCATATCCCGATCTCTTCCTCCACCACCACCACGACTATAACCTCTATCACTCCTCCTGCCTCCATATCCACCACTACACCGACCACCACCTCCATATCCACTAGTCCATCCCCCACCACCACTAATCGATGCCTCAACCTTGCCTCCACCACCGTGATCTAAACAGAGCCTAATTGATGGTGATGTTCCCAAGGTTTTTTCCCATTCTTAGGGTTTGATTTATGTTGGTTTTAGTGTTAAAGTTTATTTTTTAATTTTTTTAGTTACTTTAAGTTTAGGTTTAGTATTTGGGGTTTAGTGTTTAGGGTTTAGGGTTTAGGTTTACTGTTTAGGGTTTTATGGTTTATGCTTTTATGGTTTTATGTTTAGAGTTAGGGTTTAAAGTTTAAAGTTTAGGGTTTAGGGTTTTGGATTTCGGGTTTTGGGTTTAGGGTATTCGGGTTTAGGGTTTAGGGTTTAGGGTTTAGGGTTTTAGGGTTTTGAATTTTGGGTTTAGGGTTTTAGGTTTAGGGTTTAGTTTAGGGTTAGGCTTTTTGGGGTTAGGTTATATTTTATTTTTTTTTATTTTAGGGTTTAGGGTTTAGGGTTTAGTGTTTAGGGTTCAAGTTTTGGTTTAGGGTTTAAGGATTTTTTTTAATATAAAATAAGTTCAAATTTAACATTTCTTCTTCTTGATTTCATCAACCAAGCAACACACTAAGATTTCTAAGACACAAGAAATGACATAGATCAAAAATGACCATGCATAGTGCAAATCAAAAGCCCTAGATAACTAGAACCGTCTCTACTATAAAGACACAATTCCATAAGCAACATACTAGATCAGCCTTTCTTTAGTTTCTTTAGTTCCCATCAGAACCACCCTTGCCTCTCAAGTACAGGGATCCACCATCATATCCCCGATCTCTCCCTCCACCTCCACCATGACTGTAACCTCCGTTGCTCCTCCCACCTCCATAACCACCACTGCTCTAACCACCACCTCCATATCCACCAGCACCTCTAGATCTCCCACCAACACTATGATTACCGCTTCCTCCGCCTTCGCCTCCACCACTAGATCTAGACTGAGCCTAGTTGACGGTGATGTTCCTGCTATTAAGGTTCTGCCCATTCTTAGGGTTTAGGCTTAGGTTTATATGGTTTTAGGGATCAAGTTTATTTTAAAATTTATTTAGTTACTTTAGGTTTAGGTTTAGGGTTTTGTGTTTAGGGTTGATGGTTTACTGCTAAGGCTTAGGGTTTAGTTTTTTTTTTTAATTTTAAACTCAAATGATTCCATAACAGACAAGAAATTACCAAATCAAATATGACATTATCCTCTAACAACTAATAAAATAGGATAAAATAAAATGTAATTAAAAAATTCACAAAAAATATTATTTCCAAAATTGATTTAACTACTAGAGATAATAAAGATTGATTTTATAGAAGGACAACAAAGCTTAGTTGAACAAGTAGAGACCCATATCATCATCAAATTGCTTAGCAGGCTCTTCCTTCTTCTCTTCCATTACAACAACCTAATTGAGTAGCACAAGGTAAGCATCGTGCTACCCACATCAAATTTACTAAGGTCTTTCTCAAATATGTGGGAGCCGCAGCAGTGGTGGAGGGGAGGTGTGAGAGAGAAGTGATCATTAAAAGGCCGAAGAACTTCGATGAGATCATCTTTAGTTAGGTCAAGCACCTCAAGACTAAACACTCAACCATCATCATACATAGACTAGTCGATAAGGCCATAAGAGAATGGCCTATTTAGGAGAGAAAGATCCCACCTTATCGACTTTTTTAATCGCTCAACCGGGTGATAATTTCAACAAACGGAAGAAAGAAGTGAAGGATCCAAACCAATGCTACCTGGGGAACCACAACATTAGTGCAACAAAACCAACATGGCAGAACACCAACTTTGTATTTCTCAACCTCACGATTTCTTTATGATCAACTTTCATAAAATTAGATCAATCGTTTTAGGGTTTAGGGTTTAGGCTTTTACGGTTTATGCTTTTGTGGGTTTATGGTTTTGGTTTAGGGTTTAGAGGGTTTAGTTTAGGGTTTAAGGTTTAGGGTTTTGGGTTTAGGATTTTTTAAGGTTTAGGGTTTAGGACTATTAGTTTTATATTTTTATTTTTTATTTTTTTATTTTTTTATTTTTTATTTTTTTATTTGTTTTTTATTTTTTATTTTTGGGTTTAGGACTATTGGTTTAATGTTGTATATTTAGGATTTAGGGTTTGAGGTTTAAGATTTATGGTTTAGGTTTCTTTATTTTTTAAGTTAAGTAGACTGGTAGTTTTATGTTTATTTAGTTTATTTAATTTATTTTTTATTTATTTTAGTTTATTTTATTTTTATTATTATTTAGGTTTATTTTTTTTATTTAGTTTATTTATTTTTTTGATTTATTTATTTTAGTTTAGAGTTTTTATTTTACTTTATCTTTTAGGTTTAGATTTATATGTTTATTTTTTAGATGAGTTTATTTTTTATTTTATCTTTTAGGTTTAGGTTATATTTTGACTTTTTAGGTTTAGGTTTATATTTTATTTTTTTTCTATTTAGGTGGTTTTTATTGTAGTTTATTTTTAGATTTTATTTAGTTTAGGTTTAGTTTATTTTAGTTTAGTTTATTTTATTTAGTTTAGGTTTAGGTTTAGGTTTATTTATTTTACTTTAGTTTAGTTTAGTTTAGGTTTTTGTTTATTTAATTTTGTTTATTATATTTTTATTTTAGGTATAGTTTTTTTAGTTTTATTTTATGTTATTTTTTTTTTTTAGGTTATTGGTTTAGGTTTAGGTTATTATTTTATCTTATTTATGTTTATTTTCTTTTAAGTTTAGTTTGTATTTTATTTAGGTTTTATTTTCTAGGTTTATTTTATTTTTTTAATTTAAGTTTTTTTATTTTATTTTATTTTTATTATTTTATTTTTTTTATTTATATTTTATAGGTTTAGGTTTAGTTTAGGTTTTATTTTATTTTTATTTTTTATTTTATTTAGTTTTAGGTTTTATTTATTTTATTTAGTTTATTTAGTTTTTCTTAAGTTTTATTTAAAGTTTAGGGATTAGGGTTTAGGGTTTTAGGGTTTAGGGTTTTAGGATTTAGGGTTAAGGTTTAGGGTTTAGGGTTTAGGGTTTAGGGCTAAGGGATTAGGGTTTAGGGTTTAGCGTTTGGGGTTTAGGGTTTTAATATTAAAGGTTTAGGTCTTAGGGTTAAATGTTTAGGGTTTATTTTAGGGTTTAGGCTTTAAGGTTAGTTTTGGGGTTTAGGCTTTAGGATTAGTATTTTTTTATTTATTATTATTTTTTATTTTTACGGTTTAAAGTTTAGGGTTTAGGGCTTAGGTTTTAGGTTTAGGATTCAGGTTTTAGTTTAGTGTTTAAGGTTTTTGATTTTTTAAATAAAGAGCATATTCATATTCAACATTTCTTCTTTTTGTTTTCATCAACCAAGTAACACATAAAGTTTCTCCAATTCCCATCGAACCAATCTCAGTGGATCCACCATCATATCACCGATCTCTCCTTATCACCACCATGGTTCATCATAGTTCCCAGTTTCTTTAATTTATTTTATTTTTATGTTTTATTTAGTTTAGTTTAAGTTTTAGTTTTGGTTTTTATTTGGGGGTTTAGGGTTTAGGTTTAGTGGGTTTAGGTTTAGTGTAGGTCTGTCAGAGGTTTATTTGTTTAGTAGGTGGGTTTAGTTGTGGTTTAGTTTTAGGTTTAGGGTTTAGTTTTAGGTTTGTGGTTTAGTGGGTAGTAGGGAGTTAATTTTAGGATTAGGTTTTATGACTTATTTATTCTTTAATTTTTTTTTTTGTGGGTAGGGTAGTACAGGTTTGATTTAGGGTTTTAGTTTTTTATTTTTAAATTAATTATACCCTTAAGTTTTTTTTATTTTTGGGTTTAGGTTAGCTTGTGGGTTTATGTTCTTGTTTAAATCAGATTGTTTTATTTTATTAGTGTATTTTTATTTATTTTAGTTTATTTTATTTTAAATTTATTTATGTTTATTTTTATTTTATTTAGTTTAATTTATTTTATTTTGGTTTATTTATTTAAGTTTAGGTTTTTTTTAGGTTTATTTTTAGTTGAGATTTATTTATTTTATTTTGAGGTTTAGATTTTATTTTATTTTATGTTTATAAATTTTATTTTATTTTTTAGGTTTAGATTTTAGGATTTTATTTTATGTTTGGTTTAGTTTATTTAGGCTTTATATTTAATTTAGTTAAGTTTATTTTAGTTTTAGGTTTATTTTATTTTTTTTATTTAATTTCCTTTTAAGTTTAGGTTTTTTTAGGGTTTAAGTTTTATTTACTATTTATTTTTAGGGTTTTTTGTTTAGGATTTTATTTAGTTTATTTATTTATTTTATTTTTATTTTAGATTTAATTTTTATTTTCTTTATGTTTTTTATTCTTAAGTTTATTTTATTTTATTTAGTTTAGTTTAGGTTAATTATTATATTAGTCTTTTATTTTATTTTAGGTTTAGGTTTTATTTTTTTTATTTTATAGGTTTTTTGTTATTTATTTATAAGTTTTTATTTAATTTAGGTTTAAGTTTTTTAGGGTTTAGTTAGGGTTTAGGGTTTTGTGGTTAGGGTTTTATTTTGGGTTTTTTAGCTTTTTATTTTGTGGTTCATAGGGTTAGCTTTTTCAGCTTGGCTATTTTGGGATTTTAGGGTTTAGATTTTATGCTTTGAGTTAGTTAGTAGGTTTTGTTTATAGGAATTAGGGGTTTTAATTTAGTGTTTAGGGTTTAGGGTTTTTTTAAAGTAAACCGATAGGTTTATTTATTTATTTTATTTATTTTAGTTTATTATATTTTAATTTTATTTTGGTTTACTTTTTTACTTTATTTAGTTTAGCTTATTTATTTTAGGTTTATTTATTTTAGTTCTTTTGGGTTTAGGTTTATCTTATGTTTTATTTTTTTAGTTTTATTTTATTTTTTTTAGATTTGATTTTATTTTTTATTTTAGGTTTTTTATTTGAATTTTTTGGTTTATTTTAGATTTTATTTTAGGTTTTATTTGTTAGTTTAGGTTTTGTTTATCGTAGTTTATTTTTTATTTTATTTAGTTTAGGGTTTTTAAGTTTAGTTTATTTTAGTTTAGTAGGTTTTATTTATTTTATTTAGGTTTATTTTATTTTTTATTTTAGGTTTAGTTTTCTTTAGTTTAAGGTTTGGTTTTATTTTTATTTATTTTTAGGTTTGTTTTTTAGGTTTAGGTTTTATTTTATTTATTTTATTTTAGGTTTATTTTTTATTTTATGTTTATTTTTTATTTAGGTTATTTATTTTTAGGTTTATTTTAGTTTTTTAGTTTAGTTTAGGTTTTTATTTATTTTATTTTAGTTTAGTTTTTATTTTTTATTTAATTTTTTTTAGGTTTAGGTTTAAGTTTAGGTTTAGGTTTAGTTTTAGTTGGTTTTATTAATTATATATTTTTTTTAATTTATTTAGATCATTTATTTTATTTTAGGTTTTTTATTTAGTTTTAGGTTTTAGGTTTTTGTGTTTTAGTGTTTGATTAGGTTTGGTTTAGTTGTGTTTAGGGTTTATGATTTGTGGAGGTTTTGTGTTTAGGGTTTTATTTAGGGTTTAGGGTTTTATTTTATGGTTTAGATTTAGGGTTTAGGGTTTTTTATGTTTTAGGTTAGTTTTTTAAATAAATAAACTCGTAGGTTTAGCATTATTTAGTTTATTTTATTTTTTTATTTTAGTTTTAGTTTATTTTTATTTTTATTTAATTTAGTTTATTTATATTGGGTTTATTTATTTTAGTTTAAGTTTTTTACTTTAGTTTAGTTTTTAGGTTTTGGTTTACTTTTTAGTTTAGTTTTATTTTTATTTTATTTTATGGTTTCAATTTAATTTTTTAATATTAGGTTTAGGTTTGGGTTTTTATTTTATTTTTTTATATTTTATTTTATGTTTATTTTTAAGTTTTATTTTTTAGTTTAGGTATAGGTTTATTTTTAGTTTATTTCATTTTATTTAGTTTAGCTTTATGTTTAGGTTTAGTTTATTTTGTTTAGTTTTATTTATTTTAGTTTAGTTTATTTATTTTAGTTCAGTTTATTTTATTTTTATTTTAGATTTTGGTTTTTTTTTAATTTAGGGTTTAGCTTTTATTTTAGGTTTATTGTTTAAGTTTAGGTTTTTATTTAGTTTATATTTTATTTTATTTTAGGTTTGTTTCTTTTATTATTATTTTATTTTATTTTAGGGTTATTTTATTATTATTTTATTTTTAATTTATTTCATTTTATTTAGTTTAGGGTTTTAAGGTTTAGGGTTTAGGGTTTAGGGTTAGGGTTTTTTTATTATTTTTTATGTATTTTTAGGGTTTAGGGTTTAGGTTTTAGGTTTAGGGTTCAAGTTTTAGTTTAGGTTTTACTTTTTTTTTTCTTTAATAGAATTCATTCAACATTTCTTCTTCTCGATTCAACTAAGTAAACCGCATGTTTTAGGATAGAAGTGATGACATAGATAAAAAATGAGCACACAGAGAAAATTAAAAACCTTAGATAACTATAACCATCTGTACTATAAAGACATAGTTCCATAAGCCATTCTTCAGTTTCTCTAGTTGCCATCAAAACCACCCTAGCCTACCTATTAGAGGGTTTATGGTTTAGGGTTTAGGTTTACTATTTAGGGTTTTAGGGTTCTTGTGGTTTAGGGTTTAGGTTTTTAGGTTTAAGTTTAGAGTTTGGGTTTGGGTTGGGTTTGGTTTAGGTTTTAGTTTAGGTTTAGGGTTGTGGGTTTAGGGTTTAGGGTTTATGGTTAGTTATAGGGATTAAGGTTTAGGGATAGGGTTTATTTATTTTTTTATTTTTAGGGTTTAGGGTTTAGGGTTTAGTGTTTAGGGTTCCAATTTTGGTTTAAGGTTTAAGGATTTTGGTTTTTTTTTTAATAGAGAACAAAATCAAATTTAACGTTTCTTTTTATTAATTTCATCAACCAAGTAACATACCAAGTTTTATAAGACACAAGCAATGACATAGATCAAAAATGAGCACGCATAGAGCAATTCAAAAGCCCTAGATAGATAGAACCATCTCTACTATAAAGACACAGTTCTATAAGAAGCATACCAGATCGGCCTTTCTTTCATTTCTCTAGTTCCCATCAGAACCACACTGGCCTCTCGAGTAGAGGGATCCACCATCATATCCCCAATCTCTCTCTCTGCCACCACCACAGTTGTAACCTCCGTTGCTACTCCCACCACCATAACCACCACTGCTCTGACCACCACCTCCATATCCACAGACTTTATCCCCCCATCAACACTATGATTACTCGCCTTCAGCCTCCCTCTAGATCAGCCTAGTTGATAGTGATGTTCCATCAAGGTTCTGCCCATTCTTAGGGTTTAGGCTTAGGTTTATTAGGTTTTATGGTTCAGGTTTATTTTTTAATTTATTTAGTTACTTTAAGTTTAGATTTAGGGTTTAGTGTTTAGGGTTTATGGTTTACTATTAAGGCTTAGGGTATAGGGTTTAGGTTTTTTTTTTTAATTATAAACTCAAATGATTCCATAACATATAAGAAATTACCAAATCAAATAATACATTATCCTAACAAATAAAATAGGATAAAATATAATTAAAAAATTTATAAAATTGTATTTCAAAATTTATTTAACTCTAGATAATAAAATTTTATTTTATACATAATAAAGCTTAGAACAAGCGAAACCCATATCATCATTAGATTCCAGCTCTTCCTTCTTCTCTTCCATTGTAGAAACCAGACCGAGGCAGGTAAGAGAGTTGCATAAGCATGCGCTACCACATCAAATTTACTAATATTTCAAATACTCTTAACCTTCTCACCCTATGTGTAATCAGTGGCAATCATGATGGTGAGGACATTCTTGTAAGCATTAATGAACACGTGGGACACTACAGCAAGGGTAAGATAAGAGAGGGCAAGTGAGAGAGAAGTGATCATTAAAAGGGCTGCCAAAAAATTCTTGAAGAGATCATCTTTAGTGAGGTCAAGCACCAGATAACATCAACCATCATACATAGATTGGATGATAAGGCCATAAGAGAATGGCCTAGCCCCCAACTTAGCGAGGAGAGGAACCTCTGAAGATCCCACCTTATCGCCTTTTTTAATTAGCTCAATTAGGGTGATAATTTTAACAGAACCTGGAAGAAAGAGGTCTGTGAAAAATCCAAACCAATGCTACCTGGGGAACCAAAATCCATAGGTGTAACCAACATGGGAGTACCAACTTTGTATTTCTCAACCTCTTCCTTGACTTCTTTAAGATCAAATTTCACAAAAAATCACTCAATCGCGGGTTTAGGGTTTGGGTTTGATTTAGTCTTTTACGATTTATGCTTTAGGGTTTAGGTTTAGTTTTTTAGTTTAGGGTTTATGGTTTATGGTTTAGGGTTTAAGGTTTCGAATTTTGGGTTTAGGGTTTTTTAGTGATTAGGGTTTAGGGTTTAGGGTTTAGGGTTGTAGGTTTAATGTTCTATGTTTAGGATTTAGGGTTTAGGATTTAAGATTTATTGTTTAGGTTTTTTTATTTCTTAAATTAAGTAAACTGGTAGGTTTATGTTTGTTTAGTTTATTTATTTTATTTTTTCTATATTTTAGTTTATTTTATTTTTATTTTTTTAAGTTTATTTTTTATTTATTTTTAGTTTATTTATTTTGATTTATTTATTTTTAGTTTTTTTTTATTTTACTTTATCTTTAGGTTTAAGGTTTATTTTAGTTGAGTTTTATTTTATTTTATCTTTTAGATTTAGGTTATATTTTTGACTTTTAGGTTTAGGTTTAGGTTTATATTTTATTTTTTTTATGTTTAGGTTTTAGTTTCTATTTTAGCTTATTTTTAGATTTTATTTTTTAGTTTAGGTTTATGTTTTTATTTTAGTTTATTCTATTTTATTTAGTTTAGGTTTAAGGTTTAGTTTATTTTAGGTTTAGGTTTAGGTTTTATTTATTTTATTTTAGTTTAGTTTATTTTAATTTAGGTTTTATTTTATTTTGTTTATTATATTTTTTTATTTGAGGTTTAGTTTTTTTTAGTTTAGGATTTTATGTTATATTTTTTATTTATTTTGAGGTTTATTTTAGGTTTAGGTTTTATTTTATCTCATTTAGGTTTATTTTATTTTTTTATTTTACATTTAGTTTGTATTTTATTTAGGTTTTTATTCTAGGTTTATTTTATTTTCAATTTAGTTTAAGTTTTATTTATTTATTTTATTTTTGTTTATTTTTATTTTATTTTATTTTATTTTTAGTTTAGGTTTAGGTTTTAGTTTAGGTTTTATTTCATTTTATTTTATTTATTTAGTTATAGGCATTTTATTTTATTATTTAGTTTATTTAGGTTATTAGGTTTTTAGGGTTTACGGCTTGGGGATTAGGATTTAGGATTTTAGGGTTTAGGGATTTTTTATTTTTTTATTTTTTTATTTTTTATTTTTTTATTTTTCATTTTTTATTTTCTTTTTTTTTTTTTGGTTTTAGGTTTTTTATGTTTAGGGTTTTGGGTTTTTTTTTAGGGTTGATTTCAGGGTTTAGGGTTTGGATTTAGGGTTTGTGGTTTAGTGTTAGTTTTGTTTTTTTAGAGTTTGGGGTTTAGGGTTTTGTGGATTTTAGGTTTTGGGTTAAGGTTTGTGGCTTAGGTTATTTTAGGGTTTATTAGTGTTTTTTATTATTTATTATTATTTTGGGTTTGGAAGAGTTTAGGGTTTAGGTTTTAGGTTTAGGGTTTAGGTTTTAGTTTTTTTTAGGGTTTTGTATTTTTTTTAACAAAGAGCAAAATGATTCAACATTTCTTCTTTAGTTTTCATCAACCAAGTAACACAAAATTTCTTATTTCCCATCAAAACCTCACTTTGAGTGTGGATCCACCATCATATCTCTCTCCATCGCCACCATCATGGCAAGAACCTCTCCATTCCATGTTAATTTGTTTTTTTTTATGTCTATTTAGTTTAGTTTATGTTTTTTTAGGTTTTATTTTAGGGTTTGTGGTTTGGGGTTTAGGTTTGGGTTTAGGTTTAGGGTTTGGGGTTTAGGTTAGGGTTTGGGTTTAGGTTGATGGGTTTATGATTTAGGGTTTAGGTTTAGTGTTTAGGCTTGGGATTGGGTTTTAGTTTTAGGGTTTGGGTTTGTGGTTTGGGTTTTCTGGGTTTAGGTTTATTTTAGTATGGTTGTTTAGGATTAGGGCTTTTTTTATTGACTTTGTATTTATTCTTTTTTAATTTTTTATTTTGTTAGGGTTTAGGGTTTTGGGTACAGGTTTTTGGTTTAGGGTTTAGGTTTTAGTTTAGGTTTATTTTTAAATTAAGTAAACATGTAGGTTTAAGTTTTTTTTTAATTTATTTTTAGGGTTTAGGGTTTAGGGTTAGCTTAGGGTTTATGGGTTATTTAATAAACTGATAGGTTTTGGGTTATTTAATTTATTTATTCTATTTTTTATTTATTTTAGTTTATTTTATTTTTAATTTTTATTTATGTTTATTTTTTATTTTTTTTTAGTTAGTTTAATTTATTTATTTTAGGTTTATTTTAGTTTAGGTTTTCTTATTTTTAGTTTATTTTTAGATTAGGTTTATTTTTAGAGATTTATTTTTATTTTATTTTGAGGTTTATGTTTTAATTTTTATTTTATGTTTAGGTTTAGATTTTTATTTTATTTTTAAGGTTTAGATTTTAGGATTTTATTTTAGGTTTATTTTTAGATTTTATTTTAGTTTAGGATTAAGTATATTTTAGTTTATTTTATGTTATTTAGATTAGGTTTAGTTTAGGTTTTATTTTATTTTGTTTATTTATTTTAGTTTAATTTATTTTAGTTTAGGTTTAGGTTTATTTTATTTTGTTTATTTTATTTTATTTGGTTTAATTTTTTTTTTTTTAGTTTTTTTATTTTATTTTTTTTTTAGTATTTTATTTTTTATTTTTAGTTTTATTTTAAGTTTTATTAGTTTATTTTATTTTAGTTTTTATTAATTATTTTATATTAGTATATTTATTATTTTTAGGTTTAGTTTAGTTTTAGTTTAGGTTTTATATTTATTTTTTATTTTATTTATGTTTAGGTTATATTTATCTTTTTATTAGTTTAGTATGTTTTGGTGGGTTTAACAGGGCCCAGGCATCAGGGTTTTAGGTTTAGGGTAGTTGGTTTTATTTTGTGGTGGAGGTTATTTCACTGCCAAGTGGTAGGTTGGTATTTTTGTAGGGTTTATGGTCAGGATTAGGTCAGTGCAGGGTTTAGGGTTTCTTAGAAATCAGGGTTGGTAGGTTTAGAGATGGTTTTAAATTAATTAAACCAATAGGTAGGTAGTTATTGTTTTATTTATTTCATTTATTATATTTTTTATTTTATTTAGTTTTGCTTTTTATTTTATTTAGTTTAGCTTATTTATTTTAATTTATTTTAGTTCATTTTTTAGGTTTAGGTTTATGTTTAAGTTTTAATTATTTTATTTTATTTTTGGATTAGGTTTTATTTTTATTTTTAGTTTAGGTTTTAGTTTAGGTTTTATTTGATTTTAGGTTTATGTTTTAAGTTTTTATTTTAGGTTTTATTTATTAATTTAAGTTTAGGTTTATTTTTAGTTTATTTTATTTTATTTAGTTTAAAGTTTAGTTTATATTTAGGTTTAAGTTTAGGTTTTATTTATTTTAGTTTAGGTTTATTTATTTTATTTTGTTTATTTTTAGTTTATGATTTTTTTAGTTTAAAGTTTTGGTTATATTTTTTATTTATTTTTAGGTTTACTTTTTAGGCGTAGGTTTTTATTTAATTTTTATTTTATTTTATTTTAGTTTTATTTTATTTTTATTTTATGTTTTGCTTTTTTTGTTTAGGTTTTTATTTTTTGATTTATTTTATTATTTTAGTTTAGTTAAGGTTTTATTTATTTTATTTATTTAGTTTTATTTTTATTTTATTTTCTTGGTTTAGTTTTAGTTTAGCTTTTTTTATTAATTATATATATTTTACTTTATTTTAGTTTTTTTATTTTAAAATTTTGGTTTTATTTATTTTAGTTTTTTCAGTTTTTGGTGTTTAGGGATTAGGGTCAGTTTAGGGTTTAGGGTTTAGGGTTTAGGGTTTATGATTTGGGTCAGTAGGTTTTGTGTAGTTTAGAATTAGGGGTTTGGTTTAGTATTTTGGGTTTTATGGCTTAGATTTGGTTTAAGGTTTACTGGGTTAGAGTTTTTTTATTTTTTATTTTTATTTTTTAAATTAATTAAACTTGTAGGTTTATGTTTATTTATTTATTTTTTATTTATTCTATATTATTTTATTTTATTTTTATTTTGGTATATTTTTATTTTTATTTAAGTCAGTTTATTTATTTTAGGTTTATATATTTTACTTTAGGTTTTTTATTTTAGTTTAGTTTTTAGGTTTAGGTTTAGGTTTTGGTTTATTTTTTAGAATTGTTTTATTTTTATTTTATTTTTAGGTTTTAGTTTTATTATTTATTTTTAGGTTTAGGTTTAGGTTTTTATTTTATTTTTTAGGGTTTAAGATTTAGGTTTTATTTTATGTTTATTTTAGGTTTTATTTTTTAGTTTATGTTTAGGTTCATTTTGGTTTTATTTCATTTTATTTAGTTTAGGCTTAGGTTTAGGTTTTAGTTTATTTTGGTTTAGCTAGTTTTATTTATTTTAGTTTAGTTTATTTTAATTTAGGTTTAGGTTTATTTTATTTTTATTTTAGGGTTATGTTTTTCTTTTAATTTAGGGTTTAGGTTTTACTTTAGGTTTATTGTTTAAGTTTATGCTTTTATTTAGTTTTATTTTATTTTATTGTAGGTTTGTTTTTTTTATTATTATTTTAGGTTTAGTCTTTTAGTTTATTGAATTTTTTTATTTTTTTTTAGCTTAGTTTATGTTTTTATTTATTTTATTTTACTTTGGTTTTTTATTTTTTTTTATTCTTTTTAGGTTTATGTTTATGTTTAGGGCTAGGTTTAGTTTTTAGTTTATGTTTATATTTTATTTTATTTTATTATTTTCGTTTATTTTAAATATTTTTATTTTTTTATTTTTAGGTTTTATTTAGTTTAGATTTCATTTTATTTTTATTGATTTAGGGTTTGGTGGTCCGGGGTTTGGAGTTTAGGGTTTAGGGTTTATGCTTTTAGGGTTTGTGGTTTAGGGTTTAGGTTTAGGAATAAGGTTTAGGGTTTCTGTGGTTGTGGTTTAGGTTTAAGGTTTTAGGTTTCAATGTGATTCATGTTTAGCTTAGGGTTTAGGGCTTTTTTTTTTTATTTAAAATAGAGAACAAATTCATGTTCAACATTTCTTCTTTTATTTATTTAATTTAATTTTTATTTATTTTAGTTTATTTTTTTATATTTATGTTTATTTTTAATTTTTATTTTATTTAGTTTATTTATTTTAGTTTAGCTTTTTTATTTTAGTTTAGGTTTTTTATTTTAGTTTATTTTTTAGGTTTTGCATAGATGTTTAATATTTAGTTGAGTTTTTTTTTTGTGTATGTTTCATTAAATTTAAGTTTAGGTTTTATTTTATTTTTGGTTTAGGTTTTACTTTTATTTTTTAAGTTTAGGTTTAGATTTTTATTTTTCTTAGTTTAGGTTTTAAGTTCCATTTTTGGTTTATTTTAGGTTATATTATAGTTTAGGTTTAGGTTTATTTTAGTTTATTATATTTATAGTTTAGTAGGTAGTTTAGTTTATTTTTTTGGTAGTTTTGGTTTTTTTTTTAGGTTTTTTTTTAGGTTTAGTTTTTTTATTTTATTTTATTTTAAGTTTGTTTTATTTTATTTTTAGGTTTAGTTTTATTTTATTAAGTTTTTTATTTTTAGTTTTGTTTGGGTTTTATTTATTTTATTTAGTTTTATTTTAATTTTATCTTTTTTGGTTTAGGTTTAGTTAGATCTAGTTTATGATTTTATTTTATTTTGGTTTAGATTTTATATATATTATTTTAGGCTTTATTTAGTTTAGTTTTAGGTTTTATTTTTATTTTGGGTTAGTCATTTCAGGATCACTTAGGTTTAGGGTCAGGATTTAGGGTTTTAGGGTTGGGGTTTAGGATTTAGGGTTTTGGTTTTTTTTTATTTTGGGAGGGTCAGAGTTTGGGGTTTTGGGTCACTAGGATTTAGGTTTGGGGCTATGGTTTAGGGTTGGGTTTTGATTTTTGAGTTTAGGGTAGGTTTGGGTTTTAGGTTATTAGTTTAGTCAAGTTAGTCAATGTTTAGTTTTGGGGTTTTTTAACAGAACAAACTGATCCAACATTTCTACATTTATTTTAGTTTATTTTTTTTTTTTTTTATTTTATTTTTTTTTAGTTAGTTTAGGTTTTATATATTTTATTTCATTTTATTAGTTTATTTTATCTTATTTTTTGGTTAGTTTAGTAGTTTAGGTTTTTTATTTATTTATTATTTTTATTTTGGATTTAATTTAGGTGTTTTTAGGTTAGGTTGGTTTGTGGTTGTGTTTTAGGGTTATTAGTGTTAGATTTAGTGTTTAGTGTTAGGCTTTAGGCTTTAGGGTTTAGGGTTTTTTTAGGATTTTAGGGAGATTAGGTTAAGTTAGGGCTTTAAGGTAGGGTTTGGCTTGTGGTGTGGTTTTAGGGTTTAGATGAGTAGGGTTTAATGTTTATGATTTTAGGGTTTAATAGGGTTTAGGGTTGGTTAGGGTTAGGGTTTAGGATTTAGGATTTAGGCAGGCTATACCCTTATAAAAAACTGGAATAGAAAGAATAATTATAATTGTATTAAATGCTTCTTTCTTCATATCTCCATTTTGATTTGGTTCCTTTCATTTGGATGGTGCTTGCTTCAAAGGAATAGAGGGCACTAGGATAAAGCCTTCTCTCCAATGCTCATCCTAATCCCTCACATCATTATTCCTAAATCTTATTGCAAAAATTACATTTATATGGGGAAAGTAAATCTAACTACACCTGCAAAATAGAGGTTAGCTAAATACAAATATAATCCCAAGCAGTTGTATTTATAATTTGGACTTAGCGCCCTACTCATGGATAACTAAACCCACCTGTCCTAACTTGGATTATGCTTAAGGATTTTAGCAACTTGCAAAAAGAGCATTCACATTTATTTAAGTATCCCTTAAGCATAATCCCTTGCAAAAAATATGATTAGCTTAATATTGGCCTATCATCTAGTCTACGAAGCATACACCCTAATATCCAATCTAAAATAATACATCATAAAAGAAAACTTACATCACAGCATACACCATCCTAACTTAGAGCTAGAAGTGGTGACTTAATTCTAATGTGTAAGGCTTGTGTGGTAAGTCTTTAGGCATTAGTGTTGTATTTTCTAAGTGTAGAAGGATTCAATTTACCATGGAAGGTTGATTTCACATGAAATAGTTTAATTGATTTGAGAATTTAAATTGTGTATTTTTTTTTATTTGATTACACTTAGCAACTAAGTGTTATAAAGAGAGGAAAAGAGGATTGGCCTCTTTCATCCCTACCTTAAGTCACTTTCTAAACTATATTAATTTGCTTTAGTTCTCTTTAGTGAATGACTTACTAAATGATTTAATTAATCCTAGTTTAGTTTCACTTTAAATAATCATATTCAAAATGAAAGGCATCTTAAGATTAATTTAATTGAATTACTACCACATGACATATATTAAATCATTCCTTTCCAACACATGTAACATGCATACATTTTAATCTATATCTATACATGCAACATATTATAGCACACTTAAATGATGAATGTATGTGTATGTTTAGAATTTATATTATATTTGACTGAATTATTTAAACATATTAATTTAAAACTTTATCCAAATACTTATACAAAATTGACATAAGAATGAAATTAAATAGGCATGTGCTGTTGTTAAACCAAAGAAGTGAGGTAATCAAATGACCTTCTTGGAGCTAGCTAAAGCCTTATATTCTTGGGATGTCTAGACTATATACTTATTTGCATTCAAACATATGTAAATTTGAATACAAGAACAGAAGAAGTAAGCTCCAAATCATATGGCAAAATAATTCAACCACTTAGTCAATTATGAATGCATGCAATTTTATAGTAAAATGGAATTTCCATTCATTAACCACATATACATATACATGTATAAAGATATCGGCAAGTACAGGTCATTGTTAAACCAGGGAAGTGAGGTAATCAGATGACCTCCTTGGGGCTAACTAAAGCCTCATCTTCCTGGGATGTCCAGACTATATGCTTACTTTTCATGGAAACACATGGATGTATACATAAATGAGGGAAAGAAAACCATGCAAAGATTGTATATTTTTTGGATTGAATCATTTATATATATAATTAAAGCTATCCAATATGTTGAAATACATAAGAATGAAATCAAATGGGTACGTTGTTAAACTAGGGTGTGAGGTAATCAAATGACCTTCTTGGGGCTAACTAAATCATGTTCTCGGATGTCCACTATATACCCATTACCATTCAATCTTACATAAATCAACACATGAATAGAGGAAAGAGAACTCAACATTCATACACTTAAGCTATAAGCACATGCATTTCTTATGTATTTATTACTAGCACATATTATTCTTTATTTATAAGCTTTTGAAAAATACATTTGATTTAATAGATAATAGCCACATATATTAAATTAAATCAACACATGCAAGCTTACATAAAGGAAATCCATTTTATTTTACTTGATTTTGAAAAGATGGATGCATGAATTCAAATGACATACCAAATTTAACATGATTGGAAAGAGGACA
This sequence comes from Cymbidium sinense, assembly GCA_021442155.1. Taxonomy (NCBI): domain Eukaryota; kingdom Viridiplantae; phylum Streptophyta; class Magnoliopsida; order Asparagales; family Orchidaceae; genus Cymbidium; species Cymbidium sinense. The sequence continues at coordinate 240,823 of JAKCPB010000401.1, forward strand.
ATCAAATATAAGCATGTGATTCATTCAACCAAACTAGTTCTTAAGGACAATCAAATCAAATAAGATTATTTAAAGCAAACCAAAGCTTCTTTATTAATTATGTTTTGGATTTCATTTGATTTAAAGAGAAGAGAAATCATCACTTATTATTTTAATCACATTACCACATTAATGATTTGATGTAATTTAAGGAAATGTAATTAAGTTTACTTTGTGGTTTAATTAAGTTGAACCTTTAATTTGATGAATTATTTACCCTTACCTATGTCACCTTAAAGTAATTAACTAAATAATTATAGGCCAACATGATATGCATGGAAAATAAACTTGCAATGATCCTAGGAAGTAAAAGGGGCCTAATGAAATTGGGTCATGATTAATATTTAAATAGATTAAGTGAATTAATTACTCTTATGGTTTTCCCATAAATGTTTACTAACCATAATTTCATTAAACTCTTTTAGGTTATTAAACACCTAAAGATCTACCCCATTATTTAATTAATCAAGGTTTGATGTGATTATGATTTCAATTTGATTAAGTGATATAATTAGTTAAATCTTAATTAATTTCATTTTAAAAAAGGGTGAAATGAACTTAGGGAAAGGGGTCCCAACCCTATTCCTTAGTTCACTTACTGTTGAACAATGATTAATAAACTTAATTAACTAATTTGTTACTATTCATGGGATTAATTAATCATTAATTAACTTAAATGAGTAGTTAAGGCTTACTTTGTCAATTTTTATAATTAATTGAGCAATAAATCCCAAGAAAATCATGGGAGATAGAGGTCATCCCATTAAATTAACCCACAAAATTTGGGATTAATTCCTCAAGTATTTAAGGATTAAGTAAGTTAATAAATTTTGTAATTAAACTTTAATTAAATCTTATTAATGTTCAAAAATTAGTTAAGATCATTTTAATTAATTCTATTCTTAAATACCTTTAAAATGAGTATTTATTTTTATTTTTTATTTCTCTATGATTTTTTTTATTTTAGATGTTTCAGCCATTAAAAATGATTAATTAAGCCTAATTAAAGCTTAATCTATTGCCACATATATGCTTTCCATGTGGCATAGCAAGATTGGCTACTTAAAACTTATCTGACTCAACCACGGGCGAGGGTGCGTGCTTTCTCATTCCATTCGATCTAAGATTCGGATAATCCCCATAGCTTAATAGGATTAAATTAGATCGATCTAGGATCTAATCACTCGTCTCCAATCATGCAAAGATGGTGTGATCTAACATCATGCTAGTGAGGGAGAATGGAATCTGTCTGACATTTCTTACTTGATCCAAGCTTACACAATATCAGATAAACTCCAAAAGGATCCCACACCTTCATGACATCAATTGGAGGGGATCTATCGATCAAAATTACATAAGATCAAGTTTTCTTCAAAATGCTCCAACCCATTTTTGCCTAATGATCAGTTTTGGAAGCATACCTCATTGGATCTCAAAATTGGTGGCTTGAATGATTGAGGAAGCTTAATCTAGTGGAGATGAAGCCTCTTGACCAGCAATTGGATCAATTCTCGATGTTCGCTGAAAGGCCATGAACTGATGATTTGGAGCTCGCCTTTGATCAAGTCCCACCTGTGCTGGGAAGCTTTGAGATGGTTTTTCTCTTGAAGGCCCAAAGAAGGTGCAAAAGTTAATTTGAGTTTGATGGAGAAATGAGAAATTGGAGTGTCCTATGAGATGATGGCATTTTTGATCGAGGAACAAACTTGGGAGCTTAGAATGGCTCTAGCAACTTGTCTTGGGTAGCTAGGTTCAGAATGATTTTATGTGTGTTTGAGTTGAAATGAGAGGGTGTATACTCCCACTCCTTCACCAGGGATCGAGGTTGACTTATAGTCATCCACCATCTCAAGAGTCATGGCGAGAAGGTGAGTTTCTTTAATTTGGTTGGTTGAAGGTGTGGAGGTGGCTGCCAAGGAGGAATCATGGGTGTCTTATGGGTTTCAAATGCTCCAATGCGGAGGGTAAGGTGATTTCAGATCCCATGGGTCATGACTGACCTAACCACCCTTTGGGTCAAGTTGGGTCGTGGACTATTAGAGAGTGCCAACCAAAGATTGGAAAAAGATCACTTACATGGGTGATTTTTCATGTGATGCCCTTGAACCAAGGGTAGAATGGTCATTTGGTATTGGATTTGATTTGGCAGATTTGAAATGAGCCAAAAGTGGGTTAGCAAAACTTCAAGTCAATTGAGTTGATTTGAGTTTGGCTCAATTTTACTCATTTAGGTCAAATTATGTTAGGTTGGGTCAATTTGGTCTTTTAGGTCAAATTGGGTCAACTTGGGTCAAGAGGGCCAATTAGGTTTGGTTCGACTCAATTGAAGGTCAAGTCATATTCAAATATTGATTTTGATTTGCTATAAATCATTGGTTTCATGGGATTTGCCTTAGGTTGCAATTTTGCTAGTTTAGGTTCATATGGGTTAAGGGGTTGACTTGGTCAAATGTCCAAGTTGACTTGGTTTTACCTAATTTGTGACAATTGATCAACCTAGGGTGATTAATAATCATGATGGAAGGTTTTGATGAGCTTAGTTCAATCCAATTTGTGAAGGATTAGAACTTGGCTCAAATAGGTCAAATTGGCCACTTTGGATAAAGTGGACCAATTGGGTTTAGTTGGCTTGATTTTGGGTTGCGTTTGATTTAGTTGAGTTTATATATGGATTTGTGATTGATATATAATTTCAATTGCTATTGGGTTCGGTTCGAATGGGTTTTGTTTCATTTGAACATTTCAAGTCAAAAGGGTTAAGTTGGGTTTGACTTGGTTTGATTTTGGTTTGGCTTGATGATTGTAGATTTTATTTATATTTGAGAATATAATTGAAGGTATGATTGATTCATGAGAAAATCAATATAATTTTGAATTTGGAATGAAGGAATTTGGCTAAATCCATGGAGTTGGGTCATGTGGCTTAGGTTTGGATTTTGATTTGGTTTGATTTAGTTTTAATGATTTAAATGTATATTTCATATAAATTTGTGAAGATGATTGAAAATATGATTGATTTATGAGAAAATCAATTGAGTTTGACTTGATTTGGATTAAGATTTTGCTAAGTCCATGGGATAGGTCATATGGCTTAGAAGGGTTTTATTTAGTTTGATTTAGTTTGATCATTTTAATGTAGATTTGATTTATATTTAGAAGATGATTGAAGATATAAATTTATTATGAGAAAATCAATTGATTTTGATTGATTTGGATTAAGATTTGGCTAAGTCCATGGGATAGGTCATATGGCTTAGAAGGGTTTCAAGTTTGGATTTGATCATGGGCTTCAATCATTTGGTTTTGGAATTTGGGTTTGGATTTGGATTTGATGTTCAATTGAACTTGAGGTTTGGTTTGAGAATGAACATGTATTGGATTTGGGTTGTAGGTAGGTGGATTATCCTAATCCCTAAGGCATAACCTAATCCTATGGTTAACCCTTCTAAGTCTTTAGGCTTAGGTTAAGTGTTTACCTAATTGTTAGAAGTGTCTTATGATTGGGGAAGTCTTAGTGTATAGAAAACTCCTAAATCTAAGATGAGAAGTTGAATCACTCAAAAGTGAGGTCAACAGCCTTTGGCTCCATAGTGTTGCCCTGGAGATAGATGATTGGAAGACCAAGCCAAGTTTCATATTATAGACTGATACATCTTTCAATGCTTTCTTGGGAGACATGGATGACATGACAACAACATAGTTCCATCCTCTCATGTATGAAGTTTGTGAGAGGTGGGATCGCCTAATGTCAAAGGAGATCTCAAGCCATTTATAGTTTACGAGGTCGGCATATATGAGGACGGATTACTACCTCCCTCAAAATCAATAAGTCATTCTCTCATGAACTTTTCCAAAGTTAAAAAAAAAGAAAAAGAAAGAGAATTAGAAAAGAAAAGAAAAGAGAAAAGAAAAATGAATAAAAGGGAGCAAATAGACTTGGAGGAAGTGGAGCTGACGTTAAATTCCACCCATGGTTGTTAATCCATTCGAACATATGGGTAGATGACCACCTCCACTAGTGAGGAAGAGGCCGCTAGAGGCAATCCAGAAAACCTTTATTGGCCACCAATAGAAAATATGTCCCAACTACTAGGAGTACACTTGTTATCCATATAGACTTAGAGTCTAGTTCATAAGATGAGTCTTATATGGTAGACACCACCAGCAATAGATTCCCTTGAAGGTGACACTTGAGCCGATAGATGAAGACCGGCTCCAAAGCAAAGCATAAGTGTATCCAAGTCTATATGTGAAACAATTAGGCATCGCTTGGGAACCTTAGCTCTAACCCCACTTTCCTCTCAAAAAGCAGGGTTTGGTAAGGAAGCCCCTAAGTCATCCACATGTGTGAAGACAGAGGTTCTTGGAGCATCATCCTCAAGAAGTTGATGTAGAACTTAGGATGATTCATATAAAGATTTAATAAAATTACCTTTTGATTAGTACTTGGCTTGTGTTCATAATTTAGTAAAGAAAAGGTTAATCCCACAAACTTGGTCAAAGCATAGTGACTACTGAAATAATATGGAAGAACAAATTCAAGATCTCTCAATCAAGACTAGACTAGGATTTGGTACAAAGTGGGCCAATGATGATGATTAATGCTTAGTCATCGCCAATCATTTGAAATATAATAGGTTTTTTCCAAATCACATTAACTCATATGAGGAGCTGTGCTTAGAAACATTAGATGATCCATATGATTTTAAAGTCAAAGATGCACCTCTAGAGTTTGAAGAAGAGATCAAGTCAACCATCGACGAGCTCAAGGAAATTGACTTAGGAACTATAGAAGATCCACACCCAGCATACACCAGTTCTTTATTGAATGAAATAGAAACCAATGACTTAGTTAGGCTATTGATCGAGTTACTACTTTGCATGGAGCTATGAAGAGATGATTAGCTCACATAGATCCATAAACTAGCAATAGAGCTTACTACTAACCCTATCAAGCAAGCTCCTAGATGCATTAGACATAGAACAATAGGTCATTTATGAAGTCAAGAAATCGATGTTGGTTTCATTCGAGAAGAAAATACCTACCTGTTAGCCATATCTAAGTTAAGAAAAGAATGGTCAAATTCACATATGCGTCAATTTTAGGGATCTAAATAAGGCATGTCCAAAAGATGAATTTCCACTACTAATCCTCGAGCTGATGGTTGACATTGCCTCATCTCCTGCAATATTCTTTTGGATGGCTCATCTAGATATAACCAAATAAAGATGGCCCAAAGATGAAAGAAACACGCTTTAGAACCGATCGAATCTATTGCTATAAGGTCATGCCTTTCAGCCTTAAAATGCAAATACCCTATGACATGAATCTTTGATGAACTCATTCATCAAGTCATGTCGATGGTCTCATGATGAAAAGTAGAGAAAAGAAAGACCATCTCTTTGACTTGAGAGTAATTTTTTTCAAGTTAAGATAATTTAACCTCAAAATGAACCCCAAGTGTGCATTCATAGTAGCTTCAAGGAAATTCTTTTTTGTACAAGGAATTGAAATTGATCAGATGATCAATGATATTAGAAATTCCACCCCTAAAGTTTAACTCAACTCGATCATTCCAAGAGAGCTTGACATATCTAAGATGCTTTATATCCAACATATTGAGAAGATGTGATCCATTCTCAACACTTATCAAAAAGGATGCCAAGTTTAAGTGTGATGGCAAGTGTTAGCACGCCTTCAAAGATATCAAGCATTACTTGATGACATCACCGATTCTAATAGCCTCTATCCCGGGCAAGCCACTCATACTTTACATTGATATGTTAGATGACTCCCTTTGTGCTTTGTTGGCCCAAACCAATTATGAAGGGAAGGAAAATGCACTATACTATCTCAGCCATCGTCTAATCTCTGCTAAGGTAATTATCCACCCATTAAGAAGCATTGCCTAGCATTATTCTTTGCATCCCAAAAGCTACAGCACTACATGCTTACCCATAAGGTGAACTTACTCTCTAGGATCACCACTATCTGAGATGCTATCCGACGATTGGCATGATGGTCCATGATACTCTGTTTGACATTACCATCATACCTCTCGGTGAAAGGACAAGCTCTAGAGATTTCTTCATACATACACCACTCAACAAGTGATGATCTCCTCGATGAACTAATCATGAACTTAGGGGATACTAGCATTCACCACTAGTAGATGTACTTTGATGGTGCAGCTTCCTCTCAAAGAGGAGAAGAACCACAAACTACTAATCCAGGAAAGGCAGGGGTAGGAATTATTCTCTTAACTCTGGACCATGATGTGATGAGATTCTCATATTATCTATCTAATCCTTTCACCAACAATGACAATGAATATGAGGCTTTGATTGCCAGTCTGGAGTTAGCCATTACTCTAAACATCCAAAACATCAACATCTTCAGGGATTCTCAGCTAGTTATTAACCAAATCGATAGTTCCTATTAGGTTATAAAGCTCAAGCTCCATCATTACCACAAGTACACCATAGGGTTGTTGGCCCAAATCCCAGAGGTTACCATTTATAAGATTCCTTGAGGAGAGAATGCCATAGTGTCTACTTTAGCCAAGCTTGCTAAGGGGTTGGCATGCTCAGAAGATGAGTCCATATCAATAAAGGTCCAAAATAGAGAAGTCTTATCCTTTATTAGTATTGAACTCATCAAAAAGCACTCTCTTGAAGGAGAGGTTTCCATTGCCAAGAAGGACGAGGAGTTAGATTAGAGGCAACCATTCATGGAATACCTAAATAAAGGCAAACTATCTTAAGAGAAGTCACAAGCCTATCAGATGAAGTAGAGAGTACTTTCCTACACTCTTGTGGATGGTGTCTTAAAATCCTCTGATCATATGTGGTTTATATTGTTAGACAAGTATGAAGCACATAAGATCATGATCTAGGTACACTGTGATTATGTGGAGCTAACCAATCGTCCAATAAAAGCCAAGCCAAGAGACTAGGATACCACTCATCGATGATCAAAGATTACATGGATATGACTAGCGATGCCACCAATGTCAAATATGGTGTGGTCCTACACCAACCACCCAATATTCTACATCCTACATTGGCCTCATGGACATTCGAGTTGGGTTTCACATAGTGGGTCCGATTGATTCTCCTTCTTCAAGGGTCATCACCACCTTATGCTATCGACTACTTTTCCAAATGGGTGACGATAATTCTGTTCGGAGAGGTCACAGCTCAATATGTGCTCCAATTTTTTAGGAACCATATCGTATATAGGTTTGGAATGCCTCAATGAATTATACCTGATAATGGTACTGCATTCAAGAGCACCGAGATCAACAACTTTTCCTAGAGACATAGTACAGACTGGAGATATCCTGCCATCAACTACTCGAGGGAAAATTTCTTAGCAGAAGTTAGTTGAGAAGTTAATGGCATGAGAAGTTAGTTGAAGCCTTGTGGGCCTACCATAGTAGATATAAAACTCCAACTCAGTTTTCTCCTTTCTCCTTAGTGTATGGTCTCAAGCTCTACCATTAAGTTCAACTCCCATCACTAAGTATCAAGCAAGATCACAACAGAGTAGAATTCCAAGTTGCGGTTAGAAGAGCTTGAAGGTTTGGAGGAGTACGAGCATGCCAAAACCTCAAGTTGTACAAAGCTAAAATGATTCAAGCTCACAACATGTTGGTCCGTCCTATAGCTATTCAAGTAGGAGAGCTTATTTTTGTTTTAAGGAGATAAATTGTTGTCTGTCGTAAGATGGGAGGCAAGTTTGAACCCACTTGGGAAGGCCCTTTTGCCATAAAGAAGGCCTAGCAAGGAGGATCTTATCGCTAATTTATCATAAGAGAGAGCGTCCAATGCTTCCAATCAATTGACTCCACTTAAATAAATATTATAAATTATGTTTGAAAATAATTATCATCGATGAAAATTCCATTGTAAATTCAATCTCTACCATGATGAAAGTATTCTTTTTTGTGAATCTACCATGATGTGTTTAGGGTTGGTGTAAGGAACTCAAGTAGCATCCTATCCTTCATTGACACAAAATAAATACAAACTATAAATAAAAATATATAATAAAAACATATATTTTGTCTCAAGCTACTCTAAGTTAAGATAACACCCCCAGTGGCACACACTCAGTAGTTGCTCTAGGTCGGGCTGACGTGCTACCCTACTAGTGTTTCACTGGTGTTCTTGCTTTAAAGGATGTAAGTATGCTATGATTTCCTACGCGCCACTTACACCAAAGCACCTTATTAGTTTGGTGGGCCTTACATATTCGAAACTACCTCATGTTGGCTTTGTTTAAGAGGATGTGAGTAACTACATTATTCTTGGATTAGCCTTCATATAATCGACTGGGTTGAGTATATTTGAGGTTTAGGATAAGCCCCGTGGCTCCTTCCTCCTAATTACTTCAAGTGGGTCCATTACTTCCTGGCTTCTTAGTAATCTTCTAGGTTAGATAACATTTGTCCCACCATGACAGACTATTCATGACTTCGCTTGGAAAGTTGTAAGCCTACACTTTCTTTCCGATTGATCATTGCACACCAATGGGCATTTGGTTCTCACTATGGATACACCTCTCATGTTAATGGATACACCTTAGGTTGCTTGGTTCTCGTATCTTAAGATACACCACTCATGGAATATGTGAATCTACTACACTTTCTATTTAAGTTGGCCACTGCACACCTATAGGCTTTCTTTAGGTGATAATGCCTAGCTGCACTTCCCATGTGGGCACTATATTTGGATCATCTTTTGTGATCCCATTTAGACACTACTTGGTTACTATAGTAGGACAGTTCTTTGAGTAACCACTATGGTTGGAGAATTCCCTCCCATGGTCTAGTAAATCTGAGATAGGTCAAGGCTGACATAGCCCCTTCTTTGTGTGGTCCATCACACACCAATAGGGTCCACACAAACATATAAAAAAATATATATATTCACTTGTGGATTAGGAGGACACTCCTAGCAATACCTTTTCCTAAGAATCACCTGATAACTCTTGAGTTGACATAAGTCCCCAAAGACATTCACTCATTAGTTGCCCCTAAGTCAAGTTCAATTTGTTGTGCTACCAATAAGTCACCCTAGTAGTTGTTCCTCGCTTGTAAGTCTATTATGCCTTCTTCTAGCATAACCATTACTCACCAAAAGACAACCCCTTAGGTTGGCTATATCCCATGGCCAATAGACTATCCCTTTAGATTTATAAATCTAAGATAGGACAAGTCTCATATAGCCCCTTCTCTGGGTCCATCACACACATGGGTTGGTTGGGTTTCTGTTATAGGTTTGGTTATGGTTATTTAAGATTTAGGTTTTGGGTTTGTAGTTTGTAGTTTAGGTTTGGTTAGTTATTTTTTTGGGTTTAGAGAATTTAAGGTTTAACGTTAGGGTTTGGGTTTTGGTTATTTTAAATTAGGTAAACCATTAAGTTTAGGTTTATTTAGTTTATTTTATTTAGTAGTTTATTTATTTTTTTTTATTTTATTTAGGTTTTTTTATTTTATTTAATTTAGTTGATTTATTTTGGTTATTTATTTTAGTTTAGGTTTTATTTTAGTTTGTTTTTAGTTTTAGGTTCACCATGTTTATTTTAAGGTTAGTTTTATTTTATTTTATTTTAGGTTTAGGTATTATTTTAATTTTTGGTTTAGTTTTACCTTTAGGTTATATTTATTTTATTTTAGGTATTTTTAGTTTAGTTTAGGTTTAATTTAATTTTATTTTATTTTATTTGGGTTTAAGTCTTTTAGATTAGTTAAGTTTTATTTATTTTATTTTAGGTTTGGTTTATTTTATTTTGTTTATTTGAGGTTTACTTTTTTAGTTTAGTTTAGGTTTTATTTTTATTTATTGTGTTGTAGGTTTATGTATAGGTTTATAGTTTTATTTTATTATATTTTATGTACTTTATTTATTTTACATTTTTTTTATTTGATTAGGTTTTAATTTAACTATTTTAGTTTAGTTAATAGGTTATATTTATTTAGTTTTATTTTATTTAATATTTATAGGATGTTAAATTATTTTAGTTTAGGTTATGGTTTTTGGCTTTAGTAAAGAAGGTATTTTAAGGTTCTAGTATAGTGGCTCAGGAGTTAACTAGTGGGTTAAGATGGTTTCTCATTTAGTATTATGGTACACTTAATAGTTTACATTGGATAATATGGTTAACACAGTAGTTAATTTATCAGGATCAATTATCTCAGGTCAATTTGTGGTCAAGATTAGTGCTCAGCTTTCCAGGATTTTATATTAGTTATAAATCATTATATTAGATCTAGTTTCTTTATATGAGCCTTAACCATGGCCCATCAATCATTAGTATCAAATATAAGGAAGTTAATATATGGATTAGGGTCAGGGTATGATCTTCTAATGTGGGTTTATGGAGGTTTTATTTACAATCATATTATTAGAGAATAATTTACATTATTTAATTAAAATTTTATTTATGTACAAGTATTTTAGTTTTTATTTTATTATAGCAAAATTTTTATTATATTAGTAGTTTATTTTATAAGTTTAGGTTATTTATCTGTTAATTTTATTTAGTAGCATAATTTATATTTATATTTATTTATTTATTTTAGTTTAGGTTTAGGTTGATTTATGTTTTATTTTGATTTTAGTTTATTTTTTATTTTAGTCAATTTAGGTTTTATTTTAGTTTGGTCATGTTTATTTTGGTTTATTTATAGGTTAAGTTTATTTGGTTTAAGTTTTATTTATTTATTATTTAGTGTATTTATTTTTAGTTATTTTAGTATAATTTAGTTTTTTTTACTTTGTTTTTAGTTTATTTAGTTTAAGTTTAGGTTTACCTAGTTTGGGTTTGGGGTTTAGGTTTTATTTAGGTTTAGGTTTTGGTTTTATTTAGGTTTATGTTTTATTTAGTTTATTTATTTTATCTTTTATTTTTATTTAGGTTTATTTAGTTTCAGTTTTATTTTAATTTAGGTTTTGGTTTAGGTTTAGGTTTTATTTTGTTTATTTTATTTAGTTTTTATTTTAGGTTTAGGTTTAGGTTTATTTTATTTTATTTCAAATTTATTTTTATTTGTAGTTTAATTTATTTGGTTTAGGTTTTATTTTAGTTTATTTAGGTTTTTATGTTTATTTAGGTTTATTTAGTTTAGGTTTTTTATTTTAGGTTTAGGTTCATTTATTTTTATTTTAGTTTTTATTTGTATTTTGTTAGTTTATTTTATTTATTTAGGTTTTTTTAAGTTTAATTTATGGTTTATTTTTAATTTAGTTTAGGTTTATTTATTTTGTTTAGTTTAGTGTATTTTTAGTTTATTTAATTTTTAGTTTTACTTAGTTTAGGTTTAGGTTTAGGTTTATTTTTCTATATTTATTTAAATTTTTTTTTATTTAGTTTAGTTTAGCTTTATTTATTTAGTTTATTTATTTATTTTGGTTTAGGTTTAGGTTTATTTATTTAGTTTGTTTATTTATTTTGTTTTTTTATTTATTTATGTTTAGGATTATGTTTTATTTAGTTTAGTTTATTTAATTTTATTTTATTTTGGGTTTAGGCTTTAAGTTTAGGTTTATTTAGTATAGGTTTAATCTTGGTTTATTTTTATTTATTTATTTAGTGTATTTATTTAGGTTTAGGTTTAGGTTTATTTATTTAGTTTATTTATTTATTTTCGTTTAGGTTTAAGTTTGATTTAGTTTTAATTTATTTTGGGTTTAGGATTTAGGTTTAGGTTTAGTTTAGGTTTATTTCTATATTTAGTTTATTTTTTATTTATTTTTATTTAAATTATTTTATTTTAGTTTATTGTTTTATTTATTTTAGTTTATTTTTATTTTTATTTTTAGTTAGGTTTAGGTTTTGGTTTTTATTTTAGTTTTAGGTTTATATTTAAGTTTAGGTTTTTATTTTATTTTATTTTACTAATATACATTTAGTTTAGTTTATTTTATATTATATTATTTTATTTATTTAGGTTTATTTAGTTTATTTATTTAATATATTTATTTAGGTTCTCGTTTATTTTATTTTAGGTTTATGTTTTATTTAGTTTTATTTAGGTTAGTTTAGTTTAGTTTATTTAGTTTAGTTTAGGTTTGGTTTAGGTTTATTTTAGTTTAGTTTATTTTATTTTTTATTTAGGTTTATTTATTTAGTTTAGTTTATTTTATTTGTTTAGGTTTAAGTTTATCAGGTTTAGTTTTTTTATTTATATTTAAGTTTGATTTTTTTTTCAATTTTTTAGTTTTTAGGTTTATTTAGTTTATTTTTATTTTTATTTTTATTTACTATTATAGTTTAGGTTTATTTTTTATTTATTTATTTAGTTTATTTATTATTTATTTAAGGTTTAGGTTTAGGATTAAGTTTTTTTAGTTTAGGTTTCTTTAAGTTTAGGTTCAGTTTAGGTTTTATTATTTAGTTTAGTTTATTAGTTTAGTTTATTTAGTTTATTTTTATTTTAGGTATATTTATTTAGGTTTAGTTTAGGTTTAGGTTTATTTTTATTTAGTTTAGTTTATTTATTTAGTTTAGGTTTAGGTTTAGGTTCATGTTTGGTTTAGGTTTAGGTTAAGGTTAATTTTATTTAGTTTAGGTTTAATTTATTTAGTTGAGGTTTAGGGTAGATTAGTTTAGTTTTAGGCTAGCTTTATTTTAGGTTTATTTTATTTTAGTTTATTTAATTTATTTTAGGTTTAGGTTTATTTTATTTAATTATTTTATTTAGTTTATTTTAGATTATATTTTACCTTTAGATTTAGGTTTTAGGTTTAGTTTATTTATTTATTTTAGTAGTTTTTTATGTTATTAGGTTTTATTATTATTTCATGTTTTAGATATATTAGTTTTAGTTTAGTTAATATTATTATTATTATTATTATTATTACTATTATATTTATTTTAAGCTTTAGTTAGTTTATTAGTTTATTATTATTTATTAGTTTCTTAAGTTTGTTTATTATTATTATTATTTTTAGTATATTTATTTATGTTTTTATTTATTTTTATTATTATTATTATTATTATTATTATTATTATTATTATTATTATTAGTTTAGTTATTAGTTTATTTAGTTTATTTTATTATTATTATTTAATGTTAGTTGTTATTAGTTATTTAGTTCTAGTTGATTTGTTTTTTGGTTTTATTATTATTTTATTATTATTTTAGTTAGTTTATTTAGGTTTAGTTGGGTTTCTTAGTTTCTTAATTTAGTTTAGTTATTAGTATTATTATATTTTATTTATTAATTATTTAGTTATATTAGTTTTAGTTTATTAGTTATTAGATTTATTTATTTATTTAGGTTTAGGTTTATGTTTATTTATTTTAATTTATTTAGGTTTAGTTTTATTTATTTTAGTTTGTTTAGTTTTATTTTATTTTTATTTGGGTTTAGGTTTAGGTTTATGTAGTTTAGGTTTAGTTTAGGTTTATTTTATATATTTATTTAGTTTATTTATTTAGTTTTATTATTTTAATTTAGGTTTATTTATTTAGTTTTATTTAGGTTAGGTTTTATATTTTAGGTTTATTTAGTTTAGGTTAATTTAGGTTTATTTTAGATTAGTTTATTTTATTTAGTTTAGGTTTTTATTTAGTTTTTTATTTTTTTATTTAGGTTTAGGTTTTATTTAGTTTTTTTTTAGATGGGGTTTTAGAGGTTATTTATCTAGTTTAGATTTATTTATTTTATTTTACTTTTATTTATATTTTAGTTTAGGTTTACTTATTTATTTTATTGAGTTTATTTTATTTATTTTAGGTTTAGGATTAGGTTTATTTTTTTAGTTTTAGGTTCAGGATTTTTTGGCTTAGTTTAGGTCTATTTAGCTTAGTTTATTTAATTTATTTTATTTTAGGTTTATTTATTTATGTTTAGTTTAAGTTTTATTTGATTTAGTTTAGTTTTATTTATTTTGTTTAGGATTAGGTTTAAGTTTATGTTTAGTTTAGGTTTAGGTTTAGGTTTAGGTTTAGGTTTTATTTTATTAAGTTTAGGTTTATTTAGTTTTCATTTAGTTTTTTAGGTTAGTTTAGTTTAGGTTTAGGTTTAGGTTTAGGTTTTTTTTAGTTTATATTATTTAGTTTAGTTTAGGTTTAGGTTTATTTTATTTATTTAGTTTATTTTTTTAGGTTTTATTTGGTTTAGGTTTAAGTTTAGGTTTTATTTTAGGTTTATTTATTTTTAGGTCTTAATTTTTATGTTATTAAGTTTTATTAGTATTTAGTATTTTTAGGTATTATTAGTTTTTTGTTTAGTTTATTTATTATTATTATTAGCTATTAGTTTATTAATTTAATTTTTATTTATTATTATTAGTTAGTTTAGGTTTGTTTATTATTATTATATTTTGTATTTTATTTAATTTTTATTTATTATTTAGTTTATTATTTATATTATGAGTTTAGTTATTAGTTTTATTTAGTTTAATTTATATTAGTTACTATTTTAGTGTTAGTTGTTATTAGTTAGTTTTAATTATTAGTTTTTTTTCATTTTATTATTAAGTTTAGTTAGTTTATTAGTTTATTATTAGTTTAGTTGTTGGTTAGTTATTATAGTTATATTATTAGTTATTTATTAATTATTTAGTTAGTTTTATTTGTTTTAGTTATTAGTTATATTTAGTTAGTTTAATTTTATTATTAATTTGGGTTTTATTTTATTTATTTATTAGGTTAGTTATGTTTTAGGGTTTAGTTTATTAGTTAGTTATCCATTAGGGTTTAATTTATGGTTTAATAGTTTAATTTTAATTAATAGTTTAGGTTTAGTTTAGTTTTATTAGTTTATTAGTTTAGTTTATTTTAGTTAAGGTATTTTTTTATTTATGTTTAATTTAGTTATTACTTGTTAATTAGTTTAGTTATTTTATTATTATTAATTATTATTATTTTAGTTTAGTTTAGTTAGTTTTATTATTTTGTTTTAGTATTATTAGTTTATTATTATTTATTATTTAGTTTATTATTTTATTTAGTTTTATTTTAGTTTAGTGTTTTATTAGTTTCTTTTAGGGTTTAGGGTTTAAGGTTTAGTTTGAGGTTTTACGGTTTAGGGTTGTAGGTTAAGGGTTGTAGGTTTAGGGTTTAAGGATTATGATTAATTTTAGGGTTTAGCATTTAGGGTTAGGGTATTTTTATTTCTTTTAATTTTTTATTATTTTTTAGGTTTTAGGGTTTAGGGTTTAGGTTTTAGGTTTAGGGTTCAGGCTTTCGTTTGGGTTTTAGGAATTTTGGTTTTTTTTAATAGAGAATAAATTCAAAATCAACATTCCTTCTTTTTGATTTCATCAGTTAAGTAGCACACCAAGTTCTGAAAGACACAAGCGATAATAGTGATAAAAAATGAGCACGCATGGAGCAAATCAAAAGCCCTAGAAAACTAGAACTATCTCTATTGTAAAGACAAAGTTCCATAAGCAGAAGATCAGATCAATTGTTGTTCAGTTTCTCCAATTCTCATCAGAATCACCCCGGCCTCTCGAGTAGTTGGATCTGTCATCATATCTATAATCTTTCTCTCCGCCACCACCACCGCTATGACCTCCATCGTTCCTCCTACCTCCATAACCAACACTACTCTGACCACCACCTCCATATCCACCAGGACCTCTAGATCCCCCACCTCCACTATGATAATCGCCGCCTCCACCTTCGCCTCCAGAGATCTAGATTGAGCGGTTGATGGTGATGTTCCTACCATGGTTACCCATTCTGGTTTAGGTTTGTTTAAGTTTATTGGATTTTAGGATTTAGGTTTATTTTTAATTTATTTAGACACTTTAGGTTTAAGTTTAGGGGTTTAGGTTTAGGGTTTAGGATTTATGTTTAGGGTTTAGGGTTTAGGTTTTAGCATTTAGGGTTTAGGGTTTAGGGTTTAGGGTTTAAGGTTTTAGGGTTTATGCTTTTAGGGTTTAGGGTTTAAGGTAAGGGTTAGGGTTTAATATTTAGGGTTTTGGGTTTATGGTTTAGGGTTTAGGTCTGAGTTTAGGGTTTAGTTAAATATTTTAAGGTTTAGGGTTTAGGGTTTAGGATGTAGGGTTTAGGGTTTTTTTTAATTAAGTAAACTAGTGGGTTTAGGTTTCTATAGTTTATTTTATTTTTTATTTTTATTTAGGTTATTATAAATTATTATTTAGTTTAGTTTATTTATTTTAGATTTATTTATTTTACTTTAGGTTTTATTTTAGTTTATTTTTAATTTAGGTTAAGTTTAAATTTATTTTAGTTGAGTTTTTTTTTTTTTAAGTTTAGGTTTTATTTTTTACTTTGTTTAGTAAGTTTTTTATTTTCTTTTAGGATTACATTTTAGGTTTATTTTAAGTTTTATTTTTTTTTTTAGGTTTATTTTAGTTGAGTTTATTTTTATTTTATTTTTTAAGGTTTATATTTTAATTTTATTTTATGTTTATGTTTTATTTTATTTTTATTTTAAGTTTTAGGTTTATTTTAGGTTTTATTTTTTAATTTAGGTTTGTTTTTAATTTATTTTTTTATTTTATTTATTTAGGTTCAAATTTAGGTTTTAATTATTTTAGTTTATTTTATTTGAGTTTAGGTTTAGATTTTATTTTCATTTAGGTTTAATTTTTTAGTTTAGGGTTTACATTTTATTTTTTATTTAGGTTTAATTTTAGGTTTAGGTTTTATTTAGTTTATTTCACTTTATTTTAGGTTTATTTTATTTATTTTACATTCAATATTTATTTAGATTTTATTTTTAAGTTTATTTTATTTCATAATTTTGTTTATGTTTTTATTTAATTTATTTTACTTTAGTTTTATTTATTTTATTTTTTAGGTTTAAGAAGTTTAGAGGTTTTATTTAGTTTATTTATTTATTATATTTAGGATTTTTTTGTTTTATTTGGTCATGTATTTTGCATTTAGGGTTTAGGGCCCAGGTTTAGGAGGAGGCTCAGGGTTTAGGGTTTAGTGTCAGATATGGTAGGGTTTTCAAAGTTTTGTGGTCAGGTTAAGTTTAGTGGTTTTTAGGGTTTATGGCAGGTTTTAGTAGGTAGGGTTATGGATAGGGTTTAGGTTTAGGGTTTAGGGTTTATGGTAGGGTTTAGTTTAGGGTCAGGTAGGTTTAGTTAGGGTTTGGGCTAGTGGATCAGATTTGTTTGGTGGTTTAGGGTTTATAGTTTTTTTTAAAATTAAGTAAACCATTAAGTAGTTTATTTAGTTTATTTTATTTTATTTTATTTAAGTTTATTTTAATTTTATATAGTTTATTTTAGTTTAGGTTTTATTTTAGTTTATTTTAGGTTTACATTTGGATTTATGTTTTTTTTTTTAGTTTAGTTATTTTTATTTTGTTTTAGGTTTAGGTATTATTAAAGTTTGGTTTTATTTATTTTAGTGTTTTATTTTAAGTTTATTTTTTAGGTTTTATTTTTAGTTTAGTTTTAGTCTTAATTTTATTATATTATTTTAATTTTTATAGTTTAGGTTTAGGTTTTATTTATTTTGTTTAGGTTTTATTTTATTTTTATTTAGGTTTAGGTATTTTTTTAGTTTAGGGTTTAGGTTTAATTTTATTTATTTTAGGTTTTAAGTTTAGGTTTATTTAGTTTTATTTTATTTTATCTTAAGTTTATTTTATTTTATTTACATTTAGTTTTATTTGATTTAGGGTTTAGTTTTAGGATTTTAGTTTTAGTTTAGTTTAGGTTTTATTTATTATTTTAGTTTATTTTATTTATATTATTTATAGGTTTAGGTTTAATCATATTTTTTTAGATTTTATTTAGGGTTTAGTTTTAGGTTGGGTAGAGGGTCAAGGGTTTAGGATTTAGGGTCAGCAGGTTTAGGGCCCAGGATTAGTTTTAGGTTTAGGGTCAGTTGAGTAGGGTTATTTTTTGGGTAGGGCTAGGTCACCAGGTTTTAGTTTAGGTTTAGGGTTAGGGTTATGGTAGGGTTTAGGGTAGGTAGGGTCAGGTCATTATTTAGGTTAGTTTAGTTTAGCTCAGGGTTTGGTTTAAACCCAGGGTAAGTGGGTTTGGTTTTGGGTCAGGGTTTAGGTAGTAGGATAGTTTAAGATAGGGTAGGGCTCATGGTCAGTAATTTGGTTATTAGTAAGTGGTTTGTTTTGGTGGGTCAGTGGTTGGTATTTAGGAGTTTGGTCAGGATTTAAGGCCCAGGTTTAGGAGTTATTAGTGTGATGGTTAGTCCTGGTTATGTTTAGAAGCCCAGGATTTAGGGTTTTTAGGTTTAGTTTAAAGGTCAGGTTTTAGGTGAGTTTAGATTTATGGTTTTTAGGGAGGGTATAGAGTTTTAAAATTAGGTTTAGGTTTAGATTTTAGGTTGTTTTTAATTTTTTATGTAGTTAAGGTTTTGGTTATAGTTTAGTTTATTTACTTTAGCTTTACTTTTATTTATTTTAGTTTATTTATTTATTTTAGTTTAGTTTAGGCACTGGTTTATTTATGTTTATTTTGTTATTTATTTATTTAGATTTTTTCTTAGTTTAGGTTTAGTTTAGGTTTTGGTTTTGCTTTATGTTTAGGGTTTAGGTTTATTTTAGGTTTAAGTTTTATTTATTTTAATTAGTTTACTTATTTTAGTTTTTTTTAGTATGGTTTAGTTTATTTTATTTAGTTTTTAGTTTATTTGCTAGGTTTAAGATTATTTAGTTTAGTTTGGGGGTTTTGGTTTTATTTAGGTTTAGGTTTTTTATTTAGGTTTAAGTTTTATTTAGTTTATTTACTTTTATTTATTTTATTTAGGTTTTAGTTTGGTTTATTTAGTTTAGGTTTTATTTTATTTAGGTTTTATTTAGTTTACTTTATTTAGTTTTTATTTTAGGTTTAGGTTTAGTTTAGGTTTATTTTATTTTCATTTAGGTTTAGATTATTTAGGTTTAGGTTTAGGTTTATTTAGGTTTATTTAGTTTAGGTTTTTTCTTTTTAGGTTTAGGTTAATTTATTTTTATTTTAGATTTTATTTGTATTTTATTACTTTAGTTTATTTATTTAAGTTTATTTATGTTTATTTTTTGGTTTATTTTTAGTTTAGGCTTAAGTTTATTTATTTTTGTTTAGTTTACTATATTTTTATTTTTAGGTTTATTTAGTATTTAGTTTTATTTAGTTTAGGTTTAGATTTAGGTTTATTTTTATTTTTTATTTACTTTTTAGTTTATTTAGTTTAGTTTAGGTTTATTTATTTATTTTAGTTTAGATTTATGATTATTTATTTAGTTTGTTTATTTATTTATTTAGTTTAAGATTACTTATTTAGTTTAGTTTATTTAGTTTATTTTATTTTTTAGGGTTTAAGTTTTGGTTTATTTAGTATAGGTTTAATCTAAGTTTATTTGTATTTCTTTATTTAATTTATTTATTTAAGTTTAGGTGTAGGTTTATTTATTTAGGTTTAGGTTTAAGTTTTATTTAGTTTTAGGTTATTTTGGGTTTAGGTTTTAGGTTTAGTTTCAGTTTAGGTTTATCTTTATTTATTTATTTATTATTTTATTTATGTTTATTTCTTTTTTTAGTTTATTTTTTATTTATTTTTATTTAACTTAATTTATTTTTGTTTATTATTTTATTTATTTATATTCTTTTTTTATTTTTAGTTAGGTTTAGGTTTAGGTTTTTATTTTAAGTTTAGGTTTTGGTTTAGGATTTTATTTTATTTTATTTTATTTATATCTATTTAGTTTAGTTTATTTTATTTTATTTATTTAGGTTTATTTAGTTTATTTATTTAGTTTATGGTTTATCTTATTTTAGGTTTAGGTTTTATTTAGTTTTATTTAGTTAGGTTTAGTTTATTTTTAGGTTTAGGTTTAGGGTTAAGGTTTATTTAGTTTAGTTTAGGTTTTGGTTTAGGTTTATTTTAGTTTAATTTTTTTATTTAGTTTAGGCTTATTAATTTAGTTTAGTTTATTCTATTTGTTTAGGTTTAGGTTTATTAAGGTTTAGGTTTTGTTTAGTTTATTTTACTTTAGGTTTTTTGTTTAGTTTATTTAGTTTTTTTTAGGTTTATTTAGTTTATTTTTATTTTTATTTTTATTTATTTATTTTAGTTTAGGTTTATTTTGTTTATTTATTTATTTATTTTATTTATTATTTATTGAAGGTTTAGGTTAAGGCTTAAGTTTATTTTTAGTTTTTAGGTTTAGGTTTAAGTTTTTAGTTTAGGTTTTATTTATTTTAGTTTATTTAGTTTAGTTTATTTAATTTATTTTTAATTTAGGTTTATTTATTTAGGTTTAGTTTAGATTTATTTATTTAGGTTTAGGTTTATTTTTTATATAGTTTAGTTTATTTATTTAGGATTTAGGTTAGGTTTATGTTTAGGTTTAGGTTTAGGTTTAGGTTAAGGTTTAGATTTATTTTATTTAGTTTAGGTTTAGTTTATTTAGTTTAGGTTTAGGGTGAGGTTTAGTTTAGTTTAGTATAGGTTTAGGTTTATTTTAGGTTAATTTTTAGTTTAGTTTATTTAGTTTAGTTTATTATTTAGTTTAGTTTAGGTTTAGGTTTACTTTATTGATTTATTTTATTTAGTTTATTTTTTAGGTTTTATTTTAGCTTTTAGGTTTAGGTTTCAGTTTAGTTTAGGTTTATTTATTTTGTTTAGGATTTAGTTTTTATGTTATTAGGTTTTATTATTATTTAGTGTTTATTTTAGATTTTATTAGTTTTTAGTTTTTTTTATTTATTATTATTATTATTATTATTTATTAGTTTATTAGTTTAGTTAGTTTTATTAGATTATTATTATTTGTTAGTTTCTTAAGTATGCTTATTATTATTATATTTACTATATTTATTTAGGTTTTATTTATTATTTAGTTTATTATTTGTTTTGTTTATTATTATTATTATTATTATTAGTTATTTGTTTTATTTAGTTTAATTTATTATTAGTTTAATAGGTAAGTGTTAGTTATTATTAGTTTTTAGTTGTAGTTTATTATTTTTTTTTTAATTATTATTAGTTTAGTTATTATTATTTAGTTAGTTTATTGTAGGTTTAATTAGTTTCTTAGTTTCTTAGTTTAGTTTAGTTTTTAGTTATTATTATTGGATTATTTATTAAATATTTAGAGGGCTTATTTGTTTTAGTTTATTAGTTATTAGTTTAGGTAGTTTAGTTATGGGTTTAGTTTTATTATTTGTTAGTCATTTATTTAGGTTATGTTTAGGGATTGGTATATTAGTTAGTTATTAGTATTAGTTAGTATTTTTTTAGGGTTTAATTTAGCTAGTTTATTAGTTTAGTTTTAGTTATGAGTTTAG